>CAIGQV010019158.1:3134705-3158324 GCA_903798115.1 Danio jaintianensis | reverse complement strand
AGATAGATAGATAGATAGATAGATAGATAGATAGATAGATAGATAGACTCAAAAATGACTAGCTTGTTCAAACTACTTCTTTAAAATGAGTTGAAACAGCACAATCCTAAAGTTTTTTTCGGGGGGGAAACTTAATTGTTTTATGTTCAGTCTACTTAAGTTTGTAAAAACAATATTAAATCAATGACATCAGGACATCTGCTAGGGATTTTCCTACTATAATATCCCTAAAACACAGATTGCCTTAAAACTCTGTCTATGGTGGGGAAGCATTTACTCATAAGTGACGAGTTGTCTCATCAATGGCGGGGAAAGAGTTAAAAACAATGTGTAAATTATAAGTAATGAAATTTTAAGTTTGTGGTAATAACATAGCAGTCTATTGTGCGTACTGGATTAAGATATATATGAATTTGGAAAGCATTAGCATGGTTCCAAAACCTAGTGTACTGCCTCACTATTTGTCTATATAGACATCTATGTTAGGGAATCATCAACATAACCACCATGCAGTGTTGCCAGATTTCGCGGTGTCCCGCCCAATTGGGAGATTTTGAGTTTGATTGTGCGGGTAAAATATGGCATTGGCGGGTTGACAAAATTTGGGCGGTTTTGAAACATAAATTTTATATGCAACTTATTTGACAAAACATAACTGTGTGCTCCTACTCCATTCAGTTAGTAGTGGCCAGTGCATAGCGCAAACCGCGTGGCCCTACCCACAAGAGGAGGGGAAGGAAAGTTGTATCAAAATCTGACTCCCATCCTCGCATCACGCAGCGCCTGCAGTTAAACTCACAGCGGTTATCATGACACTTTTATCGATCATTTTTTTCCGCTATTAACAGCAAGAACAAACATAGAAGCGTTGTCTGATTGGCAAGCAGCACCTAATTATGTTCAAAAGAATTTAAAACGCCAAATAGGACGAATTTATACCCCATTTCGAAAGTAAAACATAATCTAATAGGTTGTGATCCGGTTATGTTGTGGTTCTGTGACTGCTGGTGTTGGTTTCTTTATAGTTCAAAAAATATCTAACAGTTAAAGTAACTAGGCTAATTTCAATTTAAATAAATTAAAATTAAATAAAATGTTAATCTAATATTTTGGCTGGTTTTTTGTGCGGGTTTTGGACAACTTTTGGGCTGGAAAAAGTCAGCTATATCTGGCAACACTGCCACCATGAAACCTGGGGCCTGTACCATGAAGCCAGATTAGCTGGCCAGCCAGTTAAGTTTGAGTTTAGTTGGCTTGTTCAAACTACTTATTTAAAATGAGTTGAAACAGCACAATCCTAAAGTTTTTTCGGGGGACAACTTAATTGTTTTATGTTCAGTCCACTTAAGTTGGTAAAAACAATGAAGTTAATCAATTTGTGTTGGGACAATTTAGTTGTTCAACAGGTCAAGAACAGTTTTTTCTAATTTATTTTACGATTCAGTTGTCTTGACCAGTTCTGCTCTTCTTTTGTCTTGTCTTTGTCATTTGTAGATCTTTGCACCACAACCAAGTGAGACCTTATATTGTGCTGCGCCTTCTCTGAACTCCAACAACAAAAGGCCAATACACCTGTGATCAACCTGCCATCCGTCACAGCACTGACACAACAGCAGCATTACAGACTCAAGTCAACACAACAGCAGTTTTACTTCTATCTGGCAGCTTCTATCTCTCAGGAAACCGTCCTCCGTCAGCCATGTTCCAGGCACTCAGCAGTCTGTTCTTCGGCAGCGTGGACGACGTCACTCCAGAGCTGAAGGGACCAAAGCCCTGCGTGACCGAGGCTGATGAAGAGGGATGGCTCCTGGTCAACCTGCCCGGTGAGTGTCCTATGAACACAACCAAAAACTCTCTTTCATTGACCTGCATTCATACAGGTCACAAATGAACTCTTTCCTCGTCAGCATTTTAAAAATAATAAACGTTGCCAGCCACCACCAGCATTTTTTATGATTTTCACCTATATTTGACCACGCTCAGAATATTTTCTGCTAGGAACATATGAGCATATTATATATCAAAATAAAGAACCAAGCCTCTGCTTTTAAGCAAATAAATCATTTTGTTCTATCTTCATGTTTAATCACCACTTGGATGCAGGTATAGGTTTCATCAAAACACATTTTTGACACAAATATTTGTTCAAGATGTTTTTTTAAGACACATATAATACACATACACACAAATATATGTATATAAACACATATATACAGTGCTCAGCATATATAAGTACACCCCTCACAAATCTCTCATTTAAATTCATATTTCCTATAGGAAGATTTACAATATTATATTTGTGCATATACATTAGATTAGTCAGTAACGAAGCAAAATCTGGAGCTAATCTAACAAAATAGTTTACAATAACAGTCCAAAAATTAGCAGCTCAAATTTATATGTTAGGGAAAAATATTCATTCATTCATTTTCTTTTCGGCTTAGTCCCTTTATTAATCTGGGGTCACCACAGCGGAATGAACCGGCAACTTATCCAGCACATGTTTTACACAGCGGATCCCCTTCCAGCTGCAACCCATCACTGGGAAACACCCATACACACTCATCCACACACATACACTACGGACAATTTAGCTTACCCAATTCACCTAGAGCGCATGTCTTTTGATTGTGGGGGAAACCCACGCGAACACGGGGAGAACATGCAAACTCCACACAGAAATGTCAACTGACCCAGCATGGGCTCGAACCAGTGACCTTCTTGCTGTGAGGCGACAGCGCTACCCACTGCGCCACCAGACCGCCCTTGTTGAAATTTTGTAGTTTTTTTTCAATATTTTGCTTGAATTTAAATGTATTATCTTTCTATTTCTAAATATGTTTGGTGACTAAAATTATATTTTGATAATTATATCTGTTTAATAAATCTGTTTTGTTTAAATGCACCAAAATATATGACCTATATTCACTGAGAAATGGATAAAAATATTCATTTTCAAAATGGGGTGTACTCAATTATACTGAGCACTGTATATACCTTCATCCAGATCGTCTTTGTAAGTCAAAGGAAAGTTGTATAACTCTTTATGTTTACATGCGATCTGATCTACACTTTCTCTGATGGTCTTATATTTCACTCCCAGGAGACCCAGAAGTCCTGTAACTCATTCAGGACATCCGCTAGGGATTTTCCTACTATAATATCCCTAAAACACAGATTGCCGTAAAAACCCATCTATGTTGGGGAAGCATTTACTCATAAGTGACGAGGTGTCTCATCAATGGCGGGGAAAGAGTTAAAAACAATGTGTAAATTATAAGTAATGAAATTTCAGGTTTGTGGTAATAACATAGCAGTCTATTGTGTGTACTGGATTATTTTATGAATCTCGAAAGCATTAGAATGGTTCCAAAACCTAGTGCACTGCCTCAGTGGTCTATATAGGCATCCATGTTAGGGAATCATCAACATAACCACCATGAAGCCAGATTAGCTGGCTAGCTAGTTAAAATTCAGGTTAGTTTTCACCAATTCTGAGTTTTAGGTACCATGAGCTGAAGAGTGATTAAAGTCGAGCTGCCTTCATGTTACTTAAAACCCAAGATTGGTGCAAACTAAACTGAAACTTAACTTGCTAGCCAGCTAATTTGGGTTCATAGTACAGGCCCCTGATCTGAAATGCCTTTCATTGCTAGCAACTGTTTCAACAGCCCCTTATGCAGACCACACAAATAGCAGCCCTTATGTAAAACGCACAAGAGAGGTCAAAGGCTAACATTGTTGATCGTTGTATCACTTACAACACTAGCATGTTGTTAAGCTAAACATGTGCTAATATAAGACACATAAACATACTCAGAGGATGTAAATATAAACACTAAAATAAATATACATCTGTATTCAACAATTGTTGAGTTGTGCCAGACTGCAGTTAATAATAAAATCAAGTGCACATGGTATACTAATGTGCATAATAATAATGGTATACATTAGCATAATGACCAACATTAACAAAATTAGCACAGTTTTCCAATTCAGATCAGCTGTCATACAGAGAAACAGCGTTTCAAGTGACACTGTTAGCATGCTTACATAGAGCATAAGTAAGGTGATGTGTGCAAGTCCTGTAGGAGTTTCTTCTCTTCTCGAACAGTTTCCCCCAGCTGCCACCAATGGTTGAGCCAGTGTTGCTAAATGGGACCTATTCACATTTCCGGGGTTCTTAAAAGGGTAAATTTCTATATTGGTAAAATGAAAAAATAATATTATTCATTTCCTCAATAGTAAAATGAGGTTTAGACACAACAATGTAGTAAATTATTTAAAGAAAAAAAAGTAAAAAAAAAAAAAAGTTCCATGTACAGAAGACACAAACTCATGTAAATGACTAAAAACTTTGTATTGTGCATGCCATGGCAGTAGGTGACAACATTATTTTTATTATGGTTTTCAAGTTTTCGCACATGCCTGTAACCTTAATACTGATGTGCATGCGCATGACAAAAATCACATTTTATTGTTTATATGGAGACAATGACAGTCCAGTTTTCAAAAACGTACACTTTGAAACAAGTTTGCTGCATGTTGCAAGTCCTCAAAATACTATGTTTGCGTAGGTGAACAACCAGAGTCTATTAAAAGTTTCAGTTTAAAATTGTTAAAACAGAAAAAAACTTTGTGAAGTTTATTTATAAACTAATTTCGAGAGGATCACGTGCTTATGATTGAACACAGCTGGTCCTGCATTATCCATTCATGATTCACCAATCAGACGATTCCTAAGACACCATAAATACCCTAAGTTCCATACCACAGCCATCTTCATCTTGAAGAATCCCCCCTTCCACCCCTACTCCTCCTCCTTTCCTAGATGGGTGGCACGGTGGCTCAGTGGTTAGCACTGTTGCCTCACAGCAAGAACGTCACTGGTTCTAGTCCTTACCAAGCCAGGCGGCGTTTCTGTGCGAAGTTTGCGCGTTCTCCCCTTGCTCACGTGGGTTTCCCCTGGGTCCCCCGGTTTCCTCCCACCGTCCAAAAACATGCAACGTAAGTTAATTGACTAATCCAAATCGGCACCATAGACATGCTCCTAGTTAATAGTTACCTCTTCATATCAATCCCTATTTTTTTATTAGCCACAACAGCAGGGGGAGTTCTCGAGATCTATCTGGGCTCAAACTCCCCTCTCGCCCTGCAACGGGAGGGAGCCCTGGGCTCGAGGATCTTATGAGCTCAGGGCTCTCTCCCAGGACAGCATGCCAAACTTGCTTTATAATCAATCATCAGCTAAGTGTGAACTCTTGAACTCATATTTAAAAAGTGTTAATAAAACATGACATTACAGTCTGTAAAAAGGATCCAAACTGGGCCTTCAGACTATTATGGCTCATTTTCATTTGAGATGTATGGTTCAGTTACCCTGATCAGACTTGCGTTTCCACTGCCAGTAGTACCGCAGGCGTGGTGTATGTAAGAAAGTTGCAATTAACTTCATTCTCACACAAAGAAGAACGTTGTAGGGGTCGTTCGCATAACACGTCATTTGCATGCTCAAGTTTGTTTGTACACGTACAGTAAAATGGTGCAAATAGATAGAAAAAGCAGTGCGCCTTGCACTTTCTACATGCTTTAAGATGTGACGTGAACGGCCACATAAAGGACACACAGCAGATCCGGTTATTGCTTTTTGGCATCTGGCTGTTTTTCACACAAAAAAATCTTTTGTTGAGCTGTTTTTGAGCATGGTTCATGGTCATTGTATTATTACGGTGTCACGTTTCAGCTGTGTATTTAATTATGGCATTTCCTGTGTTGTTGTTCCCCTGGCTTCTTGCATGCGCAAGTGATGATTCTCTGTAAACCAATAGCATTCACTTCAGCAGTGAGTGTAGCTCCACCCCTTAGGTACTCTACTCTTGTGCTAGGTACCATTACCAAAGGATCCCAAAAAAGTGGCATGATACAGTTTGATATTTTAGATTTTACCATTAGAATTTACCATTCAACCAACCTCTGACCGTGGAAACTGAAATATTTGTGTACTGTACCGTAGTGAACCATACTACTCAATGGAAATGAGCCATTACTATACATCACACACTTTGCCCCTGAAATGTAGCTCAGGTCGGCCTCTCACTAGGTTTTGGAACACAGTTATTGAGACTTTAGTAGTATATAGTAGTACATGGTTACTAGATAATATTTTTAAAGGATCATAAGAAACTAATGACAGTATTCCTGTCTTCTATGTTTCTCTGTTGTTTCTGTATCCCTTCTCATTTCTCCATATTTGAATGATTCCTTTTTACTGGCATGTGTGCTCATGATACCCAACGCATGGCTTCAACCAAACCTTTCATACTCTGGAAACACACTCTATTCTGTCCTCTATCTCTTCCTACTTGACTGAAGGCGAGGATGGGCCAGAGGCAGCATCAGTAGCCTGTGCCCGTCCCCGCTCTGAATGTCACGCATCTCCTCCTACCTGCAAAAACCGCAGGACTAGAGCAGGCAGGACACAGGCCACACCTCCTTTGTCCACCTGCTCTGCTCCTGACCCCGCCTCCTTCTCCCACCTTGAGTCAGTAGAAGTGAATGTGTTGTTAAGAGAGCGGGGCTCATGCTCCTGTAGTGACTGCAGCATGGATGAGAGCTGGTTTGTCACCCCTCCACCCTGTTTTACTGCAGAGGGAGCCACGGCGGAGGCTAGTCCCATGGAGGACCTCCTCATCGAGCACCCCAGCATGTCCGTGTACGTCTCACCCGGCCCTCTCCCTGCGGTGGAGGAGAGCGCCACCAGTCTGGCTGGCAGTGTCAGGTAAAACTTACCTTCACCATTCAACCCAGTCTCACATCAGTTCGTATTCATGAAATTTAATCTATCGATTCGTGTTCACTGACATGAATTTTCCTCTTTTTTCATGTTCCTCAACACTATTTTTAACCTATTGTATTTCAATTGGCAGTATCTTTAGTATCTCCGGACTCGTCATAAATGCATATTTTTAGAATTATTTTGGAGCACCTAAACCCACACCTATTCTAAACCTTCCTACCTATCAACAACATAAATTAAGCAGCAGGCAAAGAGTCACATGTATCAGGGTTAGGGTTAGCAGTACAGGGTACAAACAAGTCATGTTGCATTCCAAGTCTTCTAAAGAAAATTATGTCTTTGTCCGACAAACAGAGAGATTTGTGAGGTTTTAATAGATGAAAACAATTCAATTTCTGCTCGCTGATATTGATTCAAAAAGAAACTCCCATATATTAGCTTGACATCACATTGACTCCCTCACAAAAATTATTTTGCCTCAGAAGACTGGAATACTCATGTCTTTTGAATTGCGACTGTTTTTGTACCGGTGGCGCAGTGGGTAGCGCTGTCGCCTCACAGCAAGAAGGTCGCTGGTTCGGTTGGCATTTCTGTGTGGAGTTTGCATGTTGTCCCCGTGTTGGCGTGGGTTTCCTCCGGGTGCTCTGGTTTCCCCCACAAGTCCAAAGACATGCACTATAGGTGAACTGGGTAAGCTAAATTAGCCGTAGTGTATGAGTGCGTGTGTGAATGAGTGTGTATGGGACTTTCCCAGTGATGGGTTGCAGCTGGAAGGGCATCCGCTGCGTAAAACATATGCTGGATAAGTTTGCGGTTCATTCTGCTGTGGCAACCCCAGATTAATAAAGGGACTAAGCCGAAAATAAAATCAATGAATGAATGAATGTTTTTGTACCTGTCTGCATCTATGTTTTTTATTGACAAATGGTTGGGATTAGGGCTAGGAGCTGGGTTAAGTGTACATGTTGTGTAAAAAAATAGTTTTGACCATCAGAAGTGAGAATGTGTTGGTACGAAAGATATTGCATACACTACACAATAAATACAATAGGTTTAAAGTCATGTTGAGGAACACAAAAAAATGGCTATGGAAATACATTAGTTAATGCTCGTGTTAAAGAACACAAAAAAGAGAAAATTTGAAAACTTGAAGTTGAGAGATTACATTTCTAAAACTATTTAACGCAGTGAGACTGGGATTTCTATTATTTCTAACACTGTATTGTAATACAACATATCTTCAGCAATCCTGTCAACTAAAAGCAAAGCCCTGTTTGTACCTGGTATTAAAATAGGATTTCATCAATATGATCAGAAGTAGACAATGCTAAATACAGGTCTAAATGGGGACTGAAATGTTCAGAGATTGTCCACTTCTGGAGGTAGTAGAAAATGCATGAAAAATGCTTTAAAAATGTAAATGCTCATGTGGTCGCAAGTATTCAAACAGCCACAATGACTTCAGTCATTCATGTGTCACACTGAGAGGTCTCGCCAAACTGATGTAGAGCGTGTCAAAATGAGAGGGAACAGTCTTGACCAAATCCAAACACAAGTGATCACAGAAGTCACATTTGAAAGTATGGTAATTTGTCTCAGATGACAACTTGTGACTGGATCAGTGAAAATGCAAGTTCAAGTTTACTTTATTTATATAGCACAAGATTAAAAAACAGCCACAATCTTTTCTGATCTTTTGGTCACAAGATCATAGGCTTCTCATGGGACTGTAGTGATGCAGCAGTTTTAGATAAATAGGTGGGTGCTTGACAGCGGAGAGATTTTAAAACAAATAATAACATTTTAAAATGTATTCTAACTTGTAAATGCAACTTAATACCAGGTGGAAACCGCAAAATGAAAGCAGAATAGATATGTGGATTGAGATTTTGTAGCAGTGAGATGCCACCTTGTGTCTAGACATTGGTATTTTGCTTGTTTCTCAACTCCAGCATTTAAGGACCGCATTCCAGCAGGGTTTAGCTTCACCCTAATCAAACTTTCCTGAAGAAGCTGCTCAAAGTCTGCAGGATTACTAAAAAGCTACAGACAGTCCAGGGTTAGAGATAAACTCTGCAGGAAAGTGAATCTCAAGGGGCCAGACCTGCCCATTCCTGGCCTAGTCAATACATCTCATAAGAAATGCATATTATAATCACCTGGTGGGTGATTTTTAACAAATTTGATATACTGGCTCCAAAGGATGTCCCACACCAACATTCCCAATATTACAAAGATCAGGCATTTCTAACTGAAAATACTGGCCATTTAAATTTGATTGGCTGTGTATACAGTTTAAAGTTTATCACTCACAGCAGAGGCATGCAGAACCACTGTCCTGCAGAGTTTGGGCAAACTCCAACACTAATAAAACAAACCTGAACAAGCGAATCAGTGTCTTCAAGATCACTAGAAAGCTACAAGTATGATTGTTTGCTTAGGGTTGGAGCTAAATTCTGCAGGACAGTGGCCCTCCAGGACTGAGTTTGCCCATCCCTGGTTTATCTCCATAACAATTAAAATTCTCAGAAGTACCAGAAACTGAAACTAAACACTTCGGCCCTCCAGGAGCAGCACTGGACAGCCATGACATAGACCGAATTGTCTCAAACTCAATTCTTGGAGGGCCACAGCTCTGCATAGTTTAACTACCTACAACTCACACCTGCTTAATAGTCCATAGTAGTCTTGAACACCTTGATTATTTGGATCAGCTGTGTTTGAACTGAGGTTGGAGTAAAACTGTGCAGAGCTGTGGCCCTTCAGGAATCGAGTTTGAGACCTATGGCATAGACAAATTGCTGAATGTAGTTTTGATCAAGTTGTATCAGGTCCAGCATGTTACATTTGTTTTCCAACCTTGCTTCTCATTTCATTTTCACCCCGTTCTTTCCATTTGTTTCCCACTCATATATATCCCTTTCCTTCTCCTATCTGCCCTGTTCCAGCAGGATGTCTGAATCAGCATTGCCCGCTGTGACCAGGAGCAGTTTACCCACACGGGTGACCCGGGGAGCAGCTGCACAGGCCGGTGCCCTAGCTAAAGTCACCCAGGTCTCCAGGGTCCAGAGGGCCAAAGCCCGCACTGAGCGTCGCCACCTGGCACGCAACCGCATGCAGCGCCAAAACCGTGTGCGTGAGCAGGTCCAGCGGCGCGCAATCCACACCCGCAACTCCTTCCTGCACCAGCCGTGCCAGCGCAACATCTGCCACTGAGGCATCAAAGTTTACATGGAGGGCATTATTACACATTTCCCGATGAAACCCCTACCTTCTCAACTGTCTTTTAAAGTCCTTCTTTTGCATTTATCGTTTTTTGTCAATTATCTTATTCAGTTTCCTGTTAATCAAGCTTGTCCTTGAGCACAAGCCAATGTATCTGTTTTAAGGGTGCCCAAAACTGCTCATAAAGGGCCACTGTCCTGCAAAGCTTTGCTCCTGCCTTAATTTCACACACCTGAACCAGCTAATCAAGGTCTTAGGACTTACCACAAACTTCTAGACAAGGGTGTGTTGGCTTGGTTGGAGATCAAATCTGCAGGACACTGTCCCACCAAAAGCAACATTGAGCACCGCTGATCTTTATCCTCTTCCCAATCTTATCTAACAGCTCACCACCAAGCACAATTACTCCGTTAAAGATCATCTATATAATTACCTAAATACCCATGTACCTCCTGTGTTAACACCTAATTCAGTTCCCCAGTCTGGAAAATAGCTGAAAAGAACACATGTAAACTCTGCATTGTTACAAACAACATCCCTCTAAAATTTCATAGGTCTCAAACTCGATTCCTGGAGGGCCGCAGGTCTGCACAGTTTTGCTTCAACCCTAATCAAACACAGCTGATCCAGCTAATTAAGGTGTTCAAGACTACTATAGACTATTAACCAGGTGTGAGTTGGAGATGGTTGGAGCTAAACTATGCAGAGTTGCGGCCCTCCAGGAATTGAGTTTGAGACCATTGCTCTAAATGTATGACACTTGGATTGGCGCTGTTCATTGACAATTAGGTTCATTTTTCACAAAATGCGAAAAGAAAGAGCCAGTAACTGAATGCTTTATAGGAATATTACTATATATTTGTAGCTAGTAAAAAAATGGAAAGTTGACTTGAAAACAACAAGAATGAAAAGTATGTGGATAAACGTGGGAGCAAGAACTTAAATAAAAATGCGCGAGAGTTTCCAGATGAAGACAAATCTAGAAGGCATATGTTTGTAAAGAAGTCATTTCAGAGTAGACGTTGATGCCTGATTTTGAATATAAAGGTGCTAACTTTCAAAAAGTCATTCAGACATTTAATTGCTTTATGTTATCTGTTCCAAAACCTAGTGAGCTAGACTGGGAAAGGCAGTATCTTAGGCCTCATTCACATGGCAACAGAAGAACGCAACACAGCAACAAGTTTTTTTATATATTGTTTCAGCCTTTGATCAGTGTTAGAGTGGGAAAATCTTAAAACACCACCTCTTGTGTAGTCATGCAGTCATCCACTTTTTGGGAATTATGACATCACTGTACCATGTGACAAGAAGGAAGAACCTCGTACGTAACAACCATAAAAACAACAGTGGTGGATTACAGAGCTGTTTTTACATGCTCGCTGCATTCTTTTGCGATTGTAGTCTATCCTGCGGATCTGTCCGTGTTTGTTTACAGCACCACATATAGGTGTTGGCATACATATTACACCATATTAACCCAGTTGTGCGGTGGCGCAGTGGGTAGCGATGTCGCCTCACAGCAAGAAGGTCGCTGGTTCGAGCCTCGGCTGGGTCAGTTGCCATTTCTGTGTGGAGTTTGCATGTTCTGCCCATGTTGGCGTGGGTTTCCTCCTTGTGCTCTGGTTTCCCCCAGTCCAATAACATGCGCTATAGGTGAATTGGGTAAGCTAAATTGTCCGTAGTGTATGTGTGTGAATGAGATGTATGGGTGTTTCCCAGTGATGGGTTGCAGCTGGAAAGGCATCTGCTGCGTAAAAGATATGCTGGATAAGTTGGCGGTTCATTCCGCTGTGGCAACCCCAGATTAATAAAGGGACTAAGCCGAAAAGAAAATGAATGAATGAATAACCCAGTTGTTGGTTTCCATGTGCATGCTGACATTTCTTGAAACAATACATGTATTGACTCAAAAAAACACTATCGTTGCCGTCTGGATATAGCATAAGGTGCTGGATAAAGCTGGCAACCCTTATGAAATAAACATTTTTACCCAATATTTAAGTATATGGATTTGTGCTTACTAGAGAGTTGCCCTTCGTTAGCTTAGCAACATGCTAACATCAAACCCCACTGGATTTTATTAGGAGTCTCACTAGGCAGCTTCCCCAGTAATGTAGCTCACTAGATTTTGAAACAGAGCCTTGCATTAAACTGAGGTCCATCGCGGACGGTACTGATACTATGCCAACAACATGTCCCTAGGCATATTTTATTATTTTTTCAAACGAACTTTAAGGGATGTAGCTATTTAGCATGTCCTTAAAAATGTGGCGTGAAGCTGAAGTTTAGCTCTCTGTCAACATCTGATCTAGATAGTGGGAGTATATCAGGGCAGTGTGCAATGACTTTACAGGTCACATGATCAACGAGGAGTGTTTGGGATAGGCTATAGATAGAATTGCATGTAGAATGTGCAGGATAGTTAAAGTTGTGACTCTTATTCCGCTTCATGGAGGATTATTGATGTGGAAATCTCATAAAACATGCCAAGAATCTCAAACTAAAGTCAAAAGGAGAATTATATATCTATGTACAGAATGACTGCATTGTCTTTATGTGCAGAATACACTGATTTTGGGCTGCAGTTACTCTTGAAATGGTTTTGTGAGATTGCACCATTGGCCCTTCATGTGGTTGTCCGCTGATGTGTAGATGTAAGCGTAGCAAAAAACTGCTCAACTGTCCCCATCCAGCACTTATGTGAGAAATCACTGTGACCACAGAGACAAAGAACGACAATGTTTCCCACCACCATTTCTCAAAGCATCCGTTCCTTATTTGCATTTCACCACGCCTATCATATTGATCATATGATTGTGATTTACATCTTCGTTGTACTCGGACGTCGAGTCTGCTGGGTAATCGTCTCTGTTGGGACAGACCCAGCACACATGCACTCAAAACTAATGCGTACATCGACTCCTACAAATGTGCTCTTCCTCGATAGTCAGCAAATACACATTTATAGGAATTGCGTCCACCACTTTGTGATCTATCTTACATGTGTATTCAGCAATGAATAGACTAACAATGGTGCTGAAAAGTGTAGAATTATATGACTGTTTGTACTTTTTTTTTTTGAGAAGTTTGCACTGTCTTACGTTTTTTGGAGAATCATGGTATTTATCAATATGCTGTTTTCGTTTGCATTGGTGAATGAGATGCCAACATGCATGAGTTGGGGGGAGGGGGGCTACCTTAAAAAGAGGTATACAATTATAGTTGCATTCAAATGTATATAATAGCAAACTATTTACAATTCAGTGTTTGCGTTATTCTCATTTTGAAACATCACCTTATTGTTTTCATCTGTGTGTTGTTCCAAAATCGACTTGATTTCTACTGGGTATTTTAATTGAGGTAAAGTTGGTTTTATATTCGCACATTCAGACTTTAGCGTTTAATAAGATGAAGCAGAATTTACAAACCCTAATACACATTAAATATAATGATGTACTTGTGACATGGTCCCTATTTATGTTCACCACGCTACTTTGAATATTTGGTCTGAAATTGCATCTAAGCATGTTTAACAACTTTATTATTCCCACCAGGGGCAATTAAATTAGGGCGGTAGCATCATGATACAACGAACACATAAAGAGACAAATCACTTACAAACAATAATAAAAATAAAAACACTTAACAGTAAAAACGAAACAAAGCGAATCATGAGATGCACAAGCCCAACTGGCAGCTGCATGAACAGCGCCGGGCATGACTTCAAAACAACATTAGCACTATTTAATTGACTCTGAACAATGTTGTACTTTGATAGTCATTGACTGCTAATGTAATTTCCCCATTTATAATTGGCAAACAATACTTTTCTGAAATTATATTATTAAGAAGGTGAAAGAATGTGAGAATATATAAGACCAACTTTACCCCAACGGTATTTTACCACACCAACCAACATTTGCCATGATGTCAATACCACTGTTCTTGCATTGAGAGGATTTGATTTTACATGCAACTTTCTTTTTTATTTATCATCCTGTCATTCGATGTTTAATCATTTTCAAAGATTCTTCTCGTAGTCTTTCCTATCACCTGCCAAACTCTATTATTGTAGTAGGCTATCTAAAGCTAACAGAATAATGTAAGCACGATGTAAGTCTAAATATGCTTTATTTCCTCATTTAAATTTGAAACGGACTGTTTTCTGCATCATATTGACTCTATACGGAGAGTGCAGCATGAATGTCAGTGGTGTTTTTAGGAAAATCGAATGCCCTGTAGCCTTATAAGGGTTCTTAAAGGGACAGTACAACCAAAAATGAGCTTTCCTCATCATTTACTCACAATGCTTGTAAACTTTTATGATTTTTTTTCCTCTGTTGAACACAAAACAAGATATTCTGAAGACTGTTGGAAAAGACAAGCCACTGATATCCATAGTAGGAACTATTTGGGAACACGATAGCCCAGTGGTTAGTGAGCCAACATTTAGCGCAACAGGGCATCCCGAGTTCGAGTCCCGGCTTGTGGACCTTTCCCTTTTATATAGATGCATATTGGCTGTTTTTCCAGCATTCTTCAGTATATCTTTGTGTTGAGCAGAAGAAAGAAACAGGTTTGAACAAGTGGAGGATAAGTAAATGATGACAGAATGATCATTTTTGAGTGAACTGTCTCTTTAACATCGTCCACTTGAAGTTTGTCTTCTGTTTGCATCGTTTCTACATGTTGGATGAAGTGGACGAGGCAATATCAAGTAATGAGCATAAAATCAGTGATCCACCGCTGTACGCCGTCACAGCTGGCCACCGTATACTACTCTGTGTTATTTTTCTGTGTGTGTGTGTGTGTGTGTTCAATATGATTAATTTAATGTGTGGGACTAGAATGATGTCCGTTAGGCCTCATTGGAGGCTTGTGATTTGAGGGAGAGTTGAGTGAAAACATGAAATGGGAAAAAAGAAAATAACAAAAACAAATATGCTTGTATTTTTTCCTCATATTGTTATTAGAAGAGATGTTCACCTTAGTAACAAAGTACAAATAGAGTATTATTTAAAAAAAACAAAAAAAAGAGTGGTGTATATGATATCTATGGTGATTGTGCCTTTCACTATTCTGCATGGTTTTCATGATGTGCCGACTGTTTCATCCGTATGACATGGGCATCAGAGACCTATGCAAAACACCATGATGGGTTTCCAGCATCCATTCAGAAATGCAGGTTCCAGACAATAACAATAAACACTCAGGATGCAACCGCAATCTGGACTCATTTTTTACCCATGTGCTTGCTTCTCTAGTCGAAAATACAAGAAGTCTTGGTGTCTGCATTACACAATATTTTTAAAACTTGTTATCCATAATAGCTTTCACGAAAAATAAATATGGGTGAAATAACATTACAATGTGGGCGTCACAGTCGCGCAGTGGGTTGCACGATCGCCTCACAGCAAGAAGGTTGCTGGTTCAAGCCTTGGCTGGGTCAGTTGGCATTTCTGTGTGGAGTTTGCATGTTCTCCCTGTGTTGGCGTGGGTTTCCTCCGGGTGCTCCGGTTTCCCCCACAAGTCCAAAGACATGCGCTATAGGTGAATTGGGTAAGCTAAATTGGCTGTAGTGTATGTGTGTGAATGAGTGTATGGGTGTTTCCCAGTGATGGGTTGCAGCTGGAAGGGCATCCGCTGCGTAAAACATATGCTGGATGAGTGGGCGGTTCATTCCGCTGTGGCGACCCAGATTAATAAAGGGACTAAGCCGAAAAGAAAATGAATGAATGAACATTACAATGCCATTCAGTGTAACACACATATTCATGTAAAGATGAAACGACATACTTATTAAATACATACATCTGTACTTATTAAAAAGGGGTGGCTCAGTGGTTAGCACTGTCACCTCACAGCAAGAAGGTCGCTGGTTCGAGTCCCGGCTGGGTCAGCTGGCACTTCTTTGTGGAGTTTGCATGTTCTCCCCATGTTTATTGTGGGTTTCCTCCGGGTGCTCTGGTTTCCCCCACAGTCCAAAGACATGCGCTACAGGTGAATTGAATAAACTAAATTGGCCATAGTGAATGAGAGTGTATGGGTGTTTCCCAGTACTGGGTTGCAGCTGGAAGGGCATCCGCTGTGTAAAACATATGCTGGATAATTTGGTTCATTCCACTCTGGCGACCCCTGATGAATAAAGGGACTAATGAATGAATGAATGTACTTATTAAAATATATAATACAAAGTGATCATACTGAATTGCATAACTTTAAATTAGCCTATTTTTTAAATTATTGCTGACAAATGGGTAAAATCCTAGTGAATTAAAGGTTGGATCAATAACATATATTCAATGACAATAAATTATTCCACAATGATGAAATTTTCTTATCTAACTTTTATTATTTGCCTCTTCATCCATGTGAAGCGGCTTTAAAAACACATTCTACATTGTATTGAATAGCTGCACTGTGATCCTTAAATACAGTATTTTAATGATTCTTTGTCTAAATATGATTGAAAATATGTTTGACATAGTACTGAATGGCATTGTAGTGGGTGTTACCTTTAAATCATGGGGAAAATAAATAAATATGTAGAATTTCATCAACCTTTTTCATCACTGACCCACCTACATGCTAAAAAATAAATAAAATAGACACTATATAAACATAAAAATGAATAATAATAATAATAATACAAAAATAATTTATATCACATTGCTACAATGATTTGAATTTTAGAGACAAAATGTTTTCTGTACAAAATCATGCTTTAATTATTTAACCCTACTTTTAATAAAGTAATACATATTGTATAGTAAAATATTCATTTTTTTTCTTTTCGGCTTAGTCCCTTTATTCATCAGGTGTCGCCACAGCGGAATGAACCGCCAACTTATCCAGCATATGTTTTACGCAGCGGATGCCCTTCCAGCTGCAACCCATCACAGGGAAACACCCATACACTCTCATTCACACACATACACTACAGACAATTTAGCTTACCCAATTCACCTATAGCGCATGAGGAAACCCACGCCAACAAGGGGAGAACATGCAAACTCCACACAGAAATGCCAACTGACCCAGCCGAGGCTCGAAGCAGTGACCTTCTGAGATGACAGCGCTACCACTGCGCCACCGCACCGCCATAGTAAAATATAGTAAAACCAGAGTAAGTTTGTGTTCATTATTGTTTACTAGCCTACATAAACAGACTGTATTGAACAGTGGTTATAGATATAAACTGTATATAAACATAAAAATGAATAATAATAATAAAAATATTTAATATCACAGTGCTAGAATAATTTGAATTTTGGAGACAAAATGTTTTCTTTACAAAATCATGCTTTAATTATTTAACCCTACCTATAATAAAGTAGTAAATACAGTATAGTAAAATATAGTAATGTATAGTAAAACCAGAGTAAGTTTGTGTTCATCATTGTTTACTAGCCTAAATAAACACACTGTATTAAACAGTGGTTAATAGATATAAATTGTATTTATTCATTTTCTTTTCGGCTTAGTCCCTTTATTAATCAAGGGTCACCACTGCGGAATTAACCGCCAACTTATCCAGCATATGTTTTACACAGCGGATGCCCTTTCAGCTGCAACCCATCACTGGGAAACACCCACACACTCATTCACACTCATACACTACGGCCAATTTAGTTTATTCAATTCACCTATAGCGCATGCCTTTGGACTTGTGGGGGAAACCGGAGCACCCGGAGGAAACCCACGCCAACACAGGGAGAACATGCAAACTCCACACAAAAATGCCAACTGACCCAGCCGAGGCTCGAACCAGCGACCTTCTTGCTGTGAGGCGACAGTGCTAACCACTGAACCACCGTGTTTCCCTATAAACTGTATACAAACATAACATTGAATAATTAATATCACATTGCTACAATGATTTAAATTTGAGAGACAAAATGTTTTCTTTACAAAATCATGCTTTAATTATTTACCCGTACTTATAATAAAGTAGTAAATACAGTATAGTAAAATATAGTAAAGTATAGTATGGTATAGTCATTTTTATTGTATTTTATGTCCTGTTGAGTTTTAGTCTTCAGTGCAGCACTTTGGGTGTTTTTAAACTGCTTTATAAAAAGGTTTGTTTGATTGATTGATATGGTAAAACCACGGTAAGTTTGTGTTTATTATTGTTTACTTGGCTACATAAACACAAACTGTATTAAAAGGTGATTATGGTTAGTACCTATGGATTTTAGGGCAATGTAATGTATACTTTTCATACAAATGTAATAAAACCATGATAAGGTTTTACTTATCATAGTTAAACCTGGTTAATGCAGTAAAACAATTGCTAATGTTGTACTTACTATGGTTTTACTACAAAAAAAACAACATGGCTAATTCAGTAAACAGTAAAACCGTGATTAATTTTCGCATGGGCTAATTTTGTTTAGGCTCCTCCATTATAATAAGAGTTGGCAGCGGTGTAAACTCAATAAATACCCAATAATTCTCCTATATTTCCGAGAAACTATAGTATGTTTGGCGATCACTCACAAACAGCTCCTCCAGATAAACCTGCTCTGCGGGATCCTGCGGCGGCGCATGCGCAGTGCGCGACTCACTCACACAAATGACTGCAGCGATCCACCTGTGCTAATAATATGTGACAAAAGGAGCAGAGGCGCACATTTCACCTGTAAGTATGATGGAAACACTGCATTACAAACATCACTAATGTTGCCTATTTGTTCGTGAACGCATAATAAGACGAGATAATTACGGCCGCGTTGTTGTGTCGCGTCATAGGCTAAAAACACATCATCTTTATAAACATCTCCGGAGCCCAGAGTTCTGTTTTAATCACTTGTTTCCGATACATTTGACTATTTTAAGTGTAAAACCGCGTCATGTGTGGACGCATCTGCGCTTTAATGTCAGCGGATCCAGTTTTTATCCTCCGTGTGAAAACAGTTGTTGTGTAAATCAGCTGTATACAGCCTCTGACATCACAGTCACGGATGTAAAATAATAATAATAATAGTACAGATAGATGGAGAGTAAACAACACGACGCGACCTCTTGTTTGTTTATTTTGATGTTGAGTTTGACACATAACGCGTGTATGAATCAATCATCCATTTATTCAGTGGCTCTGATTGTTTTGGTCTTTTCGGAGGTTATCTTTAACTCTACACAAGGGATTTTGGTGAACTTATCCATACAGGAAGTGCCCAACAAACACATCTACGTTGTAGCGATGTCTGTACGACGTTAATTTTTGTCAAAGGCAACGTCGCCACTTACGTGCTCGCTACATTGTTACAACGTAGACATGTAAGACGTGAGAAGGCTGTAGCAACGTTGTCGTGTAACATTCAGCAACCGTGAGACGACGTTCCTGCTACATGTATTAATGTTTTTATGGGCAGTTTATCAATACTGCCTAGAATACAGGATAAGCAGTAATAATTTTCCAATATTGCTTAATATTAAATATTGTTCATTCATTTTTCCTTTTTAATTTAATAACTGCATGTGTAAACGTTTAAGTGTAAAAATGCCACACAAATGTATATAATCAAACTGTTTTATTGTATATTTCACAACATGTAATACATACAGTACACGTCTAATTATAAGCAAACAGTATACAATAATGTTTAGATTATGTAAAATAATTAACTATATGTAATTAAACTAAAAGGATAGGCTAAATTAATATGGCAACTGAGAAAGTAAAGTAAACAAACAAGAAAAGTAAACAAGAAAGCAAATTAAAATGCAGACGCTGGGCATCGAAGCTCTGGACTGGAGAATACAGCAGCCCGGGCAGCGCAGCAGAACACCAGGCGTAGTTGTTGGTACGGAGAAAGCAGTCAGAGAAAGAAACAAATCCAACAGAGAATCCAGTTCAGAGATGGATCCACAGCAGACACAAGTCAAAATAGGCAGCGAACAAGAGAGGACCGATCAGAGCTTAACCCAACAGGACTACTCAAATGACCACTGATGTCTTATTTAGCAAGAAGAAATAAAGCAGTACTCACGTCTCCTTGGTCATTGTTGAATGAGACGCCCAACGGTCTGTTGAAATATAAACTGATTCATTAATGACGAGTAAATGTTGTACAGTGGTCATCCAAGCACAACCTAAAGCAACGGCCGTTTAAATGGCAACATTATGACACCGTTGTGACAACCTTCAGCAACAACGTAGATCCGCAGCCTTTTTACAAGGTTGGTACAACGTTGTGGGAAGGTCGCTACGTTGAGTCAACGTTGTGTGTTTGTTGGGTGTGCGCTCTTCATCCTGCTGTCTATGGTGATGATGATGGGTTCTTATTAAATCAACAGTTTTGCGTGACAATAAGTTTTTCCTTAATATCGACCACCATAAGTCAGAGATTATATCGATATTGCCTGTAAACAAACATCCAGCTGGCCTTCATTGTTGTTGGTGGTGAAAAAGGGATGTGGAGGCCTGGTTTATGTTACATGTAAGGGTTTTTAAATTGGTGTAAAGTTGCCTTTATATTCGCACATTCTGACTTTCACCCTCTTAATAATATCATTTCTGAAAAGTATTATTTGATTGGAAATCATATAAGCAGTCAAGGGCTATAAAAGTACAACATGTTTACAGTCAATGAAATAATGCTAATGTTGAAGTGATTCTTACATGCGATTTTAGACCCAATATTTAAAGGTGCTGTATGTAAGTTTTTGTTTCTTCTAAAGCATAAAAATACCGTAATATGTTTGCAGATATTTAAGAAACATGCTGTGAACATTCTTGTTTATCTGTAAAACAATGCTGAAGTCAGATATTCTGCTTTGCAAATAGGCGATCCCGTGCTGGAACTTTGTTTTGGTTATTTTAACCCTCCCAATGCCACTTTAGCCAATTACATTTCAACACCCCCGGTTGCCTTGGTGGAAAACCACATATTTCATTTATTCATTCAGAAAGGCTCTGAAAGCATGTGCCCGTGACCGAAATGCGACCTCCAGTGGACAGTAGCAGACTCTGAAATGAGATGCAGATTCAGAGTTCCACATGAGGTTATTAAATAGCAAATAATATTACGAGCGTAAACATTAGGTGAGCAGGTTACATTGTAACCCCGTGTCCTAACAACACGCTACGTGACGAGATTTGCAGCGATAAGCAATTTGGCTGTTTGCACCAGACAAAACACGACAGAAATTTAAATACAGCCATTCAGAAGCACAGAATATGCACTCACTCATGAAATGGTAAGGTTTATAATCTAATCAATACATATTAAACCTCTTTAACATTATTAAATGTAGATGCCGAATCACTGATATGTGTTGGTTTTGAGTCTAAAGTTCAATTTAAAACGGTTTATTTTATTTTCAGGACCTGAGGTGAACTATCTGCTGCTGCTTTCAGTAGTATGGCAATAAATGTCATGTAAAATGACATTCAAACTCACATTATTACCATTTAACACTGAATAAAGCACATGAGGTGTACCTGAGATGATTATTATCAGTTTATCCTGTTGTTTAGCTGCAAGAAATATAAGCTGTTTCTAAAATTTAAATTTCAGGTGTTGGTTAGAACATAAACTCCTTTTAATATGGAAAATATTATATGCCGTTGCTTTTATTTAGAACACGATTTAAATCAGCCTTAAATCAGTGTTTAGGCTCGGTCGTCAGACTCGCTCCTGTTGGTCAATCTGGCAACCTGCGCTTGCCTTTGTTTTGATCCAGGAATGTAATACCTAGTTCAACCACTGGGTGTCAAACTTACATACTGCACCTTTAAAGTAGCATCACAAGTTGTAATTATAACAGTCTGATGTATAAAGAGATGATACACCCTCAGAGATTGAGGTAAAGTTGGTTTTATTCACACATTCAGACTTTCTCCTGAACATAATTTCAGAAAAGAATTCTTTGCAAATTTTAAATAGGGAAATCATATAAGCAGTCAATGGCTATCAAAGTACAACATGTTTACAGTCAATGAAATAGTGCTAATGTTGTTTTGAAGTGATTCTTACATGCGATTTCGGACCCAATATTTAAAGTAGCGTCACAAATTGTGCTCATAACAGTATGTCATTCTAATTAATCTGTATTAGCCTTTTTAAATTCTGCTTTACTATTTAATTAAATGCTAAGTTTGAGCGTGTGAATATAAACCAACCGTACCTCAATATTTTAACATTAGCCTATTTGAGGTTTGTGTTGAACTGCAAATTCAGTGTTGAGTGCAATCCCACTTGAAAAAAATACTATAGTAATTGATAGCGAGTGCTATCATGTTTTTTGAAACCATACTATAGTAATGTGTATTATCTTGTGTATATAAGCAATTCCAGGGTTATGGATGTGACATTTGCAGTAAAAACTCAAAACATACATTCACAGAGAAAGTATATGCTAACATTATATTGAAACATCTGTTTATATTGTCCAAAACAACTAACCACAGAGTTATGGGATCACAGAAATTGCAATCTGTAAACATATTTTATACTTTAAATGAGGACAATAACATGGATGTGGCCAAAAAAAGTTAGCGAGTTTACAGTCTACAATATACTTTGTAGAAATTCTGTGAATTAAACTGCACAACCCAAGAGACATAATGATCATCAAAGGGAGAAGAGTCGGCTCTCTATAGAACAAACATGATTGATTTTATTTTATTTAACATTTCTGCATTAATGATGGAAAAGCTGCATTGCGGATGTGACAGATGTGAAATTGGCACTTGTGTGACTTTGGTAAATCAAATATAATTGTTGGAAAACATTGACAGAGACATTTGTGAGTATTTCTGCAGTACTGGAAGGGTGCTTTCACACTTGGTTCAATTGCCTGGACCGTACCCAAGTTCGATTGTCCCCCCTTGCCACCTTCTTGGTTGGTTTGTGTTCACACTGTCTTTTTTCCTTCTGAACCCCGGTACGCTTGCGTCATCGAGCTGCTGTTGAGTGTACGGCTGTTGCTAGGTGACGAACACGAAAGCAAAGCGCCAAAATGGAAAGACGTACGCACATCGCGGTCATTCTGCATTTACTGAATCTTTTGGTCTTGGACATACAGAAAGCGACTCGCGTCCATCTGCTGCAAAAATATTATAAATGTTCAGAACATCACGCGATGTCTGCAGAAGCTGGAGGAGACAAACAGACGTTATCACTGTGATTGCCCTGGCTCAGTCCCGCTTGTCACCAATGTACAGTACGTGATACACAGACACACACACACACACGAATGAACATTATGAAAACGATAGTTTGTCGTACAGTCGGCGGTTCACTTCCATTTTTTGGTATGACTGCATTCATACCAGAAGTGAACCGCGAATCGTACCCCAGACCACCTCTTTCAGGCGGACTCGAGTACGGTTCACGGGTGCGCACCCGAGTTCAGAAGACACGTTCACACTAGCTAAACGTACCGTACTTTGACGTCATACGAACCCGGGTGTGGACCAAAAGTGCTAGTGTGAAAGCACCCTTAATTCTTGCTTACACAAAAAATGTTGAAACGGTTTCGCTATTTTGGTGGAAACTTAATCTTTTTCATGGCAAGGTTGACAATACGTCAAACGTTTATTCAGATAATGTGGTATTTCCATCATGTTGTTAGAGCAGCTGACT
>CAIGQV010019158.1:3122028-3134695 GCA_903798115.1 Danio jaintianensis | reverse complement strand
TGGTGCGTGTGACGTTCGCTACTTCAAACATTTATTCAGATAATGTGTTTCCATCTCCCATAATTTGTAACAGTTTTTCGCACACATCCAAGAGCACCTCAAGTGAGTGTAAAAACGTTGCTTTTTTTTTTTGTGCAAATTAAGGGATTTTTATTCCAAATTTGGAGTTTCCATCACTTGTTTCTCATGCGATACGTCAAAATGCTCATTAACAAAGGCTGGTGGAAACACAGCTAGCGTTGCATGTCTTTATGAAGAGATGATGAGTCTCAGGCATTCAACCAAAAACTATACAAAAGTCTCTGGAAACACTGGCCAGAAGAAATAAGTTTAAAAAATTCTGAGAAAAAAATCTTAAGAAGATCTCAGATTTGTTCTGAAGAACATTTTTGTTTTAATGATAAAATTAAAGTATAGCACAACTAATTCATTAGTGAGTACATGGACACCAATAATCCGGTTTTAATACGATTAAGACAATACTCTGATTAAGAGTCGACCATGTAAACAGCGATTTTTGATTAATTTAATCCGATTAAGGTCATAATCGAACTAAACAGAAATCGAATTAAGATGTGGAGTTTGCTGATTTTAGTGGCATTATTGAAGTGCAGTACAGACATGTAAACACCGCAATCAAACTATCACCATCATGTAGGACTTTTCGCTGCGTTTTGCGACAGGATAGTCCTCACACACACGGCTGTTTGACACTATTCTCTGCACCTACCGAGTTAGTGAAGGACTACAGACACATACACCGTTTTTTTTTTTTCTCCCCTTCAGCGTGCGGTATCAAATTCCATTAAAACAACACTCTTCCAACAGTTCATAGTTGCATCCAATATCTCCTTTGTCACGGGGGCATGCATGAAATGTTCCCGAATGAAAGTGAAAGAGCCAAACTGCAGTTAAAGTCGACAAATTAAAAATGAAACGCCCGAAATTACATGAAACTCCGGAGGAAATGTGGATAGCGCAGTGACGCAATGACGTTAATCGCATTATGTGCTGTAACATGTAAAACGGGATCATGAAAGGAACATTCAAAAAGCAACTCATGTAAACACCTTCATCATATTATTGTCTTAATTAGATTAAGGCAAATAATTTGATTACTGATGTCCATGTAAACGTAGTCAGTGACAATTTAATTGTATCACTTTATTCTGCTGTTTTATGGTAGCAGCTGCATCCTGGTCGAGTTTTTCAATGCTAAATAAAGACTCAGTTTTGGGGGGAAATAGACTCATTTTACAGCTCCTCTATAGCTAAACAGTTGAGTTTTAACATTTTTGAATCTATTTACCTGATCTCTGGACTTGGCAGAAGACGTTTTAGCTTAGCTTAGCATAGATCATTGAATTAGACCATTAGCATCTCACTCAAAAATGACCAAAGAGTTTTGATCATGTCAATTTAAAGTTTGACTCTTATGTGGTTACCTCATGTAATAAGACCGACGGAAAATGAAAAGAAAATTTTAAGCTGATATGGATGCGTCTGACGGGAGCATTATTAGCTCAGCTTAGCATATTAAATCGGATTAGACCGTTAGCGTCTCGCTCAAAAAACGACCAAAGAGTTTTGATCATTTTCCTATTTAAAGCTTGGCTCTTCTGTAGTTACATTGTTTAATAAGACAGATGGAAACTTTAAAGTTGCTATTTTAGGCTTATATCATTATGAACTATACACCCATTCTAACGTAATGATAATAAAAAAATAATGAAGTAATTTGCTGCAGTACCATGGCTGCAGCAGTGCAGTGATATTACGCAAAGCCTGAAAATCATCTAACGTCCTTTAATATAAACAAAGTGACCACCTGCATTCACAGTTATTTAGCTGGGGACGTGTGGCTGAGACATGCGCGAGACTCTCTCATTAAATGACATGTCTTTTAACGACTTTGAAAGGGTTATACATATTTTTATCTCGACTCGGATAGATTATTGTAATGCCCTCCATGCCTCCCTTACCCGTCTGCAGATGGTGCAGAATGCTGCTGCTCGTTTGCTGATGGGGACATGCAAACGGGAGCACATTACACTTATACTGACATCTCTTCATTGGCTTCCTGTACAGTTTAGGATACATTTTAAGATTCTAGTTTTGGTGTTTAAATGCCTAAATGGACTAGCACCAAGATACTTGTCTTCATTAATTCGATTGTACTGTACACTCCATCAAGGGCACTTAGATGTGCTGATCAGCTACTTTTGGCTGTTCCACGCACAAGGTTAAAAACCAGGGGGCACCGTGCCTTTGCAGTGGTGGTCCCCAAACTCTGTAATAATTTGCCTCTCCATGTTAGGCAGGCCACAACCCTTTCTGTTTTTAAATCAAGTCTTAAAACCCATTTTTACTCTTTGGCTTTTAATACCATATGAGAGTCTTATGTCTGTTGTATTTGTCCTATGTTTTAGAGGGTGTATGTGTGTACAGCACTTTGGTAAGCACTTGTTGTTTTTAAAAAGCGCTTTATAAATAAGCATTGACTTGACTTGACTTGACATTAGCCGTCAACAGAAAATGAACTCTGCTGCTGTTTCCCCATTTCTATTTTGTGAATCCAAAGTGCTAAATCTCATTTTCAGCATTTGGCCTACAAAAATGACATCACCCCTGCAGCACTCTTAGACCATGTCAACACTAATACGTTACAAAGTGGATAAATTTGCCATTTTCGTGTTG
This sequence comes from Danio jaintianensis, assembly GCA_903798115.1. Taxonomy (NCBI): domain Eukaryota; kingdom Metazoa; phylum Chordata; class Actinopteri; order Cypriniformes; family Danionidae; genus Danio; species Danio jaintianensis. The sequence continues at coordinate 3,131,998 of CAIGQV010019158.1, read as the reverse complement.
CAGTGTGGACTGTGAAAACCTAAAACGCATTTTAGTCATGTGACGCAATGATGTGACCAATTCAGCTAACATGGTAAACGGAATTGTAAAGCAGATGTTTTTGACAGCTTTATTAAAGATTAATATCAGTATGTAGATGCTCCATACTGCCTCTCTCTTTAAAGCACAGGGAATGTTTACTGGGAGCTGCTGTTCAGAATCAGACCACAGGGGACTAATTTTACTGCGACGTTTCAAAGAGACGGAAAGTAAATAAATGACGGTTATGATGCAGGTGAAAGCGTCTGTGTGTATGACCGTTTTTTCAGAAAGAATTGAAAAGGATAGTGTGGACTAGGCATGGGCCGGTATAAGTTTCTGGCGGTATGATAACCTTGGGTAAAAATATTTACGGTTTCACGATATGATGGTATTGTGATTACTGCTTTAAAGTAAGTTATTTTTAAAAGTCTGGGTAAAAAAAAAACAATCAAGTTTTTTTTTTTTTTTTTTTTTTTTTTCCCCCATTGAACACGATATATTTTATTTTAGAAAACATTTTAAATATTTTGGAAAAGTTAACATGTCTGGCTAAATCATTTAAATAAATCATTGACTTATGTACCTTATATTCCTTAGGAACGGTATAACAGAAAATGTTAGCGGTTTTAAAACCTTGACTTTTCCAGACCGCGGTAAACCTTGAAATCGTTTATCGTTTCATGCCTAGTGTGGACATGGTGCATTTTTAGATGAAAGCACCGTTTTCAAATTTAAGTCAAGTCAAGTCAAGCTTTATTGTCATTCCGCTACACATGTGGACATACAGAGGAACGAAATGTCGTGTCTCGCAGGACAACGGTGCTACATGGATTAATCATAAATACAAACTCAACACTGGACATAAGAGCTATTATAAAAAACCTATGCAAAACTAACATATAAAATAAAATAAAATAAAATACTTAAACTATAAACATAAGACAAGTACTTTTACATGAGACTGAACAATGTTGTGCAGGATATTGTGCAATAGAGGTATTTAAGGTTTAATATTGTGCAAGAGGTATTTAAGGTTGAAGCAAGCCGTGCGACATGATTGTGGTACATTTATAGTAAACATCGCTTTCCTTATTGAGTCCTTGTAAGATGGAGTTTAGATAAAGTGTCAGGTGCATAAGAGAGAAGAGTGTGTCTACAGGTGGTTTGTCAAGCCCACTCACCTGAATGAGGCCCAATTTGAAATGCGCAATGTTTCCAAGAGACATGGAGTGATTAAGAAAGTGTCTATAGTGCAAATGTGCAACCTGGAGCAAGAGTCAGAGAGACGAGAAGGTGTCCTTTCACAGGTGGTTTGTTAAGCCCACTCACCTGTATGGGACATACTCAGGAATGCATGGTGAGGTTTCAGAGGGGGGTAAGTTGACTGGAGTTGAGGGCTCTAACAGCCTGTGGGAAGAAACTGTTTACCTGCATTAGTGTCGACCCAGCCTGAATAGCTGATCTATTTCCTGTAAAAATAAACGCAGAAGTGTGTGTTGCTGATTTCAGGTAGAGGATGTACACTCCGGCAGCCGATACGGGAGTGACGGTGGTAGAGGAAGACGCCACTCTGAGCAATGCCTACTCGCCCGTGGACTACATGAGCATCACCAGCTTCCCTCGACTGCCAGAAGATGAGGTTTCAGCCGACAACACAGTCAAATCACGCAAAGACGACGATAACTTCCTCAGTGAACAGGAAGCAGGTAAATGTGCTTAATTAATGATAAAACCCCCGATTACTGGTTGTTGCTAGATGAGATACGGTTGCGGCCGGAAGTTAATGAGAATTATTTATGTTATTTATTAAATTTCCCATTAATTGTATTTTATTAACGTCTACCCCTACCCTAAACCCAATCGTCACAGTACTGTAAAAATATAAATTATTGTTATACAGTGTCACAAAAATGATGATATATTGATATGCGTATCCACAGCTGTATCCTATCTGGACTTTACCCTGATTACCTGCTCTTGAGTAGTGGAATACTGTGGCTGCGTTCCAGTCCAATTTTTTATGCCCTAAACTTACTAACTTCCCTCCGTCTCGTTCACTGGGATGTACGTCATTGATTAGGTTATACAAGTGTCCACTACTGGTGGAACATCTGAATGGGTTTAAATGGAGTGCCCTAAACCCTTGAGCACTTGGAGAGTACACTATTGTGACGGCACAATCGCATTGCATTCTGGGATATATAGGTGCTGGAGTGGACATATGAAGTAGACGCACTCCCTCTGTCAAAATCAAGGGATCAAGGGTATGTCAATGTGAACTTCCCTCGTTTACTTGATGAATTGGAACGCACTTTAAAATGGTGGCAGGGATTCCCCCGAGGGAACAAGGGAAGGGAAGTTTGTGAGTGCGTGTCTAAAAGTGGACGGGAACATGTGTCAGTATCCTGACTCCACCCACCATCAGGTGAATATGTAAATTAGGCCTCTGACGATATCAGATTTTCTTGTTGCGATTAATTGCTGAAGCTTTCATCACTATACAGAATATCAAGATATAGTATCAAAATAATAAATAAAAATCAATGGAAATGAATAAGAACAGAAGTCTTGAGCCTATCAGGTCAGTAGGAGAAGAGGAAACCAAATCTTTTTAAAGTTATCTGATTTATTTACCAAAAGGAATCACTTTTTTTTTTCAAATGTATTCCCTTAAGCCAAATTTTAGCTAATGTGGTCCTTGTCCAAAACCTTACACTGCAAAAATTCTTAGAGTTTCTAGGTCAAATATATAACAATTCCTAAATTTATTATTATTATTATTATTATTATTATTATTATAACCTTTATTTTACCAGGAAAGACACATTGAGATTAAAAATCTCTTTTACAAGACCGTCCTGGCCAAGATTAGGCAGTACACATGTTACATGGGTCTAACAGACAACACACAAAAAACGATTAACAGTTAACATGAATCACACATTGACAAACAAACTACTCAAAACATCTACAAGCCTGTGTTTCAATTTCTAAATCATTTATACTCTTTTTAAAAGCATTTAGTGAAATCAATTCTTTAAACTGCAACTTTGTTTGTAGATTATTCCATGCAAAAGGTGCTGCGTATTTAAAAGACTTTTTTCCCATCTCAGTCCGCACTTTAGGAGCAGACAGTAAATAAATATCCTGTGACCGAAGGCCATAGCCAAGGACAGGTTTTTTACTAATGTAATTCTGGAGATATGGTGGGAGTAAACCCAATATAGATTTGTAAACAAAGATATGCCAATGCTTGAGGCTACGAATGGACAAAGCAGACCAACCTTCCCTAGTATACAGTATACAGTAGCCCTAGTATTAAGAAACATTTTCTAGACGAGTAAAAAATATCGTCTTGTTTTGAGAAATAATATTGTCACAATCACCAGCGATCTATTCCATACAGATCGCTGGAGGACTACAATCCCGTTACCATATGGACTACAAATCCTGTCATGCACCTCACACACACCTGTTCCGGTTTTCCTTTGATTACATACACACACACTGCTGGGAACTGGTCAAGGACTGATTATAAGGACTATTTACACAGCACGCACGCACACTTATGGGGTGAGGCTGCGTCTGAAATTGCCTAATACTCAGTAGGTACTGCATTTGAATTTAAATGTACTACTCGGCCGTTAGAAAAGTATGTTCTATACAGTATGACTGTCAGTAGTATGAATGAAACTCGGACGTACTGCGTCCGCCATTTTGTCATCATCACGTGACCTACAGTCAGTTGCATTGCTTCCTCCCATTCATGAATTCTCTTGAGGTGCATAATGGGATAGCGTAGCGTGCATCCGATGCACACTTCAGGATCTCGCCAGAAGTAGTAGGTCATCCGGGTACTTCTCACATACTGTTTTTCGAGTTCTCTGAATTCGGACATACTACTCGGCTCGCTTACTGTTTTTAGCATACTATATAGTATGGAAGTATGCGATTTCGGATGCAGCCTGAGTCTTGTTGTTTGGTTATCCCGTAGCATTACAAAGCATAAATCCTGTCTAGTCTTTCCGTGTCTTGATCCTTGCCTTGATTTCCCCATTATTGATTCTTTGCCGTCTAGCCTGACCATTTGCCTGTTTTAGTCTATGATTTTGGATTACCTTTGTGCTTCTGTTTTGCTCCTGTTTTGACCATTGCCTGCCTGACTATTCTTTGTTAATAAAACTGCACGTGGATCCCCAACTCTGTTGTCAGCATCCTTCGGTTACAAATATTGTCAGAATGAAGTGAGTTTTCCTTTTAAACAAGCAAAATAATCTGCCAATGGTGTGAGCACAATAATCTTAATTCAAAGCAAAAACTAAATTATTTTTCTTACCCTATTGGCAAATTGTTTAACTTATTTAAAGGAAAAACTCACTTCATTTTGACAATATTTTGTACCAGTCTATAAAATGCTTCTTGATTTAAGAAATTGTAGATATTTGGACTAGAAACAAGACAAACTCTATGTAAGAGAACTATTTTTTGCCATGTAAGATCAGTCTTTTTGCCACAGAAAGTCTACAGGACAGCAGCTGTTGTTGAGATTTCTGAAGAGACACGGTTTTTAATCAGAAATTCCAAATATCACAAGACGTGGGTCAGGCTTTGATTCGCTGTGATTCACATATCAGAGTTTTCCATCCTTCAGTCCTGAATGAGATGAATTTAGGACAAATATTGTAACCATGCAAAGGAGTGTCTACATCACAAAATGAGGAGACATCTTAGTATAATGGAGTCGATGGGCAACCTTAAATTCAATAAGTCAGTGTTTAGAGTTGATGGAGCACATATGAATGTTCTACAGACTCATTCTAGAATTGCAGGTATATTTAAGGCATTTTGACATACAATACAACAGATGTGTTATTTACAGTAAGCCTAGTCTATTATTGATGTAAAATAATGCAAATTGTGGTGATACGGTGGCTCAGTGGTTAGCACTGTCACCTCACAGCAAGAAGGTCGCTGGTTCGAGTCCCGGCTGGGTCAGTTTGCATTTCTGTGTGGAGTTTGCATGTTCTCCCCGTGTTGGCGTGGGTTTCCTCCGGGTGCTCCGGTTTCCCCCACAAGTCCAAACACATGCGCTATAGGTGAATTGAATAAACTAAATTGGCCGTAGTGAATGAGTGTGTGTGGATGTTTCCCAGTACTGGGTTGCAGCTGGAAGGGCATTCGCTGTGTAAAACATATGCTGGATAAGTTGGCGGTTCATTCCGCTGTGGCGACCCCTGATGAATAAAGGGACTAAGCCGAAGGAAAATGAATGATTGAATGCAAATTGCTTAAATGTGATGGGGAACATTTGATTCTGTTTATTAATTGTTGTTTGAAGTATTGTTAAATGTTTAAAACCATAACAGAGTTGACGTTTTCTAACATTTTGTGCTTTAGCTCGAGATGCTAACCTCAAATCATACCCCACATGGCATGTCTGAAACAAAACTTTGTGTATTTTCATCATATTATTGTTTTTAGAAGTAAATGAGAAGTTCGCTGACATATCACAGTAACAGAGTTGACAAATAGCTAATTGGTGTTTCCTAAAACCTTTCTAGAAAGTAACGAGAGAAGAATAATAACACGCCTCAGTGCCTTCCAGAGTTTCCCGCCACAGGACGTGACATCACTTAGATCTTAGGCACTTAGAGATCACTTTTTCTATCAGTGCTTTACAGATTGTTATGCCTTTTTTTGTAAAGGGACAGACACATACTGTTTTTTTCATTACTGACATTACAAATAAATAAGAAAATAAATGTTTCATGCAAATGTAACACAAAAAAGATGAAAGTTCGATTGCAGTATTTCATGATAATTAAAGCTGAATGTGATTCGGGAGGTGAAGACAGTCAAAAATAAGAACAGTGGGAGTCTTTAAGTTAATCATTTCAAGACAATATGTCCCTAAATGCACATACAAACATTATTCTTAGAGACAACTTGATATCAACATTTGCATAAAAGTTATTGGTAATATTGGAAGGTTTATCTTTTAGTTTTCTATTAATTAGTTTATCTATTAATTCTAGAATCAGCCTCTAGAAAAACCCTGAACACTTGTCCTCCCAAATTCCTGCTCTCATTGCAATTTTACACTCTCTGTAGAAGATCAGCTCTTTGAAAACAATGAGTTTTACAGTAAAGATATCAGATGACTGACCCCACCTACAAGCCCCAGGAGATCATCCAAAACAAATACTATGAAAGTCAATGCTTACAGGATTCCAGCTTTCTTCAGTATACCTTTCTTTGCGTTCAACAGACAAAAGAAGCTTAAACAGGTTTGGAACAAGTGGAGGATAAGGAAATGATGACAGAGTTGACATTTTTGGTGAAATAATCCCTAATCTTAAAAAAATAATAAAATAAATGAGTTTTTTTTTTTTTAAGTAAATTTTATGCAAACCATTTTGTTCTGGCAGCTGTCTAAAGAAAGCAAAACTTCCATTTAACACTTTATAAAAATGTGTTTTCATTTAAAGGTGCTGTATGTAATTCTCACCACTAGAGGGCATGTATTCACAATAAACAAAGGCATATGTTGATGACCAGTGTTGGGGGTAACATTTATAAGTAACACACGTTATGTAATAATATTACTTTTTTTAAAGTAAAATAAGTAATATTATTTGAGTTACTTTTAAAAAAATGTACCGCAAGTTACTTTTTACCTTGCTTAATTGGCTTTTACAAAATATATTGCGGAATAAAAATTACCTTAGGTTGAATCACACACTCAATGAGAGAGTGTGCTGCGAGGGAACACAGTCGGCTCACGCTCATCATTATCATCAGGTCTGTTTGTTCACAGCAGTTGAGTCAGTGTACTGTTCTACTAACTGAATAACTCACGATATGGGTTTATTTTGAGTCAGAGGGGGTGTCCGGTATGTTATTACTTACTGAAGATGCAAACCATTTCACGACAACTGGATTCACAACTGGTTCGAACGGTTCGCTTAGGAGATCCGGTTAAAACAAACGATTCATTCGCGAATCGCCCGTCGTCACTACAGACAGTCAGAATGGCAGGCCGGAGACTTACAGTTTTGCAATGGATTCTTGTTATTTTTAACTCATCGAAGAAAAGAAGTGGATTGTTGTTAAGTGTAGATTATGTATAAGTAAAACTCTTGACAACTGCAAGAAACACGATATCGAAAAAAACTAAACAATACAAAACAAAACTGGATGCAAAGCAGTACACCCGCAGCCACCTCCAGCTAAACAACTAATGACTGACATCAGTTCACGTTCTCTAGGTAAAACAATTAATTCGACTAGACAAAAAAAATGGTTATTGCTTTTATTGTTGAGGAGGTGCAGCCGCTGTCTAACGCTACTGTACAAGCGAGTACGTTTTGTGATATGGTACGATTTTTTCTCTTTTGGGAAACGATTTACACATTTGTTAAGGCCACGTGAAGAAATTTATTCAATGTATAAAGCTCAAAGATTTATTTAGATTCGGGGATGTTTTTTTATCGTCTTACTGTTCAGTTTGTTATTAAACATTTTAAAGGTTTAAAATCTGCCTTAATAAATTATTTCATGTTAGTACTCTTAGGCTTTATTGCAGTCTTTATCCCAGTGGACAGTGAATTTACTTAACTAATAACACAAAACATACAAAAGTAGCAAACACGTTACTTCACATGCTGTCATTAATCTGTATATACAGCATGTTTAGCTCCGGGTTCAGATAGTTCTCAAAATATAATTTTATCCTACATTTTTTAAAGGTAAATGAAGGTGTAGGTTATATAGGCGGCTGTTAAATGCAGAGCTTCTCGATAAAACAGGTGAAAAAACACCTGCAAGTTCTAAAAAAATCAAACCTCAGCCTGGTAAATGCAAAAGTAATGTAATGCTTTACTTTCCATAAGAAGTAACTAAGTGACGTAATTAGTTAGTTTTTTGGGGGAGTAACTCAATATTGTAATGCACTACTTTCAAAAGTAACTTTCCCCAACACTGTTGATGAGTGTGAAGTCATGGGAGTTGTGGTCTTCATCATCCTCCGGGACTCCTGCAGAAATCATGTTGATGGATGAATAAAGTATTCAACACTTATTATCATGGTAGTATAAAGCAGAGTAAGGCTGAAAGCCATGGAAGAGAAACGCTGAAGCAATTGCTGATGAGAGACAAAGGGCAAAGCAGCATAAAAGCAGCAGTTTTATTATGCCACTTACACAGTTGTTAAAAGAAAGGAAATACTTTACCTTGGATAATTGCCTCAACTGGTAAAAACTACCTGTAATTTACTGAATTGATGTTTATCCAGTTTAATCTCTTAACTGTCATGGTCTTAGGTCTTAAGCCTGGTCTTATTGTAAATAAAACGGATGTCAGATTGTAGCTGAAGTGAAAAAAGTGAAATAAAACAAATGTGCCTTTATGAAAATAATAAAACAGTAAATTAATATTTTTATTTATTACATAAAATAGGTGTTTTTCAAGACCTCTTTAGTCTAAAATGGACCGCTTTGAAAATCAAACCTAAATATCTGAAAAATTTCTATTCCAAATTTGACGTTGAAATCTCAAAAAATAAGCTTCAGTAAGATTTTTTTTTGGTCGCAGTACCAGACATGACCACCAGACAGGGGCGTAGCAGACAGGGGGGACGGGGGGGATACATCCCCCTCACTTTTAGAGACAGACCATTTAAAAAAAAAGGTCATTAATAATTATATGAACGTAAACTTTTGGATCTCATTTAGCTTGGTGGTATTTGATTTGAATTTAGCCTCAAAAACGAAAAATATTTACATATGGATTGCTGTAGCAAAGTCATGCTTTACGACTTTGCCTAATTACCCTAGTTAAGTCTTTAAATGTCACTTTAAGCTGAATACTAGTATCTTGAAAAATATCTAGTTAAATATTATGTGCTGTCATCATGGCAAAGAGAAAAGAAATCAGTTTAGAATGTTTATTATGTTTAGAAATGTGTTGAAAAAAATCTTTCCATTAAACAGAAATTGGGGAAAAAATATACAGGGAGGCTAATAATTCTGACTTCAACTGTATATAGTTGGTCATGATTAGATTAGGATTCAATTGCAAATAAGTGATGTAAACTGAAGTGTCCCGGTGGCGGATGATGACCGTTTAGGTGTTAAAGTGTTAGGTGCTCTCCTGTTTCCCCCAGCAGACCCGGATCTGTTTCTGAAGTCGGCCCGTCTGCAGCGTCTGCCGTCCTCCGCCTCTGATCTGGCCAGTCATGATGTGTCTCCACTGCGGGAGACCAGCAGAGACCCGCTGGCTCAGGAGTGCGCCTGCACCCGCGACGGCCTCACCGTCATCATCACCGCCTGCCTGACCTTTGCCACCGGTGTCACCGTGGCCCTCATCATGCAGATCTACTTTGGAGAGCCGCAGGTGCTGTCACACACACACACACTCACACTTGTTCCTATGTCATGATTGGGACTCTCATAGAGGTAATTATGTTTTTACTATACAAACTGTATATTCTCTCCCACTATCCCTACTCTACCCCTAATACTTCATTCTGTCTGATTTATAAGCATGTTTACTTATTGGGTACCATTGGGTCACAAGTCACCGTGAGTCTATGTGCGTTCAGATTTAAGTCCCCACTGGGATATAAAACAAGTACACACACACACACACACTCTCTGCTTTTACTGTTCTGTCCAAACAAACAAACAGTTGAATGAAAAATGATTCACACTCCTGTGAAATTTTTATTCTTTTTCAAATACTTCCCAAGTGCTGTTTAATGGAGAGATTTTTTTTAACACATTTTTAAACATAATAGTTTTAATAACTCATTTCTAATAAACAGTGTTGGGTAAAAATAAGTCATGGATGCATGGATGGATTGATTATATGGATGATAGATAGATAGATAGATAGATAGATAGATGATAGATAGATAGATAGATAGATAGATAGATAGATAGATAGATAG
>CAIGQV010019158.1:3101062-3116486 GCA_903798115.1 Danio jaintianensis | reverse complement strand
CTTACGGACATATATTTTAACGTTTAAATCAGCTACAGAATTAAAACGTGTGTTATTCTCGACTGTACACTAAGAGAAAATGAAAGTAAAACTAATCTCATGCAGTACTTTAAATGTCGCCTAAGTGGCCTAAGTGGTAAAAGATATGGACGTAGTATCCGTGACGTCACCCATAGGTTTCTGAAGAACGCAAAAGAAGCTACAAGTAGGTGTGGCCAACCGTCGACATTTTGTTCACGTGTCATCGCACCGACCGGGGGATACCAAACAAGGGCAAAGAGGCGGAGCGTGAGCGGAGCTACAGATGCCTGCTAGCATTTTGCTTAGACAGGCTTTTCTTTGGGAGAAACACTTAATACTTCATTACCTGCGACTCGTTTGTGTTCTGACCACATGGGCTTGGTTGTATACTATATCAATAAAGTGTTTAGTCTTTTTAAAACACTGTTGTAATACATTGAGCAACTAAGCATTGTTCTTATGACGTTTTTCTGCAGGAGCAAAACGCGAATTACTTTCAAACACTTCAAATATAGTCTGTGTTAGTAAATGCAAGGCTATTGATGAAATCCAGGCATAACACACACTGTATGACAACGTTTCAGATGACTGTTCTAGAGCCTACAGCTAATCAATCTGTCAGATTCTGGAGTGCTTTACAGGTCTAAAGAAAATTATATATGATAAATGATCTTAAATAAAACAAATACACTTATAGATATGGTATATACGTATATAATTTCACTCACCTGGGAAATGGAGGCCACTTGAATGGTTTGTGAGCCCAATTAAGTGCACACAGCATGCCATATTATATGATAATTGTAGGAAATAATCCCAAAAGGCAGTTGACTGTGTAAAGCCACATAAAACAAAACAAAAATATGATGCATATGCCGAGTTCAGCGGCTAATCAGCCGGAATCAGCTGAGGTGGCGTGACGGTGAGCAGCGAGACCTAGCTGTTAGTCAAGTGGCCACGCCCTTAATTAGGCAGACTTAATATAAACGAAACGGATGAGTTATAAAAAAATTCACCCCCCTCACAGTTGTCATGAAGGGTAATATTAGCTTTATACACCAAAACCATCTTTTGTACCAGGCTGTAAACATGTTTTTATCAGCTGTAAAATTGGCCAATTTACCGTTGCAGTCAGTGAACATCTGGAGTTCCTGGAGCCAGCCCCCAAAGGCGAGTCGATGAATTGCAGTTTCAGTTACTTCCGTATTGGCTTCACGAGGGAGAGCGGGAGGTTGCCGCTTGGTCAAAACCACAAGTGGCTAGACGTGACTGCACAACAATGACAATGGTTCAAAAATATATGTTTTGGCGGGCCGAATCTCGTTATATTTTTGACGTCAGTTGCGGGCCGGAGGGAGGAGGAGGGCGGGCTGTAATTGGCCCGTGCGCCGGCAGTTTGAGACCCCTGCCTTAAAGACATTGGTTGGAAGTAAATAGTGTTTCAGAGATTATTGTGATTTTATTTTCTTTGCACTAATGTACGGCAGTATTGGTTTAATGTTGGGTTTGTATGTTCTGTGAGCTGTACCTCCTCTCCTGTTTCCTCAGCTGACGCTCTGTCTAAAGTGAAGCAGCAGAACATGTCGGACTCTTTCAGAGATGTGTTTCTGCCCGCCGGTCAGTCTCCCCTCGCCGGACTCTTCGCTAGACGCCTCGATCTAGCTGCTCTTTTAGACAATATTGCAGCCAATGGCATCTCAGAGTTCTACAGCAGCAATCTGACACAGGAAATGACATCAGCGGTACGTCTCCAGTGTCACTCTTACTGTTTTTGTTTGTTTTACGGAAGACATCCCTAAATTGTCATTCACTGTAACCTTTTATTTGTCAAAAGAGTCAGGCATATTTACAACAAGACGTGTTTAAAGACTAATGAATCATCAAAATATACTTTACTGCTGTCCTTCAAACTAGAATCAACCCATTTTTAACTCTTTTCCAGCAATCGATGAGATAACTCGTCAATTAAGACACAACGCTTGCCTGCCATTGATGAGTTTTTACTGTAATCTGTGTTATATTAGGTATATTACGGTAAGGGAAGCCCTAGCGGATGTCCTGAGTGAGATACGGGACTTCTGGGTCTCCTGGAAGTGAAATATATGACGATTGAAAAAAATTGTAGATCAGATTGGATGTAAAAATGAGTTAAACAACTTTCCTATGGCTTACTGCCTCCCTCAATCTAGATGAAGTGTATATGTTTCTCTATAATTTGAGGTCCAGATGGGTAAACATTCTTGTAAATCACACAGAATGACGTATTTTGATAATGTAAAAGTGCAGATTGTTTCCTGTGAGGGTCGAGTTCAGGGGTAGGGGAGAGATTATACGGTTTGCATCGGGATATAGGAACATGTGTGTGTGTGTGTGTGTGTGTGTGTGTGTGTGTGTGTGTGTGTGTGTGTGTCAGATGTGTGTGTGTGTGTGTGTGTGTGTGTGTGTGTGTGTGTGTGTGTGTGTACAGGTATATGTGGTTTACAGGGACACAAAGTTGTATAATGACATGGGTATGACTTAGTTGTACTCTGTTAAGGTGGTTTACAGGGTCACACCTCGTGTCCCTCTAATTCAAAGCGCTTAAAAATCATATTTAACGAAGTCTTTTGATTTTCACATTTTGCCACAGGTTTCCTGTGAGGGTTGGGTTTAGGGGTGGGGTAGGGCTATATCATTAGCGTTTTTTTACTGTATAAAATACATTACACCTATGGAGTGTCCCTGTAAACCATGAATATACAAGTGTGTGTTTGTCTATGTGTGTGTCTGTGTGTATTATATACTATATATCTTGAAAATGAATATTTGACTTTGAATATTAAGAAAATTCCTGTTGTTTTTTTGTTTGTCAAAAATGTTACAGTTTTGATTAAACCTATCTGCATTAAGCGGTGATAATACGTAAACTTGTGTGTAGTTTGAAAGCAGTAGCTTGGTTCTTTATTTTTATTTATACAACAGTTCTATCTGGTTCTCAAATCTGAGTGTCTGATAGCCGTGTGATATTCCAGTAACAACAGCACTTGCACAGCCTCCTCACTCTTGTGTATTACTCCGCCCACATAGTCCCATGAGTGACAGCAGATCAATAAACTCATTTCAGTTTGACAAATATTGCTGCTGTTGGACAACATAATGTACTCTTGAGGTTTTTTCAGTCGAGAATGTAGTTGTTTAGATTGCAACTATACAGTTTATTTATAAGGATAGTGCCTATTTTAAATATTTATAATTTCTGAGAGACAGCGCGTCGGCATCCATCAGCCTGCCATTGAGCAGAGCAAAGACGGTTAACGTTGTCCATCCGTCCACAAGATGGCGACAGAGACAGCATAATAAGCCCTTAGAGGAGAAAAACTCGTAATTTCAAACTACAGCTGATCAAATCATTATTAAGGTAAGTTAATTGGTTTTTTTAAATTGGTTATTAATTGGTAAGTGACATCCTAAGTCGATCTCTCTCTTTTGTATGTTGTAGTGCTGTATTTATACCATAGTAATTGTAGTGTGTTGACTGTGAGATGGGACTCACATATCAGGAATGTATGTATTTTGTGTTGGCCACTCTTTGTATAACCCTGAGTTACTTTTTGGTTGGCCATCTGTTTGTTTCTAATGAGTCTCCTGTTTTCGTTACTGCAGACTAGTTCAGTAAAAAGAAAGAAAAAAGAAATAACCGCATGTGTTTACCGTTTTTCCTACTTACCAGTAATCTGCTAGTGTTTGCTTTGCTTTGGCTTTTTCAGGGTTAATTATTGTGATCTCCCGATTGCAAGAGAGAAATACTGGGAAATCTCTGTAGACTGATGGCATTTCATGCCGTTCAGCCTTATAATCTTAAAATGTGAGCAAAATCACCTGTTTTGTCTTCACTTTAGACATTACGCTAGAGAATCATTCAAACACTAGCTCTAAAGTGACGTTTGTGAATAATAATAATAATTCCTTACATTTATATAGCGCTTTTCTAGACACTCAAAGCGCTTTACACAATGGGGGAATCTCCTCATCCACCACCAGTGTGCAGCATCCACCTGGATGACGTGACGGCAGCCATATTGCGCCAGACCGCACACCACACACCAGCTGATTGGTGGAGAGGAGACAGAGTGTTGAAGCCAATTGTCATATGGGGATGGTTAGGAGGCCATGATGGACAGAGGCCAGTGGGCAGATTTGGCCAGGATGCCGGGGTTAAACCCCTACTCTTTTTCGAAGGACATCCTGGGATTTTTAATGACCACAGAGAGTCAGGACCTCGGTTTAACGTCTCATTCGAAAGACGGCGCTCAATGAGCAGTATAGAGTCCCCATCAATATACTGGGGCATTAGGACCCACTCAGACCACAGGTTGAGCGCCCCCTGTTGGCCTCACTAACACCACTTCCGGCAGCAACCTAGCTTTCCCATGTGGTCTCCCATCCAGGTACTGACCAGGCGCAGCCCTGCTCAGCTTCAGTGGGCGACCGTGTGAGAGTTGCAGAGAGCTAGCTGCCGGCACCGAATGAGTAGCGGTTTCTGCTGTTCTGACGTCAGCTGCAGATGTGAATGAATGGCGGAAGAAAGTAGTTCCTCTTACAAAAGAGTTTTTAGACTCTCCGTGTTCGATTTTCTCTTTTATATACACGATTATGCCGTCGAACTGTTGTATAAACGCAATACCACACTCGTAGCAGTGCGATGTGGCTGTATATCATCACTGGTGGGACACTAAGGCACTCGGCCTGTAGCCTCGAGTCAACGCACGCCTCCCACCAGTGCCGATATACAGCCATATCGCACTTCTACTCGTGTGATATTGCTCATTTATAATATGGTCATATATTCCTAGCAGAAAACATTCTGAGGGCAATCAAATTAAGAGAAAATCCTTAAAACTGCTGGCAGTGGCTGGCTGACAGGAAAGAGTTAATAATGTCAAAAATAATTATAAGTAAAATCGTTTATTTGTCTATTTAGTTTAAGTACATGCCAGAACAAGTGTGTTGTTTTTATTTGATGATGGGACCTTTATTTTATTTGTTCTCAAAAGTTTTTTTGAAACCTTACAGCTTTGCTTTTGTAATAAAATCACTTTTGTCAATTTAATTAGATGCGGACATCAAAATGTGTGCTTCACTTAACTTACTTGACTTACTTCAGTAACTTTACTTAAGCTTTAGTTAACAGTAACACCGGTCTGACACATCAGAGCCTTTTAAACATTGGCATATGAATGATTTGTCTTTTCTTTATGCTACCAGTAATCTGCACCCACAGATTTTGAGTCTATTCAATCTGTTCATTTACCTGTGTCGATATGTAAATGTCTATTTATTTAGTTTGTATATTAATTTTAGTAATATAATTGAATAACATGCACATGTTTAGATGATTTATGTACAATAAAGTCATATTTTCTGTCTTTCGTTTAGTGGATGTATTATAGGAGAGACTTACTGTAGCTTTGTCCACCAAACAAGTGGCTTAAATTAGATTTGCACTGTAAACTTTTAGGCTTCTTCACATCTACAGATTTGTTACTAAATTCTGCACAGAAATGACAAAAGTTAATAAGGAATAGATTTGTTGTGTTGTTGTTTTGTTCAGGTTCAAGCTAACGGAGGAGTGCTGACGGAGGAGGACTTCAGAAACTACACCACCATCATCCAGACGCCTCTGCTGAGTCTTTACCAGGGTAAACACACACCAGTCGGCTACAAAACTACTGTATTAATGGCATTGGTTAAGGTGTAATAGTGTATTAAAGGACTAGTTCACCTTAAAATGTTCTAAAGGAACTAAAGTGTTTGTACGCCTTTGAGTTTCTTTCTTCTGTTGAACACAAAAGAAGATATTCTGAAGAATGTTGAGGGAAAAAAGCAGCCATTGACATTCATGGCTGTTTTTTCCAGCACTCTTCAGTGTGTCCTAACTTTTTTGACATGACTGTGTGTTATCTTGTTAGTGTAGGATGTTTCTGTACTGCTCCACTATTCAGAGATGCAGTGCGCTGTGCTGTCTTTGACTTGCGAACACACACATTTGTCACACATTGTATATTAATGTGCAAAGTTCCTGCCTGGCTTACCAAACCAAAACACATTACAGTAGGCTTTTTAGTTTAGTTTAGTTTAGTTTCGTTTAAAAGGGTGTTCTTAAACAACTAAATAAATTAAATATGTATTGTTGTTTTATCTTATTAAAGGAGAAGAAATTATTAATTATATAAAAGACAAGGGTCCTTTTTGGCGGTTCATTCCGCTGTGGCGTCCCCAGATTAATAAAGGGACTAAGCCAAAATGAAAATGAATGAATGAATAAATGAACAAGGGTCCTTATTAAACTTTGTGGCCTTTCTTACTTTACTTGCTAAGCGTGTAATTTTATTAAACTGGAAGAGCCCCCAGCCACCCTCGCATGTACAGTGGCTGAAAGATGGTTTGTATTTTGTGAAACTATAGAGAAGATTAGATACTCCCTTCAAAGACATAAGTCAAGTCGAGCTTTATTGTCATTCCGCTACACATGTGGACATACAGAGGAATAAAATGTCGTGTCTCGCAGGACAACGGTGCTACATAGATGAATCATAAATACAACCCAACACTGGACATAAGAGCTATTTAAAATATGCATAATTGATAACTAACTATGCATAACTAACATATACTATAAAATAAAATACTTAAACTATACACATAAGACAGGCTATACAATTTGTTATAACAGAACGTTTGTTAAAATTTGGAAGCCCTTTTTTTTCTTATGTTAAAACTCTCTAGCTGGATCTAGACTGATCACCCATGCTAGCTCTTGACAATAATAATACATCAGTTTGTAATCTTTCATTACTCGAATTGTAACATTGAGATTGTTGCATAAATGTAGACATCTGCCCCTCATTTAGTTGTGTAACTGGGTTTTATTTCATTATTATTTTCATTTATTTATTTATTCATTCATTCATTCATTTTCTTTTCGGCTTAGTCCCTTTATTAATCTGGGGTCGCCACAGCGGAATGAACCGCCAACTTATCCAGCATATGTGTTTCATCACTGGGAAACATCCATACACACTCATTCACACACATACACTACGGACAATTTAGCCTACCCAATTCACATATAGCGCATGTCTTTGGACTGTGGGGGAAACTGGAGCACCCGGAGGAAACCCACGCAAACACAGGGAGAGCATGCAAACTCCACACAGAAACGCCAACTGTCCCAGCCCGAGGCTCAAACCAGTGACCTTCGTGCTGTGAGGCGAACGTGCTACCCACTGCGCCACCGTGCAGCCCTTTTATTTTTTTTATTTTAATTATTTCTATGAGGGTTGTTTGATATGTTTGTAAAATGTAAAATAAATCATAAATAAAAAAACAAAACAAGGGCCCTAAACTACTAAAATAAATTTGCATTCATTTTTTTTTTAATTAACAGTATTTATTTATTATTATTATTATTATTATTATTATTATCATCACATTTAATTAATTATATAAGAGACAGGGGTCGACATTCTTATCATATACAGTGTATCTGATTTTTAGTTTAGTACTAAAATAAATTTACACAAATGTTTATTTATATAATTAACATTATTCATTTAGTTTGATTATTTTTATATTTAATTA
Source organism: Danio jaintianensis (assembly GCA_903798115.1). Taxonomy (NCBI): domain Eukaryota; kingdom Metazoa; phylum Chordata; class Actinopteri; order Cypriniformes; family Danionidae; genus Danio; species Danio jaintianensis. Next base: position 3,108,845 of record CAIGQV010019158.1, on the reverse strand, counting down.
TTTAAATAAACCATTATAACAACAATCAAATATGTTTTGTAATTTTATTTGATTTTATTGTTGTTTTTTAGTTTTTATCTTTATTTAGGAAAAAACACTAAAATTTACTTTTTTTTTTATTTTATTTTGGAAAAAGCATGTTCTTAAAGCACTTAAAATGCCATTATTTTATATTATTTGGTATTTTTTAATTATTATTATTATGATTATGATTATTATTAGAGAAAGGGAGTGTTCTTAAACATCGCTGCTGCCAAGCACATCAAAATCCAAGCACATCCCATCTGTCCTCAGGTCTTTACACTGGCTCCCAGTTACATTCAGAATAGATTTTAAAGTATTACTACTGATCTATAAATCACTAAATGGCCATTACAGATATGCTCACTGAATACAAACCTAACAGATCCCTCAGATCATTAGGATCAAGTAAATTAGAAATTCCGTTCAGTCAAAGCAGGGTGAATCATTCGACCGTTACCTTCGTGGCATTCTGTGGAAGGTGCTCCGGGAGTATGGGGTCAGAGGCTCTCTGATAAGGGCTGTCTGGTCCCTGTATGAACAGAGCAGGAGTTTGGTTCGCATTGCCGGCAATAAGTCATACTTGTTTCCAGTGCATGTTGGCTTCCGGCAGGGCTGCCCTTTGTCACAGAATTTCTATGCACAGCCTTGGGCCGTAGGGGGTCTGGTTCAGGGACCACAGGATTTAATCTCTGTTATTCGCAGATGATGTTCTTCTGTTGGCTTCATCGAACATGGACCTTCAGCATGCACTGGGGTGGTTTGCTGCCGAGTGTGACGCGGCTGGGATGAGAATCATCACCTCCAAGTCCGAGGCCATGGTGCTCCACCGGAAAAAGGTGGTTTGCCATCTCCAGGTTGGAGGAAAGTCCTTACCCCAGGTGGAGGAGTTCAAGTATCTTGGGGTTTTGTTCACGAGTGAGGGAAGGATGGAACGTGAGATTGACAGGTGGCAGCAGTAATGCGGTCGATGTACCGGTCCGTTGTGGTAAAGAAGGAGCTGAGCCAAAAGGCAAAGCTCTTGATTTACCGGTCAATCTACGTTCCTACTCTCACCTATGGTCATGAGCTTTGGGTCATGACCGAAAGGACAAGATCTCGGATACAAGCGGCTGAAATGAGTTTCCTTCGCAGGGTGGCAGGGCGCAGTCTTATAGATAGGGTGAGAAGCTCTGTCACCCGGGAGGAGCTCGGAGTAGAGCCGCTGCTCCTCCACATCGAGAGAAGTCAGCTGAGGTGGCTCGGGCATCTGTTTCGGATGCCTCCTGGACGCCTACTTAGGGAGGTGTTCCAGGCATGTCCCACCGGGAGGAGGCCTCGGGGAAGACCCAGGACACGCTGGAGGGACTATGTCTCTCGGCTGGCCTGGGAACGCCTCGGATTCCCCCTGGAGGAGCTGGAGGAAGTGTCTGGGGAGAGCGAAGTCTGGGGTTCTCTCCAAAGACTGCTGCCCCCGCGATCCGGCCCCGGAAAAGCAGATGAAAATGAATGAATGAATGTACTTGTTTCTTTTATTTCTGTTTATGTAAAGCACTTTGAATTACCATTGTGTATGAAATGACCTTGCCTTGCCTTAAATCACATAAATACAATGTAAATATTTTATATTTTTTTTATTATTAGAGAAAAAGGCTGTTTTAAAACCTCTAAAATAAAATAGATTTTTAAAAGATTTCTTTTTATTAGAGAAAATGTCTACATTTTTTATTAGAGAGTTCTTAAATCACAGAAATGTATTACTTTTCATTCATTCATTCATTCATTCATTTTCTTTTCGGCTTAGTCCCTTTATTAATCTGGGGTCGCCACAGCGGGATGAACCGCCAATTTATCCAGCATATGTTTTACGCAGCGGATGCCCTTCCAGCTGCAACCCATCACTGGGAAACATTCATACACACTCATTCACACTCATACACTACGGACAATTTTAGCTTACCCAATTCACCTGTACCGCATGTCTTTGGACTTGTGGGGGAAACCGGAGCACCCGGAGGAAACCCACGCGAACACGGGGAGAACATGCAAACTCCACACAGAAACGCCAACTGACCCAGCCGAGGCTCGAACCAGCGACCTTCTTGCTGTGAGGCGAACGTGCTACCCACTGCGCCACCGCGTCGCCCCTGTATTACTTTTATTTGAGTTAATTTTCCTTAGTTTAGTTAAAGACAAAGGCTGTGATTATTTTTAATTACAAAAAATAGAAATGAAATAAAAAAATAGTTATTTTTAGTGGTTTAAGAGCATCCTTTCCTCATCCCTCATCTCTTGTGCTGTATTGCTTTAGCAGTAGTTTATCAATCTGATAATTGGGACTATTTCTGCAGGGCTCAATGCTACACTGTCCAGTTTGACTGTATTTCTGTAGTGTGTTCAGCTCTGTGTGTGTCAGTAGTGTTTCTATACCGGAGTGTTTTTTTTATTGCAATAACAACAGGCAATTACAATGTAAACACAACAGATAAAAGTACAGTACAAAAAATACAGAGATTACTTTTTTGCAACAAGGGAGATATGAAGAGTGTTGTGTTTGTGTGTGCAGGACAGGAGGTGTTTGTTCCTCCTCCTCCTCAGGCTGGCGTCGCTCTGCTCTCCGCACTAAACATCCTGGAGGGATTCAACATAAGCAGCCAGACGCCCAGGAGTAGCGTCTACCACTGGGCGGCGGAGGTACTGCAGCACTAAAGACTGATTTATGTATGTATGTATGTATGTATGGTATGTATGTATGGTATGTATGTATGTATGCATGCATGCATGCATGCATGCTATATACAGGACTGTGCAAAAGTCTTAGGCCACTAGCATTTTCACCCAAAAAAAGGTTTAAAGTGGGTTATTTCTATATTTTTCTGTAGAATGTCAGTTTGAAATATCAATTTACATTTCCAAACATGGGCTCAGTGGTGTCGCACTGTCCTCTCACAGCAAGAAGATCGCTGGTTCGAGTCCCGGCTGGGCCAGTTGGCATTTCTGTGTGGAGTTTGCATGTTCTCGCCGTTTGCCTCCGGGTGCTCCGGTTTCCCCCACAGTCCAAACACATGCGCTATAGGTGAATTGGATGAACTAATTGGCTGTAGTGTATGAGTGTTTGTGTGTGAATGCAAGGCTGTATGGGTGATTCCCAGTACTGGGTTGCGGATATAAGGGCATCCGCTACATAAAACATTTGCTGGAATAGTTGGCGGTTCATTCCACTGTGGTGACCCCTGATAAATAAAGGACTAAGCCGAAGGAAAATGAATGAATGAATGAATGAATTTCCAAACATTGTTTTTGTCATTATTTGTAATTATACTAGATTATAGATATCAATAAAATTGAAGCGGGCATAACTTGTAGCAGCGTCAAAACAAGATGCTGTCGGCAAGATGGCAATAATTTTCATTTTCAGCAAAGCAAACGTTTGCATGAGTGCCCTCCAAATTTATCCACAACCTATTCATTTTACAGTATATGTTATTGTTACATTCATTAATTTAGCAACTTGGGACGACATAGTGGCTCAGTGGTTAGCACTGTCACCTCACAGCAAGAAGGTCGCTGGTTCGAGTGGAGTAGGTGTAGACATTAATTCTCATTTCTAGGAACAACAGCTTGCACATGCGTGTTTTAACGTCCGCTATCTATTAGACCTGACACAGTGGGCTCTATTTTAACGATCTAGGCGCAAAGTCTAAAGCGCACGGCGCAAAAGCATTAAGGGGCGTGTCTGAATCCACTTTTGCTATTTTAAGGATGGAAAAATACGGTCTAACAGGGTTGTGCTGATTCTCTTAATGAGTTCTGGGTGTGTTTTGAGCATAACGTGCATTAAACCAATCAGAGTCTCATCTCCCATTCCCTTTGAGAGTCAGTTGCGTCACGCCATGGCGCATTTGCTATTTACATGGCGGATTTTGTGAGTGGAAAAACTGAATGCTTCACTAGCGAGAAAACAGTTAAACAGAGCGTCTGCAGCACGAGGATAAAGAACCAGCCTCCTCCATTCAGCCTCTTTACTTTCTCTTTACTTTACTCCTTTACTTTACTCCTTTACTTTGGTGGAGTAAGGAAACGGTGTAAACTCACTCCACTGAAGACATCCATTAGCCTACATATTTAATTTTAAGCGCAAAGATTTGTTTCAAAACCATTTCTAAATTCAGTTCTAATTTCCATCAAACGAATAAATGAAAAATAATAACGAAGTGTGGTCAATAAACTGAGTTATATCCAAACACACGTCCTGTTTTTATGCCCCATATAGTGATGCAGACGTCTCCAAAACCCCACAGGAGGACTAATCTACACTTGTTTTTATTAAAACAAATATAAATATGCATATAATAAATAATACTGCTAATAATATTAACATTATACAGATGCAGATTGTCATGAATAACTGAAAAAGCCCTCGAGGTGAAGAAGGCATGGAGGCAGTGGTTTTTATATTTATGTAGAAAATAATAATTGTGTAACATTTTAATCCTTTAATTGTTTTCATATGTAAAGATATTTGTATATTGCTGTACATCCTGTGTGTATTAAGCAATGTGTAAGCGTTTGGACCCGCACAGGCACACTCTGCTGGACTTTATAGCAGCTTTTAGTTGGTCAATGACGCGGTCTATTTCAGTTCCTCAAAATAGCAACGCTCCAACAATGTGCCTTAACACACCTCCTTTCAGACCGGCACACTGAGTCCACAAAGTGGCGCAAATGGATTTGCTATTTAAACATTGTGGCTCAAAACTTGAAAATTACAGTTGCGCTGGTCTGAAAATAGCAACAAATAGCACCAAACACGTCTTGCGCCTTATTGCGCCGGGTGTATTATAGGGCCCAGTATGTCATTGTACTACACAGTCAATTAAGTACAGCGCCATCTTGTCTTTTGACATCTTGTGTGGTTCAGTGGGATCTCGACAATAGGCCTGTCACAATAATCAATATATGGACTTATCGCACAACACATGGCCATGACCTCAAGCATTTTTAGTGATGCAATATATATCGCCCATACATAAAAAACAATTCTAGCAACATTTTAGCTGATTGTGCAACATCTCTATCTCTATTGGAGGTGTCAGTGTCAGTATGGTTAAAAAAACACTCTAGCATTTACTATAAATTACTATAGTGTATTTTCATGTGTGTGTCTGACAATGAAAATAGATCTGGTAGCCGATATCGCAGCCTCTGTTACTCTTTACCTTGTTAACATTTAGTATTATTTATTTAGGATCTGCGTTTTCACATTCTGATTGCGATGCCTCATTATTAAATAGTTAAAATGACTATAATTAAATGAAATATTCTTCAGAAATATGATGTATTCTTTGGAAGAGTGCACTCGCATTATGATGATATTATATTGTCATTCTGGCACTATATAATGAATGAGTGGCATAAAATGGTCCTAAAATGACAATAATATCGTTTATCGCGATATATTTTGGTGCAGTATATCGTACGACAAAAAATAGATATAGTGACAGGCCTACTCGACAACTTCAAATCACATTTGTTTTTCTATTATTTTAAATATGTTGTTCTCTATAGTCCCTAATGGTGGTTTTGTTGCTGTCTGTCTGATCTGCTCTTCCTCTAGTCTCTGAAGATCGCTCTGTCTCAGGCCAGTGGATTAGGAGACTCCATGTTTGATTCATCGGTGTCAGAGCTGGTGGCAGAGATGCTCAGGTGAACATCAAATCAGTCTTGAAACTGTAAATCAAACCAGCTGTGTGTTGTCTAGCAGTGTGTTTATGGAGCAGGATGTCATCAATGCAACACAGACTCACTGGAAATACCCCTACATTTCATGAAACTGCAAAGACGTACTTCAAGATACGTTTGACTGCAGTTTTTAGCTAAAATAAACAGTAGGGGGCAGTATGACCACAACAAGATTGATTCCTTTTCACGCTAATGATATTTACAGGAACATATTATCAACAAATAAAGGATTATTTTCCTGCAGTTCTTGCACAACACCAAATAAACACCACATATCAACCACATGGCCGGCAGCGCTTTGCTGGTCTACCCTGGTCTGCGCTTTTTTTTTTTCCTTGTTTCTAGTCCAAATTTCAAAAAATTAAATTAATCAAGAACAAAACGTTGTCTTGTTTTTAGAAATATTAAGTCCAAATTAAGTGAGTTTTACCTTAAAACGAATCCTTAAAGCAAATTAATCTGCCAATGGGCAAAGTAAAATAATCAGATTTTCGCTTTGAAATAATTATGTAGTGAGTGGGCAGGTCCCACGGAGGAGCTCTGTATTATAAAAGGAGGAGAGACACCAGTGGAAGACGAGAGAGGACGAGGCCTGGACACTTGGTGTGTGTGTGTGTCCCCATACATTTGACGTACTGCCTATAGACATTATAATAGAAAGCACGGTCGGCTTTCGGTCCGTTGCTTTCACTCGTCAACGCGGACGCCATCTATTATAATGTCTATAGGTACTGGCAGTCTCCGTTCAAGATTTGTTTACGTACATGAATGTGTGAAGTATCACAAGCAATGTATCAAAATTCCACTCATTTCCTGAAATAAACTTTGCATTTCGAGATAATCATAGTGCAGCTCTTTGATAAGGAGGAGAACTCTCCTTCCTCTCTATGTAGGCTAGTATTAAATGAACACAATATGTAGCCTATTCCTCTTGCTTTTTCTAGAAGGACAATTATCTGAAACGTACAACAAAATGTACCCTGAGTGACACATTTCAGATCCAGCGCCCTCTAGTGGATTTGTCCTCTGAAACATTCTACAATACAATGTATCTGGAGCAACGCATTTTTACGTTTCACAAAAATGTAGGCTGAGAAACGTTTTTCCAACGAGCCTGAGCTGGATTAATGAAATTAGCCGTGGCCTAATTCATAAACATGGCATGCACACAAAACGGGGTGGAAACGTGCGTACGACACCTCGTATGCAAAAATTGTGTTCTCTATAAAAAACAAAAGAGAAAATGTGCGCAGCTGTAAGTAAACTCTGTAAACGTATTTAACTTAAATACTGGCTTAATTGAACCACTTTAAATCTTCATATGAGCCATAATCATTCATAAATAACTTCATTTCATATGATGTGGGAATGTGGGAAAGTATAAAAATTTTGGAACGAGGTGTGTGTTATCTTATCTAAAATGATTGAATATCCTAATTCATACTAGAGCCATGGTAATTTATGTTAGCAACTGCCTAGCAACCACTCTGAACACCTTAGCAACCGCCTAGCAACACCTTAGTAACCACCTAGAACACCCTAGCAACCGCCTAGAAACAACTCAGAACACCTTAGCAACGGCCTAGCAATGCCTTAGCAACCACGTAGAAAACCCTAGCAATGCCTTAGTAACCACTCAGAACACCCTAGCAATGCCTTAGCAACCGCTCGTAACACCTCAGCAACCGCCTAGCAACGCCCTAACAAACAGTCAAAACACCCTAGCAACACCTTAGCAATGTCTCAGAACACCCTAGCAACCACCTAGCAAGAAACATGCCAATCCATACTAGAAACCTGCTAACCTATATGTAGTTCTCTATCTATGCCAACTGCTTCAAACTTCTTAAAAACTACTTCAGTTATTTAAACTTTGAAACTACTTCAAACTTTCAGACCGGGCTTTCTCACGCCACCATGAAGTTTGTCTACGATCTTTACTTTTCTAGTTCTCGATTGTTTTTCTGTTTACTTCTATTCATTGGACACCCCAGTTTAAAGGGGGCAGTCGTGGCCTGGTGGTTAGAGTGTTGGACTCGTG
>CAIGQV010019158.1:3065413-3088104 GCA_903798115.1 Danio jaintianensis | reverse complement strand
ACCAGCCACTGGTAGGACACCTGACCCACCAGCCAGTTGTTAACAGCTGCAAACCAGCCACTGGTAGGACACCTGACCCACCAGCCAGTGGCTAACTGCCACCAACCAGCCACTGGTAGGACACCAGATCCACCAGCAGCCACCAACCAGCCAGTGGCAGGACACCTGAACCACCAGCCAGTTGCTAACAGCCACCAACCAGCCACTGGTAGGTCACATTCACTGGTATGTCAACTGCTGGGTTAAATGCGGCTGCCACTGGCAGGTCATGCTACCCGGCAGTTGGCCACTGGTGGCTGCCACCAGTCACTGCCAGGTCACATGACCCGCCACTGGCAGCTCCTGCCAGCCAGTTGAAGATTAAACCCCTACTCGAGTTTTTTCATATATAGCTGTAGGCCTTTGTGTGTATATCCGAAACTATGACTGGATAATCAAAACATTTAACATAATAATTAATTACATGAGACAAAGTAATAATAATTAACATAGGCAGATAATCAGAGTACATTTGAAGTGTCCACAAAAAGTTATTTGCACTGTAGAAATCAGAATCTATAGGTAAAGAATCAAGATATTACCATATTTTGCTGTAAAAGGACAATATTCAGCGTGTAACTTTGGTTTGAGAAGTGGCGGGACACAACATGGAGGAAAATGTTTTTGATTTAAATCCTATTTCCTGCATTTAGATTCATTTACGGACTGTGGTGATACAAAACTCATGGAAAACCCCCAATCTGGTGTACTTGGACAGCAGAGCGGACGCGAGCGCGCGGTCTTGTGAACGACGGCACGCGCACACGCTGAACGTACGCGCACAGCAGCATCGAGAGCGCGCCGTTAGCGTCTGTTAGCATAAGCCTGTTTACTGCAGTAAAACCACTCCTGATGGACTGACAACGGTGAGATTTTACCATCTCATTACCTTACAGAAACATTAGTGTGAGATTAAGGTGTAAATGCGTTCAGTGCATGAAGAAAAGCGGTTTATATTAGTGTGCTATTGGCCAATGAGGCTCACTGTGTTTGTGTGGCTAATGCATTAGCCTGAGTGAAGTCCACTCATGATTATAATCCAGTTGTTAATTAGGATGTTATTTTTATTAATGCATGTGCGATTTATAAGCTTTAAAGTCATCGTAATGTTAGGTTGTTTGTCGTAAACCGCACTGACGTGGTTTGTCTTTGTTTTGATCATGCTAATGCTAATGCTAGAGAAATAAACCCATTTGAACCTCATCAGTTATACACTTTGTGGACAATATGATCATATTTTTAGCTGTTACCCAGAGTTTTATCAGTTGGAGTGTGTTCAGATTGCAGTGATTCTCTCAATACTTTGTCAATACAATATTTGACATCTCACTATAATTACTGCAAGATTGTATTGGTATTAAGTGACATTATTTAAGGGTTTCTTTGTGTTGTTGACATCTTATATGACAACGTCACTGAGTATTATCTTGTTGAATTTACAAAAAACATGGTATCAATCTATATTTTGAAGGACCTTGCAAATACCATGGTAAATGTCAAAGTATCACCATTTGGTACCATGTCACAGTGCCACCATAGAGCTTTTTACAATTAAAAGACTGCGTATTAATTATGTATTCAACATTGATTAATGACATGAGCCAGTGTTTTTTGTCATTATTGTGCGTTATTAAATGCTTCACGATATTGTTTAATAGTTTTCTGTTGCGGGCTCAGTGATATCCCTGCTGAAAAATCCAGCTTAAACCAGCCTAGGATGGTTGGCTGGTTTTAGCTGGTCGACCAGCCTGGTTTTAGAGGGGTTTTGGCCATTTCCAGGCTGGTTTCCAGTCATTTCCAGCCTGGTCTTAGCTGGTCAGGCTGGGAGATGACCAGCTAAAACCAGCTTGACCAGCCTAGCCAGACTGGGAGCTCAGCTAAACCAGCTATGTCCAACTTAAACCAGGCTGGTCAAGTTGGTTTTAGCTGGTTTCAAGTTGGTTTTCCAGCCTGACCAGCTAAGACCAGGCTGGAAATGGCCGAAACCCCTCTAAAACCAGGCTGGTCAACCAGCTAAAACCAGCCAACCAGCTTAGGCTGGTTTAAGCTGTTTTTTTCAGCAGGGATGACTGGCTTTTATTCACTTTAAAAGTGCAGCTAATATACATAAATAAACTGAATCTGCTGTCGTAATGAAGAAAAATAAAGAATGAAGTATAATAATCAATGTATTTACATTTGTGTTTTAGTTTTTAATGTATTTGAAAATTTCTGTTCAGCAAATCTAACAAGTGTGTTGAAACCAAAAGGAAATGATCAAGCTCAGTCATTTTTCCAGCTATAACTTGTGTGCTGCGACTCTTCAAAGTATTTATTTTATATTTACTTATTTTATAAGTGATAATAATTTTTGTAAACCAATATTATTTATCTTGAAGATAACATTTAAAAATAAGCGTAGTAGCATAATAGTGATTCAGGCTATTGGGTTAGTAGTGCAATATTTTCTTCTATATTTTTCGTTTCTTCTGCTCAGAGACAAAAATATTAATAAAAATATGCAATACAATAAAAAATTTTACATTTTGACTAATGAAATTGTACTGTTTTCATAATAAATTGTAGGATGAAACTTAATTCTGTGATTTAAACTCTGAATTTTCAGCATCTCAGTCTTCAGTGTCTCATAATCCTCCAGAAAGTGGTATAATCTATTATATAATTAAATAAATTGTAATTATTATATATTAAATTAAAGGCGGCGTAGTGGGTAGTGCTGTCGCCTCACAGCAAGAAGGTCGCTGGTTCGAGCCTCGGCTGGGTCAGTTGGCATTTCTGTGTGGAGTTTGCATGTTCTCCCCATGTTGGCGTGGGTTTCCTCCGGGTGCTCCGGTTTCCCCCACAGTCCAAAGACATGCGAAATAGGTGAATTGGGTAAGCTAAATTGTCCGTAGTGTATGTGTGTGAATGAGAGTGTATGGATGTTTCCCAGTGATGGGTTGCACTTGGAAGGACATCCGCTGCGTAAAACATATGCTGGATAAGTTGGCGGTTCATTCCGCTGTGGCGACCCCAGATTAATAACGGGACTAAGCCGAAAAGAAAATGAATGAATGAATGAATGAATATTTAAATTGATATGTAATTTGTATCATATGGATACAACAGTACCGCATATATTTTTCCAGTATCGTGCATCTCTGCGCAGCTGTGTTTGGTGTTAAAGGCTGTTGTTTGTGTGTGATCAGTGTCAAAGTCTCCAGAGGCTGTATTGGTGAAGGCGATGGCGCATCAGCAGCTCCTCCTGGGCTCTCCGTCTTCTCCAGACGCTCTTCTCTCCGATCACGACTCTGGACTGGAGGATGGAGATGAAAACTCCACCACAAACTCCACAATCCATGTGGCTTTCAAAGGGAACCTGCATGATGAGGACTTTCAGGAGAAGCTGGACGCCGTCTTAAACGGGATGCCAGATATGCTCCTGCTAGGTCAGACCACTCTGTGACACAGTTTTTGTCTTGTTTCTAGTCTAAACATTTTAAAATTCTTAAATCAAGAAGCATTTTCTAGACAAAGGAAAATATTGTTTAGTTTTCGGAAATAAGAAATGCAAATTAAGTGAGTTTTTCCTTAAAACAAGCTAAATTATTTGCCAATGAGGTAAGAGGAATTCACCCCTGGTTTCATTAGATGTTTATTTTAAAAATGTTTTTAGTTCAATATTGTGTTTACCAAGGCTTACGCTGCGTCTGAAACAGTCTAAATGTAATTCATAAATTAGTTTTATATATTTATATATATATATAATTCACTAAATGATGAATAAAAGAAAAATTTTTGGTCTTTTTAATTAGTTAAATATTTTGTTCTAGGTCATAAATTATTTAGATTTTAGTTCATGTAAGCTTAGTCTAATACTTCTGTTTTATAATTTTTTTTTAATGCTTCAATAGTGCTATACATTTATATATATATTATTATTATTTGCTATTTTATGGTGTTGTCGTTTGTTCTTTCACTAGTTAAAATATAATCAGCTGTATTGGGCTACAATTCATGAAATATAGGTCTTAAATTTAATTCATAATGCTCTTTAAATGTCTTAAAGGGATAGTTCACCCAAAACTGAATATTTGTCCATTCACTCACACTCAAGTGGTTGTAAAGTTTTAAGAATTTCTTCTGTTAAGCACAAAACAAGATATTCTGATGAAAATCCATAGTAGGAACATTGGCTGTTTTTTACCAGCAGTCTTCTGAATATCATCCTTTGTGTTGAACAGAAGAAACTCAACCAGGTTTGAAACAAGTGCAAGATGAGGAAATGAAGACTGAATTTTTATTTATTGGTGAACTGACCCTTTAAATTTGACTTGCAGAATCCCTCTGTTTAATATTTGTGCTAGCAGACTGTTTGTTTTTAAGAAATGGCTTGACAGTTGCAGTTTTTGTCTTGTATTGTTGCTTTCTAAAGTTGTTAAATTGAAGTCTTACTGGCTGATATTGCTGATTTACTGCTGCAGGTAAGAAGAAGCTGGAGCCGGAGCGTGTGGAGCCGTGGAACAGTGTTCGTGTCACGTTCAACATCCCGAGAGAGGCGGCAGAGCGACTGCGGCTCCTGGCCCAAAACAACCAGCAGCAGCTGCGGGATCTGGGCATCCTGTCTGTGCAGATCGAGGGTACATGTATGTGCGTGCGTGCATGTGTGTGAAAGGGCCTGTCCCATACTGTCCAGCATATTAATCACTGGCGCATATAAGACTGATTTTAACTGCTGCTTAAGCCTAGTTCACACTACAGGATTTTAAGCCCGATTTGGAAGTTAACGAGCTCGCCGACAGATCGGGCTGTGATCGGGGGAAAATCTGTGGGTGCTCGGCGCTCTGCAGTCTTTATGTGTGAACTACTGAACAACGCATCAAAGAGGCTCGCTGACGCGTCGCCGACACCTCGCAGACGAAAATCCAATATCTAGCATGCTGAATATTCCAGAGCAGTCGGCCGACTCGACCCCACGTGCGGTCAGATGTAGTGACGAGCTGCAGCCAATGAGAGCATATCAGCATGAGCTGAATGGCCGTGTGCTTAGGAGCTCAACAGAAACGTCTGTGATTGGTCAGAATGGGCATCGATGCACTCGCTTCATTCTGCTTTAACACGGTCACGAGAATAGGCTATATTAACAGTGGAACTAGAATTAGAAACTATTAGCATTACCATAGCATTCATTCTGATCATTCTCATATAAGACATCATATTGTCACGGCATATTTACATTCAAAGCTTCTATTCAGATATTAAAATTAAGCTTTGAATGTCTGTCATCTTATTTTATGACACCATTACCCTACAAATATTATCTTTTTGGTAATACAGCCTATAAATATGTAGTTAAGACAGTAGAACCCCCACAAAGGTCTGGGCCTCGCTTTCATTTACACTTTCAAACAGGAGCTATTTCGCGGCCCAGAATATGCTGTTTTGAAAGATATATCTGAAGTAAATTTATGTTTTTGCTATCAGAAAGTTATGTTTATGTTAGCAGGAAGTTGCTAGGCAAAAAAAGGCACACATATTTAAAGTCACGGCGAAAAGTAGCAGACATGCATGCAGTCATTTTGACCTATATGGTAATTAAGGGTAGAAATGCTCAGTTCTTTTCTGTTTTGTAATTTTTTAAAAATGACAATGTTAGAAAGAAATATACAGATATTTAGGATCCTCCCTCAACATTTCATTGGCTGTGGTTTGGTAGCTTGACTGAGCTGCTGGGTGAAGGAGTTGTTGTCAGATCATGTAGTGTGTGACCCCCCTCATGTAGATCATTTACGTAGTGTTGGGTAGTGTGAACACCACAGTGATTTAAAGACACAAAATCAAGTCATGTAGTGTGAACGGCACAGCGATCTGCCGATGTTTAAAGTCATGTAGTGTGAACGGCACAGCGATCTGCCGATGTTTAAAGTCATGTAGTGTGAACGGCACAGCGATCTGCCGATGTTTAAAGTCATGTAGTGTGAACTAGGCTTTAATGTGCAAGGATGCTCCAATTTGGACTTTTGCAGCCGATACAGAGTACAGATTTGTATTTTTTTAAATATATCGGCCTATACAGAGTACCAATTCGGATGCCTCAAGCTTTATATAACTGTGCCAATGCAGTTTTTTCATTTCCCTAATATGCAATTATCTTAAGCGGCACAATCTGCATTGTAAAAAGCGCTATAGAAATAATTTAATAAATTTTCCAGCAAGTTTTCATGAACTTGCGATATCTAACAACACAACACACAACTTTCATTTTTCAACACACAATTTACATCTTATGTAAATAGGCCTAAATACATGCAATGTATTGGATGTAATAAAGAGGCCATCACAGTGATTGGCCACGCCCTATCACTGTCTCTCCACTCCACCAATAGCTGGTGTGTGGTGAGCGCACTGGCACTGTTGTCCTGTGGCTGCCGTCGCATCATCCAAGTGGATGCTGCACACTGGTGGTGGCGTGGAGAGACCCCCTCATGATTGTGAAGCTAACCCTAACCCATACACGATAAATACGCTATATAAGTACACACATTACATTACACCCACATGCATCATTTACATCCTCATGTGTAACGCTGCTGACGTATAGTAGAGTTTAGTGTCATCCTAAATGAAACGCTAACATTTTTTTTAACTAAACGAAAAACCTCGTTTCCCAGGTGACATTTCGTTTTGACTACAACGGTTGCCAAATTAGTGAAATAAATGACCAAACTACCAAATAGTACGTATCATGACTACAACCTCATTCACCATCGGGAGGCAGCATAATCACTTGTGTGGGAGAATTTTGCTTTCATAATCCAAGATAAATAAAGAAATCCAACCTTAGCGTCCGATAGCTCCTCCCCTTCTGCTTCGTGAGCAATACTGCGAGCGTTGAGTGTATGAAGTGTTCATTATTCCACACTTATTTTTAGAGGTTGAACAAGTGCATCATCCGGGTATTTAAAGTGCACTTATTCCTTTTTGAATTTGCTGAATTTTCAGTGTGAATGTGCTACTTATACTATTCGTACTACAAAATGGCGTAGAATAGTGCATAAGTATGAGATTTGAGACGCCATAATGCGATCGGTTCTCGAGATCTGCCAGGTTATCAAGTACCGATTGAGGAATGAAATGTGATTAATGCCAATGCTGATTGATCAGAGTATACCTATTAATGTGTCAACGTTTTCACTGGTGTGTTGGTTTTGTACAGGTGAAGGAGCTATTAATGTTGCGGTTGGACAGGGCCAGAGTCAAGAAGTCCGGGTAAATGGACCGCTTGGTGCGCCTGCTCAGATGAGAATGGATGTTGGTTTCCCCATGCAGCAGGGCCAGGGTAATTACACACTACTGCTTTTTTTCAGTTTATTCATGACAATCTGCATTTGTATAATGTTATTATTATTAGCAGTATTATTTATTATATGCATATTTATATTTGTTTTAATAAAAACAAGTTTAGATTTGCCCACCTGTTGGGTTTTGGAGACGTCTGCATCACCATATGGGGCATAAGAACAGGACGTGTGTTTGGATATAACTTAGTGTTTGACCACACTTCATTATTATTGTTCATTTATTTGTTTGCTGGAAATTAGAACTGAATTTGAAACAAATCTTTGCGCTTAACAAATGAAATGAAATATGTAGGCTAATGGATGTCTTCAGTGGAGTGAGTTTCCACCGTTTCCTTACTCCACCAAAGTAAAGGAGTAAAGTAAAGAGGCCGAATGGAGGAGGCCGGTTCTTTATCCTCGTGCTGCAGATGCTCTGTTTAACTGTTTTCTCACTAATAAAGCATTCAGTTTTTCCACTTACAAAGTCCGCCATGTAAATGGCAAATGCATCACAGTGCAACGCAACTGTCTCTCAAAGGGAATGGAAGATGAGACTCTGATTGGTTTAATGCATGTCTTGCTCAAAACACACCCATAACTCATTAAGAGAATAAGCACAACCCTGTTAGACCATGCGCCGGGGCGCAGAGCATATTTTTCCATCCTTAAAATAGCAAAAGTGGATTCGGACATGCCCTTAATGCTTTTGTGCCGTGCGCTTTAGACTTTGCGACTAGATCGTTAAAATAGAGCCCGATGTCTGCTGAAGCATGTTTTCTCAAATTATTAAAGCACTCAGTTTTACTTGATTCCTAATTTCCCTTACTTTCACATTAAGGAATATATATTTTATTTAAAAACAATTGTTTGAAAGGTCATTCACTTTAATAGGTGAGTATCATTTCATTTTAATAAAAGATGCAATGATTTATTTGGGTTTATTTGCTTATTGCGCTCACCTGCACCCTCTTGTGGGCACAGCAGACAATACAGTACTTTTTTCTGTAAAATTAGGTATTGCCTTTTACAGTTATAATTTTGCTTCCATTCTTTGTTAGGGAGTTATAGAAATGAATTCACTTGTCAGTTTATTTGTGCTTTTACCCAATGAAACGCACCCGAACATGTCAATTAGTTCCTTTAGAATTACTTTAAATTAGTAGTAGTCTCTGAATGCATTGTGAAGAAATGCTTGTTTTTCAGTTGGAATGCGAATGAATAACCCTGCGGTGTCCATGATGCCTCCTGGGGCTAGTATGGCAGGACAGGGTATGGTACCGAATAGTGCTGGACAGATGCAGCCTAGAGCACCAAGACCACCTTCACAGACAGGTAAAAATATGAACATTTAAAAGCCCTTTGTTGATTTAAATAAATTACCCTTGTTTATGCCTTATGTTGCCCTACAAAGATCAAAATGCGGTAGTTGCTGTACACATGGAACTTGTAGTCAGTGTTAATTTCGTCAATGAATATAAAAGTTAAAAAATGTTTGTTGCCTATAGCTTGACTCTATAGTCGTTTGCACTGGTAATGTGACTGAAAACTATGAATGCACATGCTCTGATCCGGTCATGTAGTGAATAAACAGCACATTATTTTTTTAAAGAAACAAATATGAGACGAAAATGTAGTCAAAAAGATAAAAACTAACTAACATCAATTTTTGTTATAATTCGCTTCATTGAGCTGTTCATTCATTAGATGAAAGGATCAGAGTGAGAGCAATTAGTCATGTCACTTGTGCAACAGACCTGTCAACTTTCTGTTTTTGTCAAACCACTTTTGATAAAATTAACATTGCTTGCAGTACACAACAAAAATGTGATTCAAGCTGAATTGATAGGTTTTAGTGCCTGCAATAAATTAACTTTGAGAGATTTATGCTTAGACAGAAATGTGAAGAAACAGCTGTGAAGTTTGATTTTTGTTTCTTATTTTATTTATTTTTAATTTTTTTTATTTTTATCTTTTTGATTAATTTGTGTTTTTTCTCTTCTTCCTTTTACTTATACATAGCTGTTAAAGTTCAAACCCATTGATTTATAGCAACAGTTGATTTACTTGTGAGTAAATCAATTCCTCAGCGCTCCTCATTTGTCAGGACTTCCCATTAGTCAAAATTAATGGTCTTTTAATCTGATTATCAGAGATGTAGTTCTCATTTCATGTTTTTAATGTTTTTACATTTCTTTGCAGACACAATGGATCCCATGCTGTCAGGACTGGCCTTACAGCAACAGCAACAACAGCTCCAGCATCCTCAAGTAGGACATGGTCCACTCGGCAACTTAGGCCCACAGGGACATCACATGCAAGCCATGCAGGCAAACCGGCAGTTGAATCCAGCAGTGCTACAGCAACTTCAGCAGCAGCAACAACAACAACAACAACAGCAGCAGCACCAACAGCAGCAGGTCCAGCTGGCTCAATTAGGTGGTGCACGCGGTCCTTTCAACCCCTCTAACCAGATGCCTGTGCCTCCTGGCTGGAACCAGTTGCCCTCTGGTGTTCTTCAACCACCACCTGTCCAGGGCCCTATGGGACCAGGCTGGAGAAAAGCTCCACCACAGCCACAAATGGGGCAGCGTCCACCCTTATTGGCGTCTGTTCAGACACCCAATCATCCACCACCACCATACCCATTTGGAAGCCAGCAGGCTGGACAGGTTTTTAATGCAATGCCACCACATCAGTTGCAACAACAACAACAACAGCAGCAGACAGGACCAAACCAGTTTGCAACCCCTCAGCCCAAAGGCCCTCAGGGAGCACCAGGTGTAGTGGTGTCAAGAGTGCCTCCACCTCTGCCTCCCTCTTCTGCTCCTCAAGGGAATCTTGCAGCCAAGTCCCCTGGTTCCTCATCATCTCCTTTCCAACAAGGCTCACCTGGAACTCCTCCAATGATGGGACAGGGGCAGCTTGGTTCTCGTCCCACAACCCCACAGGGGTTTAGACAGGGTGTTGGATCTCCAGGAAGAGCCGTGATGGGTCAGCAAGGAAACATGCAGCCTGGCTTTATGGGCATTCCACAGCTTGCTCAAGGTGGTATGGGAGGTATGTTATAAGCTGTTTAATGTAAAGGTGATGATGTTTTGTTACTAATTAAGTGGCCTGTATTTGAATACATCTATTTTGCAGGTATGCCTAAGCGAATGCCAATGGGGTTCCCAAATGCTTCTGTTAACTTTGCACAAGGTCAGGTTACTACCACTGGAGCGGGTGGTACACCCCAACTACAAAATAATCAAAGCATGGCAAACACTGGTAAGACGTGCACTTATAGTGTATAGTTTTAATTAGGTTTTGCATCTTGTTATTAAAAAAAAAAAAAATATATATATATATATATATATATATATATATATACATATTTTTTTTATTGTCCACACCTCTTAAAATGTCTTTATAGGAGTCCAGTCTTCAGCCTCGGCACCAAACCACATGCAGCCAAATCCCCTTCAAGGCACTGGAATGGCCCACCACACTGGCATGCCAGCCCAACCCCCAGGCACCACCTCAGGTGGTACCATCGGACAACCTCAGCAAGGACTTCAGACTCAAATGATGGGTGTACCACAGACTCAGCATCAAACACAGACAGTAGTTTCCTCCCAAAGTCAGATGGCACAAAGCCAAGCAGGGGGTCAGACTGTCCTGTCCAGGCCAGTGAATACTGGTCAAAGAGGAATGACCCCGCCCAAGCAAATGATGCCACCACAGGGTCAAGGGATCATGCAGAACCAAAACCAAATCAGTGCAGGACCAGGACATCAGGCCTTATTGCTGCAGCAGCAGCAACAGCAACAACAACAGCAGCAAAATGCAATGATGGAACACATTGTAGCTAGTCAGATGCAGAGTAACAAGCAAGCATTTGGCGCAAAAGCTCAGCCTGGGGTAATACCAGGCCAGATGATGCGAGGTCCTTCACCCAACATTCAAGGTAATTTGGCAGAGTTTCAATCTCAGATGGGTCAGCAACAGATGACTCCGCATCAGCAACAACAACAACAGCAGCAGCAGCAACTGGTTCACTTGCAACAGCAGCAGCAATTACAGCAACAGCAACTTCAGCAACAGCAATTACAACAGCAGCAACTACAACTGCAACACCAACAGCCACAACAGACACAAATACAACAACAACAGCTGCAGCAACCCCATCAACAAATGGTACAACAACAGTCTCAACAAATTCCAATAAATGGCAATCCCAACCAAGTATTGGGCATGCATGGGCCTCAAATGCGACTTCCAAGTAATCACCATTTAGTGCAACAACAGCTTCAGCAAAAACAACAGCAGGTGATGCTGCAGCAGCAACAGGCTGGTCAGCAACATCAGCATCAGCTTGGAGATGGTAGTGGAAGTGGTGATATGGGCCAGCAGATGGTTCAAGACCTCCAGAATCAGCAGCAACAGCAGGCTATGATGGGGGGCTCTCAACATTTACAGGTCGGCAATGGCCAGTTTCCTGGTCATGGCATGTCCTTCAATCCTCAGTTTCCTGGTCAGATGCCAATAGGAGTCCCATGTGGGCAAGCAGGTGGTTTTTCAGTAAACAAAGATGTGACATTAACTAGTCCCTTGTTAGTAAATCTTCTCCAAAGTGATATTTCTGCCAGCCAGTTTGGTCCTGGTGGGAAGCAAGGAGCAGGTGGGGCTGCTGCTAACCAGGCCAAGCCCAAAAAGAAGAAACCTCCTCGTAAGAAAAAAACAAAAGTAGGTGAAGGACAACAGCCTACTGATAGTTTGTGGTAAGTTATTTTTATTCTTTGATTGACTTTTTACCTTTAAGCAGAGTAAACAATTTTGTTGAACTGTTGTATGTAACTACAACATTTGTTTATCTATGTCTTAGTGGTGTGGATACACTGCCTCATGGAATGGAGGAATCAGAGATGCAAGGGATTGGTAGTGATCAAGTGACTGGCATTGACTCTAACTCCAAACTCTCTGAATTTTCTAACCGACCAGGTAAATTCTTGAAGTTCTCTAGTTTGGATAGATTGTTGAAATACATAATACATAATGTTATGTTAAGACATAGTATTGTCTTACATAAAGTTTGCTTATTTTTTTTATTTACTTAACATTAAATTTTTTTAGGTCTGCCTGGTCAGTCTGGAGATCAAAGGGTATTACAGCAAATGCCCATGCAGTTTATGCCCCCACAACAGCAGCAACAGATGCAGCAAATGCAGCAGCAACAGTTACAACAGCAGCAGCAGCAACAACAAATGCAACAGCAACAGATGCAACAGCAGCATCAACAGATCCAGCAACAGCAAATGCAACAGCAACAGATGCAAATGCAGAGTATGCAGGGTCCTCAAGGTCAAGCTGGAACATCACAAGGGCCCCATCATGTCCAGACCCAGATTCATTCACAACAGTCAATGCAGATGCAACAACAGCAGCCACCACAACATCTCCAACAGCAAATACAGTCACAGCCACAACAGCAGCAGCAACAACAACAACAGGTACAGCAGCAACAACAAGCCCAACAGCAACAACATCAGCACCAGCAGCAACAACAGATGATGATGATGCTTAAAATGCAGCAAGAAGCAAAGAATCGAATGCCACTACAGCAAGGTGGGCACATGCCAAAGGGTCTAGTGAATCCCAATGATCCATCTCAGAGAATGCCTGTATCACAGCCAGGCAGCATTCCTGTAATGATTGATCTTCAAGGGCATGGAGGTGTTCCACCCTCTCCTGATAAAGCCAGAGGCATGCCACTTATGGTGAATCCTCCTCTCGCTGGACCAGCAAGAAGGACACCACTTACAGAGGTTGGACAGCCAACACCACCAGAGGAAATTTCTGGAAACCATAGCTTACAGGATCGAGGACCCCCTGAAATTGGTCAACAATCAGGAAATGGAAATCAGCCAATCATTCCCAACCAAGGTCCTAATACTCATTTAATGAAATCTGTGCCATTATCGGTGCCCCACCAGACAGGAGCAAGTCCACAACAGCAGCCTCAACAAGTGGGAGCAATGCCTGGCTCTCATAATATTCACTTTCCCAGTGCTCCCACAACCTCCCAAAGTTCCCGCCCTAAAACCCCTAACCGAGCCAGTCCCCGGCCATATCACCACCCTTTAACTCCAACCAACCGTCCTCCTAGCACTGAACCTTCTGAAATAAATCTGTCCCCTGAGAGACTGAATGCCTCCATTGCTGGTCTTTTCCCTCCAAAAATTAACATTCCTCTGCCACCACGGCAGCCAAACCTTAATCGAGGCTTTGATCAGCAAGGTCTTAACCCAACTACTCTTAAAGCAATTGGCCAGGCTCCACCAAGCCTAGCAACTCTTCCTGTCAATAACAATTCCAGTGGCAATAATAATGGCCCACAGTCTTACCCAGCAGGAGGTGGCCTAGGAAACTCTGGAGGAAAACAAGACAAACAGACTGGGGTTGGACAAGCTAAAAGGGCTAGTCCCAGTAATAGTCGACGATCTAGCCCTGCCTCAAATAGAAAAGCTGCCACTCCAAGCCCAGGAAGACAGAAGGGTGCCAAAGCTTCATTGACATCATCACATCAACAACCAATGATGATTAGTCCACCGAACATGATGGTTAGCCCCACTGCAGTGGTCCCAACTACTTCTGCATCTTTGCCACCAGCAGGTCCTGGAGAGTCACAGCAGAGTTTGAGTTCTCTGCAAACCCTACCTGGTAGCACTGATACAGTTAAAGATGGCCATGTACTTGCTACACAACCAGAGCAGCATCAGGCAGCTCAGTTAAAAGAGCACCCTACTCCTAAAATGACAAGCCCTCGGGTGCCACCTCAGGAACCCAAACGGCAAGAGCCTAGCAATTTGGTAGAACAGCGTACTGACGATAAACAACAATCTCGGACAATGCCACAACATGACCTTGGCTCTGCTGTATCACCAGCTTTTCGAGATGCTCCAACATCTCTGAATCAGTTATTGGACAATGCAGGAACACCATCTTTGCAAATGAAATCACAAAGTACTCCTCCAGTAGGTGTAGACCATGTGCAGAAAGAGAGCCCCCATGTTCCAGTAGCTCAGGAGAACCAATCTAATCCTGTTGTCTCTCAGAGCTCAAATATTGGTACATCTTTGCCTACAAGTGAAGTGGAGCAGAAACCTAAATCTGCTGCAGTGTCAAGTCCAAATCTTATCACTGGCAGCACTGCAAACTTGCAGTCTGTTAGTGCTGTATCAAGCGTTAATTCAAACCAAGCTGTGCTGTTAAGCCTTACTTCAATTCCCAACCCTTCAGTAAGTTCGAATCACAATCTCATACCCATCTCAAATGCAACTCAAACAGTCTTGCAAAGGCCCATCTCATCAGCGCAAACTCCACAAAACCAGATCACTGTCTTTGTAACCTCTAATCCCATTAGCTTTGCTACCAACACTGCTTCTGTAGTTCCTTCTGCTGTTGTTTCCAAGGTGCTGGCAGTTCCCAATAAGAACATTAGAACTCCAGATGTTCGTCAGGCAAATCCTAACCAATCAAGTCCCCAGTTCATCACTGGAACTGTTTTTTCAAAATTCCAAGCTACATCTGTACCATCAAATACTAACATCATGTCTCAGCCTGTCACAATGGTTGGTCCTATAGTCTCTGCAAATATCCATCTTAATCCCACCCCAATGTCCACTACATCAGCACCTTCTGCACCAGCATCAACACCTATGCCTACACACTCCCCTGCTGTCAGCATTGCTACTACCCAGCAGAGCCGCACTTTCATAGGGCAGCTTCAAGTTCAAGTACCTGCAAGCAAGGCTCCCCCTGTTAGCGTAGTACCTCCACCTCAACAGTCAAGCCCTGTAGTTCTGAAACAGGATGGTGTTTCTGATGCTAGTGGCTCGAAACCTAGTCCTGTTGGGCAGTCATCCATTCATTCTGGCATGTCCTCACCCTTTCAACAGCTTTTAGCCTCTCCTGCTTGCTCTAGCCCAGGGCCTATGACTGTGTCCCGCAGAAGTCCACTGACTACAACAACAACAATGCTAGCCAAAAGCAGTCCAGTTCAGAGTCCTTTAAGCAAAAATACTGCACTGACCAATCCTTCGAGCAATGACAGTGATCTCAAAGAGATCATTGCTGTTGCTCAATTAGGAAAATTTTCAGATGTTGCCACGACTCAAGCTTCTTCTGTGGTTACATCTGAAACCGTACCTTCAGTCCAGGCTTCTGCTCCAGTGACTGTTCAAGCTGCTCTTATAGCATCTCAACAGACTGCACTTTCTTTAAAAGTGTCTTCTCCTAAACCCACGCCCACTAATACGTCAGTCCCTACTTTTACATCAGTGTCTAATATGCCACCCCCAACCTCTGCCTCTGGAACGCTTCAACTCTCTAGTGCAGTTGCCAGTTCTTCTCCACTCTCTAGTTTGCCTGCAGTTTCAGTTGCTGCATCTGCTGCTGCTGTTCCATCAGCTCTCACTACAACTTCTGGCTCCTCCACATCCGCACAGCTCTCTGGTGAACCGCAGCCACCTTCAGTGGCAGAGACTAGTGTACCTGACACCACTGAAACAAAAGAAGCAACTGCTGATGCTCCTAACATCTCAGGTAACTGCTTGATTGCATAAAGGCAATTTCATTAGTTGTCTACTGAATGATTTGATTCTTATGATTTAAATCATGTCTATGTGAATGATTAAATTCTTAGTTGTTATTTTTTTAAGCTCCCCTTAAATGGGGGGCAATTTTTGAAGTTATTTACAGTGTTAAAGAGTTGGATTCTCATGCAAATTCATAAAACTGTTTGCATGTACAACCGAGTATTTTCTTTTTGTAAAAAATCATACTTCCGAGTCGGTAGTATTTTCAGTTTTTTATATCCTCATATGGCCACTTCTCAGGGTAGAGAGCATATGCACACACCAGAGAGAGCAAGAGCATTCCATCACCACACTTTACTCAGGATGAGGAGGTCACTGCACTGGATTTACAACACATGAATTCATCAGCTTCTCCCCAAGTACATGAAAGTATGTGGCTGTTTAGCTGGGAGAAGAATAGCGTATACAGTGTGTATCTGTTGCGAATAGCTGTTTTTGTCAGATTATATGTAAAATGATTATCATTGTCATCTTCCATGGACATCAGTGTGTGTTTTTTACAAATCACAAATGTTTTATTTTGTTAGTAAAAATGTCTGAAAGCCAAAATGAATGTTATTAAATTGAAAACACTGATAAGTCTTGATCTTTGACAAGCAATGCTAGGTATATACAGTTTTCCATTCTGTGGCAGCTTCAGTACCACGTGACTCAGGTCTGCTTCCAGGGATGAAATTGACAAACAAAAAAAGTATGATTCATGAGCAGTGTTTAGCACAAAGTTAATTTAATTGTTTTTTTGTTAACAGGACAAGGGGTTACCACTGCAGCAGAGCAAGGGTAAGCAAAATGCATTAATAGGCTATACGCTATCTTCATGCTCACAATCATGTGTGAAGACTGTCTGACCTCTGTCTTTCTCATCATCATTTTAATTTCTAAAAGTGATTCTCTCACTGAATTGTAAAATGGCTGTGTTTCATACATTTGTTTATTCAGTGTTTCAATCAGAGTAATTTTATTAATCTGAATGATCTCACCTCATGACACTAATCATGGAATGATTCATGAAATCATTCTTTAAGCTGATCTTTACTCAAATATGGGGAAGGAGGAAAAAATGTTGTTCAGCATCAAAGCAGTTTACCGCTGTTTTTCCACTTCTATAACAGATGGGCAAAGAAAAGAAAGACGCCCATCAACTTAGCCCCAAGGTATGTATATACCAGACCTGTAGATCCCCTGCACGGGTCCGTGCGCAGGGCAGCATGACCGTTTAGTAAATATGGTCATTACAAGACGGACGTTATCTGTGGTAGATGAGGAAAAACAGCAAGTATGAATTCCTCAGTTGCACAGGGGCCAGAAGTGCTCATTTCCTCAATTTTAAAACAGCAGAAAACTAGTGTGTGTATATAGCATACAACTGACTGTACGACTGCAGACTAACTGCGCTCTGTGAACCTTCTGGTTGATTTTTTTTTTGTCTTCGTTGCCCTTCTTCCCTGTCCAGGGATACAAGGGCCTCCACTGAGAAGGCAAAAGGTCCTAGTCGACGAAGCTCACGAACAGACAAGGAGCCCGAGGAGGAAGCATCTGACAACGGACAGAGAAAAAGAGCTGCTCGTCCTGGCTCGGCCTCTTCTAACACGGGAAAAGGTCACTAGTTCTAGTCATTAGTGATGGGAAATTCGAATCATTTTATCGACTCTGACCTTTGAGTCTCGAGCATCACCCCACCTCCTTGAGTCATTTCGTTCATTTGAGCAGAATATAATTAGAACATATTGATTCTCTAACACATAATTCAACTAAAACATCTTGAAAAAGACAATTATAATGGAGCCTTAAAATAATTAGAAACCATAAAGTGAAAAAAAAAATTGCTTATCTGGGTCTGCAGGCTATGCAATCTATTAGCTCACTTCACCGGGCATCTTTCGAGTTCTCAGGTAATTGATTATTTTGTCATGTCGTCTTAAACTAAAGTTATGCAGCCTGTGCCCAAGTTTCGAGTAGTTCCTTTAGCACATATTAAAATATACAGATTGAGCTAGAAAAAGGTATTTATTAGTTTGCCTATAGTCCTTAATCAGGTTGTTCTTTCATCATAACTTTACCTCAACAGCAGCTAGCTCTTTATAGCTCTCACATGATTACCCGCTGAAGCTAAGCAGGGCTGAGTCTGGTGAGTACCTGGATAGGAGACCACATGGGAAAATAAGTTGCTGTTGGAAGAGGTATTAGCAAGGCCAGTATGGGGTGCTAATCCTGCAGTCTGTCTGAGTCCTAATGCCCCAGTATAGTGATGAGGACACCCTACTGTCAGTGAGCACCATCTTACAGATGAGACGTAAACCCTTGTGTGCTGTTGAGAATGTTTTCATCCACTCTGGGGTGATTTTTGAGTCTTAATTTAGCCACAACTTTCTCTGTGTTTCATTAAAAATCCCAGGATGCCCTTGGAAAAAAGTAGGGGGATGTCCCTGTCATCCTTTCCAAACTTTGGCACTGTCCATCATGGCCTCCTGACTAGGGGGTAGACAGTTCACAAAAGCGTTGATTTGGTTTGTATCACAGTTCTGTGGTCAGTTTTCAGTTTGATTTTGTTTACATTGTTAAACAAATCCCCTATTGTAACACTTAAATACCATTTAGAAAGCATCCATAGATCAACCTAAAATACACAGCCTTATAATCTACCATTTACAGTATTTTACAGTACTTTTCAAGGCCATGTAATCAAACAACTAAAAGAATTAGGCAGCTTGATCTTAGTAATACATTATTTTAATAAATGACATGTTCTAAGTGAAATTCTAATACAGCAATAGAGGAAATGTTGTAATTTAGGAAGCAAAATGGCTGCCGTCGAGTAATCCAGGTAGAGCTGCTCACTGGGGGTGGATGAGGAGATTCCCCTAAAATCTGTAAAGTGCTTTGAGTGCCCAGAAAAGCACTATATAAATGTATGGAATAATAATAATTATTATTATGACTAGAGGTTTTCCTGGTAAAATAAAGGTTTAAATTAAACAAATAATGTGAAAAACTATATTAAATCATAAGGATTAGTGCATCTCCATCATGCGGATAAAGTTTAACACTGATCAAGACCTCTTTAATTCAGTATTATAGAAAAGAACCATCATTACAGAAATTCACAAGTGTATAATGGAGCTACAGTTTGAGGGTGCTTTCACACGAGCACTTTTGATCCGCACCCGGGTTCGTTTGACATCAGAGTATGGTACTTTTAGCTAGTGTGAACGCTGTCTTCTGAACTCGGGTACGCACCTGTGAACTGTACCCGAGTCTGCCTGAAAGAGGTGGTCTGGGGTACGGTTCACTTCTAGTATGAATGCAATCGTACCAAATAACGGAAGTGAACCGCCAACTGTACAACAAACTATCGTTTTCATAATGTTCATTCGTGTGTGTGTGTGTGTCTGTCTGTGTATCACGTACTGTACCTTGGTGACAAGCGGGACTGAGCCAGGGCAATCACAGTGATAATGTCTGCTTGTCTCCTCCAAAAACGCTTCTGCAGACATCGCGTTATGTTCTAAATGTTTATAATATTTTTGCAGCAGATGGACATGAGTCGCTTTCTGTATGTCCAAAACCAAAAGATTCAGTAAATGCAGAATGACCGCGATGTGCGTACGTCTTTCCATTTTGGCGCTTTGCTTTCGTGTTCGTCACCTAGCAACAGCCGTACACACAACAGCAGCTCGATGACGCAAGCGTACCGGGGTTCAGAAGTAAAACAGACAGTGTGAACACAAACCAACCGAGAACGTGGCAAGGGGGGACAATCGAACTTTGGTACGGTCCAGGCAATTGAACCAAGCGTGAAAGCACCCTGAGATTTTAGTTGTAATAATAATAATAATAATAATATTAATAACCATGCACCAGTTTTTACAAAACGTTAGGAATTATTAATGAATTTTTGTTTTCAATCGTACTCAAGTCACATGTGAAAAAAGAATAATAATAATAAAAAAACAACAACAGAGGACTCCAGAGATTAATAAATCTAATATTTTACTATGAAGCCAGAGCAGTCTCAAAAATAATAGAAAAGAATTCAGGTTCAATGATCCATAAATGCATCTAACATCAGTCATAAATGCGTGATGGAAATTAATTCAAGAACTTGATGTTTACATATTTTCTGTAAACATTTAACTTTTTTATTTTAGGTATGATTATTAGGTATTTATGCTTTTACTTATGTATTTATGAATTGTGTTTTGAATTTACTAATCGGTTTGTAAATGTGAATTGTGCTGTTCATTTCTGAACTTTATTTTGTAAATATATAGGCTGCGTTCGAAATCACATACTTCCATACTATATAGTATGCTAAAAACAGTATGCGAGCCAAAAAGTATGTCCAAATTCATAGGCTGTTTCTTAATTCCAAGAACGCAGAGAACGGACTTGTGTTCTTGCGGAGACCGGTTTTGCCAAGTTACCTCGGAAGAACGAACTCGGGAGACCGTGAAAACAGAGAACGCGTCCTGTGAGAAATGAGATGCTGCGTTCTTCCCTGGTTCTTCCTGATGGTCACATGACCTTCACGCGTTTTTAATTGAAAATAATTTAAACATTACAGCATTCATACAATGATTTATTGTTTTTCTCCTTTTCAATATATATATATAACATGCATAAAGACCTTACAAATATACGTTGCACAATACAAATAAAACAAATTTTAAGACAAGTTTCAGCAAATAAACACCCTTAATGTGTTTATGCCTTTATTAATATTTTCATGGTAATGTTTACTTTCACCGTCTCATTTAGGGAAACTCTTGAGACAAATAGGTTATATCTCTGAACTTCAATAATAAATCTATATAAAATGCTGCGCTTCCCACCTCCTTTATTCAGCCGCAATGACTTCTGGGACTTCTCGAGCGAGTTTTGCGCTCAAGTCTGCATCGACGCGTCCTCTATATCAAGAACACATCCGGGAACTTTTACGCGTCCTCCGTTCTTGAGTTTTGGAACTAAACTTTGGCAGTTGATGATGACGTTACACGAGAACACGAGGACGCAAGATCGCTGAAGAACGCATATTGAGAAACAGCCATAGAATTCGAAAAACAAGTATGCGAGAAGTACCCGGATGACGTAGTACTTCCGGGGAGATTCTGAAGTGCGCATCCGATGCAAGCTACGCTATCCCATGATGCCCCGCGAGAGAATTCATGAATGGGAGTGTAACGATGCAACTGACGCGGGTAGGTCACGTGATCATGACAAAATGGCGGATGTAGTACGTCTGAGTTCCATTCATATTACTTGCATTCATACTGTATAGTACATACTTTTCTAACGGTCGAGTAGTAAACTCAAATTTAAATGCAGTACCTACTGAGTAGTAGGCGATTTCGGACGCAGTCAGAATTTTTGAGACTTATCTGGCTCCATATTTTTCCAGTTTTGATTGCATGAACGAATGACTCAAACCCAACAGAATCTTCTCCTCTTCTCAATGTGCGCATATGCAAATGAACGAATCAATCTCTGAGATGACTCAATGTTCCCAAGTCACATTGAAGATTCATTTAAAATGAACAAATCCTTCAAGAACGACCCATCACTACTAGTCACCTAGATCAAATCAGGCACAAATATCTTCCTCTCTGTCCTATTTTATTGCTCTTTTTATATCTCGGATGTGTTTAACGACCCACTTTATCACAGTTTACAACAAATTAACGTTTATTATTATTATTATTGATGGCTAAAGTACTATTTTTATTCCTGCTGTCTTCCAGAATCAAACACTGGAGCCAGTCCCACCCAGGCAAAACGAAGGAAGTCGAAGTAATCCCGACAGCTGAATAAACCTGTGAATTGTACATTATTAGTAGTTTTATCTGCTGTTTTTTCTTATTGCTCTGAGCAAGATAAACCTGTACAGAAAGTTTTTTTCTTCTTCTTTTTTTAATCATGATACTGTATTTTGTCTCCGGCTACTAGATGAGATCATGAGTAGAACTGTGTATGATGTGTTTGTACGTCATTGTTTTGGTGTGACACTTTTTATTATTAATATTAATCAATTCTGGATTAATCATGTGACGCAGTCTTAAAATCCCGTCTGTAGTATCACAATATTAATAATGTGACCGAATGAGAATTTTAACGAGTTTTTCCCCTCCCCCATCATGAATTAATTGTGCATTTCAATACTGTCAGCACCCGCGTTCACTCATTTAGCCCCTGAATCACACGCATTAAACTATTTTTACAAGTGTACATTTGACTTGTGTTGGTTTTTGTCAGTAAAACATGTTGGTGGGAGCTCAGGCTCTAAACCCTCATCAGTTTCCTTTCTTCTGTTGAACACAAACTGAAGAACACTGGTAACATTGATTTCCATAGGAGGAAAAACTAATAATGGTTACAGGTTTCCAACATTTTTCAAAATTGTGTTTAAAGTTGCCATGATACGGAAGTTAAGATTGTCTGATTTTTTGCTATCATGATGTACATCAACTTGAAACTCCTGAAATTAATAAAATATTATAGGATGGTGCATGATTTTGTTCTTTGAGAACCAATTGAATGGACAAATTCAGAGCAGAAACTAGACACGCCCTGATAGCCCCGCCCTAAAAACTGATAGCCACACCCTAAAGCACTGATATCGCCACCCTAAAGAACTGGTAGCCACACCCTAAAGCACTGATAGCTCCACCCTAAAGCACTGATAGCTCCACCCTAAAGGACT
>CAIGQV010019158.1:3043397-3064659 GCA_903798115.1 Danio jaintianensis | reverse complement strand
TGAACCAGTCTGAGCGAGCCGATTCATTAGAAGTGACTCACCGTTCTGAACACCTACAGTGCTCAGAATAAATGCAAATGAAATCACTTGCAGATTCTCTGTTAAATTAATATTTTCTGTAGCATGCTTTACAATCATATATTTGTGCATACAATATATAACTCATTTTATATTTATCGTTATAGTAGTAGTCGTTTCGTTTTGATGAACCAGTCTGAACGAACCGATTCATTAGAAGTGACTCACCGTTCTGAACTCTACAAGACTGTTCAAACTGATTCATTCCTCAGGTGCAGTTAATTAGGTTCATCATTACAGAGAAGAAGAACTGAGGAGCGTCTCGAAGTGGACACGTTTGTATCTGATATCGTCGAAGTGATCTTTTCATTGGATCTCGTGTTGGCTGCGTCTTCTTGAAGGGAAAAGTCAAGAAAATCTGACAGGGTTGGACAAATCTACCGAACAGCAGCTCTGCGGGTGATGGAGTTGTGTCTGTACGGTCAGATGCTGTCCTGTGCTCAGCTCATGTCTCTGGAGGAGCTGCTGCAGGTCCAGGATCAGCCGCTCAGTGAAGAGCAGGCCTGGGCTCTGGGTTTCCAGCTCTGCTCGCTGTTCTCTCATCACACCCGGAGGACTGTCGTGTCTGCGGGCGCCGACGGTGTTTTGCTGTCCGCCGACGGCAGCGTCTCCCTGAGGCCAGTCAGCAGTATTACCGGTGAGAACACTACCACGTGAAACTGGGCAGAAAATACTATAGTAACTTACAGTAAATACTGTAGTGTTTTTGAACCACTTTGAATTCGTCTATGTTTGATATGGTAACACAACTACCCAACAAACACATCGACGTTGTAGCGATGTCTATGCGACGTTAGTTTTTGTCAAAGGCAACGTCGCCACTTACGTGCTCGCTACATTGTTACAACGTAGACGTGTAAGACGTGAGAAGGCTGTAGCAACCCACCAAACATTAGACCTCTGACGGACGTGCATATCATGTCTATATTGCGTCCGATGGTATAATAGATGTGTTTTGGACGTCCATCAGACATGTTCAATGGGAATAAAATTAAACAACTGTGTCTTTAGTTTCATTTCTACACATCCAATCACACAAAATCTGCAGAAACTCACGTCTGGTCAGAGCCCCTCCCCTGGAGGATCGTCAGTCTAGAGCAATCGATGATTGGCTCCTGTACTAGTAGGCGGGGCTTTATTCACCATATTGACTGTTACAATTTTCCCTATTCAAAAAGATCCGAGTGACATGTCTTGTGTATTCTATAGTCTTTGTCTTTATATTAGTGTGTTTCTCTGCTTGTGGATTTTTTGCTTGTTCATCATATGACTTTCTCATCCACACATGCTTATAGTTGTGTTTTTGTCTGTGTAACAAAGTTAGGTTGTGTAGATCAGTGTTTCTCAACCACATTCCTGGAGGACCACCAACACTGCATGTTTTGGATGTCTTCTTTGTCTGTCACACCCATTACAGCTCTCTCAGTCTCTGCTAATGAGCTGATGATCTGAATCAGGTGTGTTTGGTTAAGGAGACATGAGGTACGTTTCCATCCACCTATTTTTAAGCGCATTTTGGATATGCGCATAAAAAATCGGTTGATGGAAACGCTAAGATGCGCATAAATTTAGGAAATGCGCATAAAAAAATGTATGCGCATAACTGAGTAGGATAAACTTTTTATTCGATAAGAAAAGATGCGCATAAACTGCGATGGAAACACTTTTACCGAACAAATTCCAGTATGCGCATTAAAACAAGGTCATGTGCTTTGGTTATAAGAGATCATGTGATGATAAAAATGTGTGTAAATGGACAAACCAGCAGGCTGAGCACATTGTAAAACATCTGAAATGTTGTTTTGGTCATTCTAAAATGCCTTCACCATTTCTGTATTAGTGTTATTATATTATTAATGACCTCCAGAATTGTTAAGAGCGTCTGTGCTCCGCGTCTCACGCCTTCAAACGCCGCCACGCGTTCACTGTGTGTCAGCATTGCCTTCTGAGGCGCAAGTCATTTATTAAATGAAGAAAAGATTCACGCAGCTTCTCCTACCTCAGCAAATTCCGTTTTTACTGTTGATATTTGGCGCCATTTAATCAGGAAGTGACGATTTTGTTCTCTTTGACTCGTTGGATGGAAACGCTGCTTTATTCGCACATCTTTTATGCCATATTCCAGTTTTGCGCATAAAGTTATTTCGCATTTTTGGATGGAAACACAGCTATGGTAAATGTGCAGAGCTGGTGGTCCTCCAGGAACGTGGTTGAGAAACACTGCTGTAGAGGTTAGTACTTCAAAACATTGGTGTATGACAATTTTTTTTTTTTAATGAAATGTGGTGATTTACCATAAAAGATAGACATTTCTGTTACGTTACTGACATAATTTTTTTTTAAAGGTTAAATTCCGTCAACCACAGCTGCCGTGAATATTATCATCCAAAGTCAAACCATCTTTATTCCAGTGATATAAAGTTTCATTGTCCTTGACAGATGATCTGTACTTACTAAAATATATAGAATAATATGTGATGATGCTAGCTATCTTTATATTTTAAATGATTAAAACGTGCTGACAAATGAGTAAAACCTTTTGGTTTGAAGGTTAGTAGCAAACTAGCGTATAAAGATGTCAAATGAAAATTAATGTGTGTTTTGGGGCCAAAACGACACCCGGTTTTTATTTGTTTATTTTTAGTTCTGTTGGACTTTTCCTAGTCCTCCCAGGTTAAAACATCAGTCAGAGGCTTTAAATAAGTTCAATCAATTTAATTAATTAGATGAATAAAGCATACAGAGCTCTGGGTGTCAGAGAACAGCAACACAGGCAGTCTGTGTTAGCTGCGCACACACATTTCCAATTCCTTGCACATCCTTTCCTAACTTTATTATTGTTAATGATTATTTTAGGTTCAAGTGAATTACAAGTGTTCATGGTGAGCTCTTTACATTAATCAATAGAGAATCGATTTCTCAAACCATTTTTCACCACAGCTCTAGTAAATGTGGTAATTTCTCACTGTTGATTTCAATGCATTAACTAAAGCTTAGTAATAAGACATTAATGTAAAGTTTTACCTTTTTACTTTATAATTGTAAACCTGTTAATGTGTGAACATTTATATACAAATGTATTTATTTTTGTTGTTATACCTGTTAAAGTAACACATTTTTGAAACTTAGAACATCAGTATTATCATATCATCATTATTATTATCATGATAATGCTGTATAATGTGATAAGTATAATGTGGTATAATTTGATACCATCATAAGTTTACACAATACAACTAAAACACTCCCCCCAACATCTCTTTTCTTCAGGTGATTCCCTTGTCATCGGGACTGAGGAGCAGGTATGTGATGACGCTGGCTTCAGATGTATAAACACGTGTGTGTGTGTGTGTGTGTGTGTGTGTGTGTGTGTGTGTGCACGTACTTGTTTTTATATCCCTGTGGGGACTTAAACATGAATGCACACAGACTCATGGGGACTTGTTACCATGGGGACCAACATTTTAGGTCGTAATGGGTAAACATGCTTATAAATGACAGAATGAAGTATTTTGAAAATGTTAAAATGCAGATTGTTTCCTGTGAGGGTTGGGTTTAGGGGTAAGGGGAGAGAATATATGGGTTGTATAGTAGAAAATCATTACATCTATGAGAATCTCCACTGGGATATAGGAACAAGACTCTAGGCTCTAAGCGCAAAGTCTAAAGCGCATGGTGTGAAAAGCATTAAGGGCATGTCCGAATCCACTTTTTGCTATTTTAAGGATGGAAAAACATGGTGTGCACACCAGTGCATGGTCTAACAGGGTTGTGCTTATTCTCTTAATGAGTTATAGGTGTGTTTTGAGCATTACATGCATTAAACCAGTCAGAGTATCATCTCCCATTCCCTTTAAGAGTCAGTTGCGTCACGCCATGGCGCATTTGCTATTTACATGGTGGACTTTGTGAGTGGAAAAACTAAACGCTTCACTAGCGAGAAAACCGTTAAACAGAGCATCTGCAGCGCGAGGATAAAGAACCAGCCTCCTCCAATCGGCGTCTTTACTTTCTCTTTACTTTACTCCTTTACTTTGGTGGAGTAAGGAAACGGTGTAAACTCACTCCACTGAAGACATCCATTAGCCTACATATTTAATTTAGTTTGTTAAGCTCAAAGATTTGTTTCAAAACTATTTCTAAATTCAATTCGAATTTCCAGCAAATGAATAAATGAACAATAATAACGAAGTTTGATAAAGAAACGGAGTTAAATCCAAACACACGTCCTGTTCTTATGCCCCATATGGTGATGCAGACGTCTCCAAAACCTGACAGGTGGACAAATCTAAACTTGTTTTTATTAAAACAAAAATAAATATGGATATAATAAATAATACTGCTAATAATAATAACATTATACAAATGCAGATTGTCATGAATGAACTGAAAAAAGCCCCAAAAATAGCAACGCGTCCTCAAAATAGCAACGCTAAAACAATGCGCCTTAATACGCCTCCTTTTCAGACCGGCACACCCATGAGTCCACAAAGTGGCGCAAATGGATTTGCTATTTAAACATTGTGGCGCAAAACGTGAAAATGACACCTGCGCTGGTCTGAAAATAGCAGCAAATTACGCCCTACACGTCTTGCGCCTTATTGCGCCGGGTGTATGATGTTTGTTTGTTGTCTGTGTTTGTTTGTTTTGAGGCGGTGGAGTTTGTGGGTCGTCTGGTGTACCTGAGTCTGGACTGGGGTCTGGAGACGCAGGTGGAGCGAGAACTGAGCGAGACGCTGGAGATCCTGCTTTGTCAGATGACCAGAGTGACCCGCCGTCACCCCGTCTGCTCCATTACTGATGTCATCCAGGTATGCTGACGTAATCACTCCATCCAGCCAATTGCAAGAGCCGGATGCATTAAAAGTGTTGCGTTTGTGTGTCAGGTATGTAGGAAGCGCCTGCGTGACCCCGCTCAGGCTGATCAGCACTATAAGAGCGTGTGCCGCAGTCTGTTCCTGCACAGTGCTGAGCTCTTCCAGTATCTGCAGATTGTTCAGCAGTCCAGGAAGGTAAGAGACATTATAGACAGATCTTTGTGTAGATTTTTGTGTCTGTGTAGAAATAAAATGCCACAAACTCAAGAGTGTCTGCACACTTGACATCGCAGGATGGTCAGTGTGGAGTCAGGATTATATTTGAGCACCACAACATATGATTTAAGGGGTCCCAGCAAAGTTTAACTATAATAGAAGGAAAGGTTTATCATTTGCATGTTTATAAGGATTGTGATTTGTACTGTAAGCACTTCAAGAGAGTTCAAAGCTATTTAAAGATGCAGATATTTTAGAAACATAAGCTAAGAGAACATACTACTTTATCTGAAAAACAATGCTAAAGTCAGTTATTCTCCTTTGAAAATGTGCTTTCAATGTCGTAATGTCTGTCTTTGTTTTGATCTCTATAACCGGCCCCCTGCCAGTTTAGCCAATTATATTTCAGCACTCTGTGTTGCTGAAAATACAACCTCTGCAAGACAGCAGCAGTCTCCGAAATGAGAGACAGATACAAAGTTATGAAAATCCACATTAGGTGTTTTTTTTAGTTAGTAGATAATATAAATATTACCAATGTAAACATTAGCTGAGCAGCATATATTGTAACACTATGTCCTAACAACACGCAACGCAACAAGATTCTAGCAACAAGCAATTTGTCTGTTTGCACCAGATGTAACACGACAGAAACAATAAATTGTACCATTTTGTGACTTAAGAGTTTTTTTATTTTTTTATTTTATTGGTTTATTTACACAATAAAGACTATACAGTGTTATTATACGTTTGATTATTGTACCTGAACACTGTTAGATACTCCTGAAGATCATAAAGCATAGTTTATTCGACTTTTATATTTGCTGTATTTGCGTTTATCTATGCCTGTCGTTTGTTCATGTATGCGCTTTCGGTTCTCTACAAAATCATCCCAATCAATGTAAAACTAATGAATTCTTTCCATTATAGAGCTATTCAAGTCATCTGGTGAAATTGTATTCATATCACTATACTGTACAGTATTTAACATAAAAACAAAATATCCCAATATTTTGCAGCTCTAATTCCAACGTTGAAGCACATTGATCTGGGACCAAAACGCTGCTTTAATCACTTTGGATAAAAGCATCTGCTAAGTGCTTACATGTGTAAGCTAATGCAAAGTGATGTCTTTTAATAAACAGACAGTGTGTTTCTGCCTGACGAACTGTGCTAGGAATGCAGTTCCAGAGTTTAGGTGCCAGATATGAGACGGATCTACCACCTATAGTTGATTTTGATAATCTAGGAATTATCAATTGTCCAGATTACTTGAGCATAGTGGACGTGAGCTCACGCAAATACTGGGGAGCTGAGCCATTCAGTGCTTTGTAGGTAACAAATAAGATTTTACAATTATAAGATGTTTAATAGGGAGCCAATGCAATTCTGACAGAACCGGACTAATATGATCATATTTCTTAGTTCTAGAAAGCACTATAGCAGCTGCATTTTGAACCAACTGAAGATTGTTAATTAGGCCTACAGGGCAAACACCTAGTAATGCGTTATTTTGTCACTCAAACATCTTATTCAACTGACCCAAAACCACATCTTACGTTGACTTCATAGCTGTTCTCAATAAAGTAGGCAGTACACCGTTACATAAACATATCGACATCGCCTCCAAGACCATGTGAAAAATGCAAGTTGTGCCACTTTATTAATTTCAATGTGTGTCGTTGCTAGGCTACCATCAGCTGTTCTTGCACACCAGACGCAGAAAGTACTGTGCCATTCACTTTCACTTCATTTAAATGGTTTGAGGCGCAACTACAAGAATGTACCTCCAAGCTTGCACACACGCTGTGGTCAAATTTCAAAATGGTACAACGTTTGCCACTGTGTTGATTGATACTGAATGTATTTCATTGTTACTTCTTGAAGTTGTGGTTAGGAATAGAGCAATATACTGGGGTAACTGTAGTGCTTTATCAATGCCTTCCTGCTTTGGGCTCAAACATATACTCTGTACAATTGCTGCTTGTTGCTTCAACACTGTCTTGATAAGCTGTGGTGGGCATTTTGTTTCCGACACGCTGCACTCAATAGACCAATCACAACAGACTGGGTCATCAGGAAAATCACCGCAGATTAGCATTTACATTTTAGTCATTTAGCAGATGCTTTTGTTCAAAGCGACTTACAATTGAGGAGGTATTCAGCGTATTCAATACATACAAGAAGTGCTCATTATACAAAGTAAATTGTTTGTGCTCAGAATTTAGTGCTAGAGTAGGAGTGGTTTTTTTAGATAGATAGATAGATAGATAGATAGATAGATAGATAGATAGATAGATAGAGAAAGTGCTTCTACAGGTGGTTTTGGTTTTATTCACCAGGGTTCAGGTGTTCTCGGAAGAGACTGGTTTTTAGTTGTCGTTTGAAGGATACTAGTGAGTCCGCAGTCCAAGTGGGAATGGGAAGATCATTCCACCAGCAAGGAACATTGAATGAAAAGGTTTTGGAAAGTAACTTTTATAACCTATCTGCAATGGCACCACAAATTGGTGCTCGCTTCCTGATCTGAGGCTCCTGGAGGGGGTGTAGACCCTCAGGAGCAGGTTGAGGTAAGAGGGTGCAGTGGCTGTCCTGTAAGCAAGCATCAGTGATTTGAACTTGATCCGAGCTTCAACCGGTAACCAATGCAGAGAGATAAAGAGAGGTGTTACATGGGCTTAGCATCTTACATGGGCTTAGATTAGCATCATGGAAATGAGCGGTTTGTAAAAATGAATCGCTGAACGAATCATATGGGAGTCAATGGGATGATTAGGTAAACATAAATACATATTATAAGACAATGAATGTTTCATTGACCTTGCATGCATATCAGCCTGTTGTTGGAGACCCCTAAAACCATATATATATATATACATACATACACAAATATATATACATTTTTAAAGGAACTTTTTAGTTTTAAAGCCATTATTATCAATTGTCAATTAAAAACTATTTTAAATACATTAAGTATAAGTAATTTTAATTAATTCATTCATTTTCCTTCGGCTTGGTCCCTTTATTCATCAGGGGTCACCACAGCGGAATGACCCGCCAACTTATCCATCATATGTTTTACACAACAGATGCCCTTCCAGCTGCAACCCAGTACTGGGAAACATCCATACACACTCATTCACACACATACATTGCGGCCAATTTTAGTCTTCAATTCACCTAATGCTCATGTGTTTGGACTGTGGGGGAAACTGGAGCACCCGGAGGAAACCCACGCCAACACGGGGATTTATTTTTTTATTTATTGCTCAAACTAAATTCCAAACGTAACTGGGTAAAAACCCAAACCGGCTTTGTGCAACAGGCCTGTGGTGTTTAGGGGTAACATGTTACTTACAGTACTTTACATGCACAAACTCTCAACAGAGTCTGCAGAAACTGCTGGAATCCGAGACTCAACTAGTTGCACAAGTGTCCACAGACTGGGTGAGCAGGATGACATTTGCTGAATCCAAAAATGTACACATTTTCTTTTTTTTTTATATTATTGTTTTTGTTTTCAACATAAAACAAAAAAGGTTTGTGCATTGTTACCTATTGCAGGTGTCCGTGTGGAAGGATCTGGTGGAGGAGCTGAGCAGAGGTGTGGTGTTGAGGGCTTCAGCAAAGAGTCTGACTGTAAAGAAATGTCCAGTTCCTGCGGAGGTTCCGCCATTTCATCAGCTCCTGCGGGACATCCAGAGCCGCCGCTACACACTGCGCAAAGTTCAGGTGTGTGTCTGTGTTTACTCCTGCTCTTATTCTTTTCCAAACATTTTGTCCTCATGTCAGTATATTCTGTTTTCATGATTGCCAAATAATTCCTCTGGATTAATGGCTATAATCTAAATGTGTTGTCTTGCATTCATAGGATGTGACAGATGGACAAAGAAAAGTAGACGCTCATCAGACTCTTCTAGAGTTCATCCGCTCACGGCCAAAATTACGACCGGTGAGAATATAATATTTTAATTTTGAAGTTGCGGGGATGGTCCACACAATTTAATTTACTCACCCTCAAGTGGTTACAAACCCATGACTTGTTATGGCCACCGGTTACTGACTTTCTATAAAGTTTGCATGAAAAAAAAAAAAAAAAAAAATGTTTTTGTTAGCACACATTGATAGTCTTGACGTGAACGATTATTCTGTGCAAGTGAATCCACTATAAGAAATGTTTGTTTTTGATGATGAAGCCTTTATTTGTCACATACATTTTTACATGCAGCGAAATTGTGCAGGGCTAGGTGGTGATTGTCTATCTGTAGCTGTGTATGTGTGTGTGTAAGCCTGTAGAGTCTTAACAGGTGTCCTTGGAACAGGGAGCAGGAATTTAGAGCGTCTCCTTATCTTGCTATCCGGGGGAAGTTGTTTGTCTCCAGCCGAGGCCGTCTGGCAGGAGAGTCACAGGGAAGCCGAAAGAGAAGAAAAGTTTTCAAATTTAGGCCAATATCTGCCAATTTTACAGATATTTAATGTCGGTCACAGGTCTCCAGGT
Source organism: Danio jaintianensis (assembly GCA_903798115.1). Classification (NCBI taxonomy): domain Eukaryota; kingdom Metazoa; phylum Chordata; class Actinopteri; order Cypriniformes; family Danionidae; genus Danio; species Danio jaintianensis. The sequence goes on along the minus strand of CAIGQV010019158.1, from coordinate 3,055,050 downwards.
CTGACCAAATCTTGTTGCAAAGCCGCTTTCACCCCAATGTTTTCCAATTTGCGGTCCAAGGCCACAATCTGGTTCGTAACAACCCTGCTCACCACCGCTTCAATCCAGTCGGCCAGCTTGGTGGGATTTTGAGCCGCACTGACCACTTTTATCAATCGTTGATACCCCAGGGCCCCGCATAAGCCCATCAGCAGAAACCCTGTTATCAAAGTTCTGGATAGATAGAAATATTCAATATCCTCCAGGGACAGAGCAGCCAGACACACGACGCGCCACTTCTTCCACCCGTCCATCACGTATCCAGCTGCGAACGTCCCCGCAGGGCAGGTGGGTTCCCCCGAACCCAAACTTCTCATTGAGAAGATTGTGTCAATTGCGTTCAGAGACCAGTTGATCAAATTCATAATTCCTTATTTGTTTGGAGAGCAGGGCAAGGAGAGCCTCAGAGATAGAATAAGACGAGACAAGAGGAGCTAGCCAAGAAAGATATGGGAGGGAGAGGAAAAAAGTGCGACTGCCTTCGCCGAGAGCCAAAGAGAATCTTTTCTGGTAATCTTTCATCAAAATCTACCCATCTGCTTGTACTCTGGAACGGCGTCTTTCTCTGAGGTCAGTTTGACGGATTGGATGAATGTTTATTCACGCCCCTTTAAACGTTAGTTTGCTGTGAGTAAAAGATGAGAGGAGTGCAAAATTAAAACCCTGCCCCCTACTCAAGATTTCATTTCAGTTGGAAATGTCAGCAACTTCCGGTTTACAGCGACTTAACTTCTTTTTGTGTTTGTGCTCAGCAGAAGAAAGAAACTCAAACAGGTTTGGAACAAATAGAGGTTCATGATTGACAGACTTCAGTTTTGTGTAAACTGCCCCTTTAAAGGCACAGTATGTAATTTTGGCCACTAGAGGGCGTGTATTCACCACAAACAAAGGTGTAGTTTGATTAGGGCGTGACTGAGTGTGGAATCCTAGGAGTTGTGGTCTTCATCATTCTCTGGGACTCCTGCAGAAATCATGTTGATGGACGAATAAAGTATTAAACACTTATTATCATGGCAGAGTAAGACTGGAACTGAAACGAGAAAAACACTGAAGGAATTGCTGATGGTAGACGAGTGTGACGCTTTATGAAAGCAGCAGACCTTTCATTATGCCACAGTCCACTTCCGGTCCTTCTCCTCTGACAATCTGCTGACATGATCTTTTATTATGTATAAATCAGCTTTATTTACACTTCAGCTCCTCTCCTCCAGCCACCCAGTCCATCCCTGCATGTTACCTTTGTGTTTTTAAACCAGTGTTTACTTCTGCATCTTCAGATTTCTCAAAAGGCAGGTTTTGCTGTGGTTTTCAGTGGATTTCTTCATCTCCTCTTCCTCAGGCCTCCGAGCGTAAGATGGGCCTGAAGCCTAAAGAGCAGAGCAGTCTACATGAGCTGCTGATGGAGGAGATCCGCTCCGCTGGCCACTGCAAACGCCTGAATCCCAGCACACAACAACACAACAGTACAGGATCAGAATCCGCTTATACAGGGTGTTTCTACACAACTGGAGAGGCTGCAGTTTCAAGAGCGCATTTCTAGAGCCCCTTATTATATGGCCTTACCATACCCCTAAACCCAATCCTCACAGGAAATCTGTGGTAAACTTTGAATGTCAAGTACTGTACACAGTCAAGTATGAATGTGGAAGGTAAGGGTTCACTTCAAATATATTATTTATGTCTTTCATATAAATCATATCCCCCTACTGGATGGATCAGGAACAACAGTGGTAAAACTAGGGTCCTAGAATACGGTCCAAGAAACACGTTCAAGCCTCTGGTTGTGCAGAAATGTACTATTGGCCTGATGTGAGTCTGCACATCACTGACTGCTGTTACTCTCTCAGCAGATGGATTGACTGTTCCTGAAGACTCCACTGGTCTAAAAGCTCCTGCACTCAGGATCACAGCACATGTACGGCTCTAATTCAGATTTACAACTGAGCATTCAGTAATCCTGAGAGATAACACGGAGTTCATCACTATGCAAAATGTTTTTTTTCTTGTAAATGTACAGGATGATTCAGAAAGTCCAGAGCAAGACTCCAGCTTTACAGGTGAGATCTGAAGTTTAATGTTTTGTAAATGAGGGAGGCCTGAGAAGATCAGGGGCCTGTACCGTGAAGCTGGATTAGCTGGCTAGCCCTTTTAAGTTTCAGTTTAGTTTGCACCAATCTTGTCTTTTAAGTAACATGAAGGTAGCTTGACTTTAATCCCTCTTTGTCATGTTGTTATTGAGCAGCTGAACTGAGCTTCCTTTATGGTACTTAAAGCTCAGAATTGGTGCAAACTGAAACTTAAGTATTTAGCTAATCCGGCTTTATGGTACAGGCACCATGTCTGTCACATTCAGTTCAACCCATGAAAAAAATAAATGTACAACAAAAATTTTTTTTAAATGCATTAAAATTCAAGTCACCTTTATTTCTCTAGCGCTTTTACAATGTAGATTGTGTCAAAGCAGCTTAACATAGAAGTTCTAGTAGATTGAAACTGTGTCAGTCCAGTTTTCAGAGTTGAAGTTCAGTTCAGTGTGGTTTAATTTTCACTGCTGAAAGTCCAAACACTGAAGAGCAAATCCATCGATGCACAAGTCCCAAACCAAGCAAGCGAGTGGCGACAGAGGCGAAGAACAAACTTCACCAATTGACCAAAGTGAAGGAAAAAAAAACCTTGAGAGAAACCAGGCTCAGTTGGGCACGACCATTTCTCCTATGGCCAAACGTCTTATGCAGAGCTGCAGTCTAGGCGCTGGGGGCTGGAGAACACTGGATGTCCATTGGGGAGAAGCTGCAAGTGTTAGTAGGTCACCGGCGGGTGTTCAGGCTGGCCCACAAGATCAATGCGGAGACTCATCTGTCACTGGGGTCTTTCAGGAATCAGTCTCATGCTCTCCACTCCTTCATGACCGCCACAGCATCTGCTCAGGATACGGCCTGGTCCAGGGTTATGGAGACCTCTAGAAGTCCTCTATGGTTGGCATCATCTCTTCACAGGACTTGGATCACATCAATGGCGCTGCACAATCTCTAGAGGCCTCGGGATGAGTATCCCCAGGTGGAAATAGAGAACAAAGAAAATAATTAGCGTAGCTGCTGTTCATAATGTGTTTAAACAAGAGATATTAAATATCAGTGCAAAAAAGAAGTGCTATAAATGAGAATAGCAGTTATATAAACAAACATGTAAAGCATAGGAGTGTTTCTAACAAAATGTCTGGTGCATTAAGACAGGAGGGGTGTCTTGATGCACCAAAGAAGGAAAGATAATGAAAGGGGAAGAAAGAATACAAAAATGGGAAGGAAATTAAATTAAATAATAAATAAAGGGAAAACAAAAAAATAAATAAAACTAGAGAAAATAAAAATATAACAAAAGTAAACAATAAAAGAAAAAATAAGGGAAAAATAAAATTAAACCAAGAAAACGAAGGACAAAGGAAAAAAAAGAAAGGAAAGAGTAATGGAAAAATACATAAGGGTATTATGGTTCTAGGATCAGGTAGTTTAGTGGAAAAAGTCTGGGTACACCTTTTGATCTCGATTACATGGACTTTTTACAAAATTCACAATTTTATATATATATTTTTTTCAAATTGATATTTGCATTGAATAATTTGGGTCCCTTTATTCAAAGTGTTTCTTGATATTCACTTCCAGACTTCAGAGGCTGCGCAGGAAAGCGGAGGACCAGATCTTTTGCCTGCAACCGGGATCTTCTCAAAGCGGTGCGTAATGAGAGTAAAAGTGTCAAGTTTTACATGTTTAAATGTTGTTTTCTATCAACACCAATTACTCCTGAACAAAGATGAGTGGTCCCATTTTGATGTCTGCAACTTTGTACACAGAACGCTCATTTATTTTTTATATTCATGAGCTAATTGTAATACTAATGTTGAAATAATGTTCTGCCATCAGTCAGCATAACTTTTACTTATGTAAAAATGAAACATCATACTTTATTTTGACCCCTAATATTTGAAATAAGTGATCATACTAAACTGGATTATAATTACATGTTTTTAAAAATGCAAGGTGTAAAACCTGGTGCTTTAAAGAAGAAAGACAAAATATGAAAATGACAATGACATTATGACAACTGAGATCCGTCAAAGGAGTATTTATAAAGGGGACCTATTATGCCTGTTTTTTACAAGATGTAAAATAAGTCTCTGATGTCCCTCGAGTGTGTATGTGAGGTTTCAGCTCAAAATACCACACAAATGTTTTATAACCCTTTTAGGTTTTGATCCTAATTGTGGCGTTTTGGTGACTGTCGCTACAAGTGCCTATGTTTTAGCATAGTGGCAGATTCAAAAACAACACTAACATCCTATGCTAATGAGGGAGAGGCGGTCACTAGTGGGCGGGGCTTTCCCCCTCTGATGACACGTACAAAGGGAGAATGTCAATCAAAGCGTTTCTACAGACTGTTTTTATCAAGTCTGATTATAAACAAATAAAATTAATATTTTTTTATCATTAGAGGCTTCACAGACCTGTTTTTTTTTTTTTTTTTTTTTTCTTTTCATAATAGGTCCCACAGGGTTCAAACCTGGAAAAGTCATGAAATTTTGACATGGCATTTTCCAGGCCTGGAAAAGTTTTGGAAAAACAGAAAAACCCACAAAGTTTTGACTGGGGGGATTTTGTAGGGGAGTGACTCTCGAATAATATATAACAAATAAATTGCAAGCGTAGATCAATAAAATATAGTAAAGAGAAAAGTGAATTATAGTTTTCAGGTATTCACTATTCAGGTGCAGATATTGAATAATCAACACTGCGTAGTCTTCATTGTATATTGTTTCATCTTTATTAAAGTCACAAAACATTTCTTGTGGCCGGATGTTTTAACATTTGAAATATTGAAATGTTCGCACAGGCACAGGCCTTAAAGGGACAGTTTACTCAAAGATTAAAATGTACTCACCATTTACTCACACTTCACTTGTTTCAATACTGTACGAGTTATTAATTTTATTCTTTTTGTGTTCATTTAAAAAAAAAAAAAAGAAAACTCATAAATGTTTGAAACAAGTGAAGGGTGTAATGAAAATGGCAAGTAATTTTTGGGTGAGCTATCTCTTTAAAAATGCATGCAGATGATAAACTTTTACTCCGTTATGATTAAACTCCATATGAAACTATAATCCCAACATTGCATATCCTGCGATGTGACTGTTACGGATGCACACATTGCGATATCGATGCTGAAACGATATATTGTGCAGCCCTAACTTGAATATAGGTTAGTTGTCTTTACTACTTTTCTGTCCTCATCCAAAAACTTGCTCTCACATTGTTAGTGCTGTGTAAGCATTATCCAAATCAATTTTACAGAGATATAAAAACAAAATAGATTGTTGCGTGATATGCTGTAATAAATTTGAGCGTCATTGTTTTTCTTATTATTTACCATGTATATGTAGACATTACATGAAACATTACGTCATGAAAATGTACTTGAAAGTTCTGGAAAAGTCTTGGAAAAGTCATGGAATTTTAGTAGTAAAAATGTGTATGAACCCTGCCTTTAAATTTGATGGAATCATTCATGATATTAAATGGACAGTTCACACAATTTCTTCTGTTCACTCACACAAGTGATTGTAAACTTTCGTTTGTTTTGTTGAACAAAAAACAAGATATTCTGAATCCTGGAGAAAAAAGTAGCCATTGACACCCATAGTATTTTTTGTTCCTACTATGGAAGTCATTGGCTGTTTTTCCAGCATTCTTCAGAATTTTTTCACAAACTCAAACAGGTTTTGTGTCGAGGATGAGTTCATTTTTGGGTGAACTGTCCCTTTAAATATGTCTGATAAGAACTATTGTTAAACGATGACAATTCAGTCTGTAACTCTCAGTAAAAACGTTTGAAAATCTTTTTTTTTTTTTTGTAAAAAAAAAAATGTGGTTGGAAACTAAACTAAATTAAAGCTGTCTTCTTATGGTCTTAAAGTACGCATGCAATCAAAACTAACCATATTGATTTTGTTAGCTTACATTGCTAGTTTTGTGGTGAACAATTAGTCTGTGCATGTCATTAAGAAATATACAATTCAATTCATCTTTATTTCTCTAGCGCTTTTACAATGTAGATTGTGTCAAAGCAGCTTAACATAGAAGTTCTAGTAGATTGAAACTGTCAGTCCAGTTTTCAGAGTTGAAGTTCAGTTCAGTGTGGTTTAATTTTCACTGCTGAGAGTCCAAACACTGAAGAGCAAATCCATCGATGCGCAGCTCCACAAGTCCCAAACCAAGCAAGCCAGTGGCGGGGAACAAACTTCACCAATTGATGAAAGTGAAGGAAAAAAAAACCTCGAGAGAAACCAGGCTCAGTTGGGCACGACCATTTCTCCTCTGGCCAAACTTCCTGTGCAGAGCTGCAGTCTAGGCGCTGGAGAACACTGGATGTCCATTGTGAAGAAGCTGCAGGTGTGAGTAGGTCACCGGCGGGTGATCAAACTGGCCCACGGGATCAATGCGAAGACTCGTCTCTCACTGTGAATACAAGAGCAAACTATTTTTTTTATTGAAATGTGAAAATGCACTTTTTCAGTTAAATTCTCAGATGATGTCTGTCTGAGGTATTGGGCGGGGCTAACATGCGTAACCACGCCTCTCCAGCTGTTAGTTTTGACAACAAACAGAAATGGTGAGGAGGAGGAGTCTTTTTGGGTTGTAAGAACTCTCCCCAAACCTTTTTCCAGATCTTTCTGAATGAAATACCTACTTTACTACATCCAATCAGCTCACAGTAGAAAAAACAAGCCACGCCCACTGTTTTCTCATTTAATATTCTGTTTCTCTATGAACTGCGTCACAATATGAAATGGTCGCAGCTTCCGCTCCATGCAGATTTTAAAACTCGTTTTTGTCTTTGACCCAGTAATGAAGTACTTTTAGCTCAGAAACTCAACATTTGTCTTTTTCTGTGTAAGGTTAAGAGCAGGAGCCAGGGCTCAGTTCTCAAATCCATTGTTGACGTGTTGAAGATGCACAATCCTGAGGAGAAAGGAGACGCCAGCAACATGACCTGTGAAAGATACCAAGACTGGCGGGTGAGAAATACTCCTTTAGACTTCTTTCATTTAAGAAAATTGGCCAAATCGAAACGTATCCTCTCAAACAAAGACTTGGAGGTTGTTATGCATTGGTGGAAAGTCTACTGAAAAATCATACTCCAGTAAAAGTACCAAAAAAAAATTTACATTTACATTTAGCTGACGCTTTTATCCAAAGCGACTTACAATTGAGGTTCACAAAAGAAGCAATCAGTACAAGAGGAAACAAAGCATACATAAGTGAAATCGGACTAGTCTTGAGTAGGTAAAACACAATATACGAGCTAAGTGCAGTCAAGGGTTTTTTTTTTAATTTATTTTTTATTAGTGGGTCAGGTGTAGACGGAAGAGATGAGTTTTAAGGCGATTTTTAAAGATGGACACAGAGTCTGCCAAACGTGTTGTAAGAGGCAGATCGTTCCACCATCGTGGGACCGATTCAGAGAAAGTGCGGGAGAGTGATTTCTTACCCTTTTGGGACGGCACCATGAGACGACGCTCGTTAGCAGAGCGCAGTGGTCTGGAGGGTAAATATGTCTGTATTAGTGAGTGAAGGTAGGCGGGCGCTAAACCTGTGGTGGTCCTGTAGGATATGAGCAGAGCTTTGAATTCGATGCGGGCGGCTATAGGGAGCCAATGTAACCTGACAAAGAGGGGTGTTACATGCGCTCTTTTCGGTTCTTTGAAGACCACTCTTGTGTGTAGTGCAAGTACAGTAAAAGTACCTGTTGTAAACACTGAGTAAAAAGTAGCGACCCTTCTAAAAGTACTCATGAGTAGTGAGTATTACTCTGGTTAAATATATTCTACCTTTTAAACTGTACATTAAAAATGTCGCTTACATCAGTGCCATTTTCGTTTAAGGGTGTTTCTAATTTAAGGTTTAATCTAAGTTAAATTATTTGTCATTCATGGACTATTTTTATTTTGAAATTTAAAATGTGAGATTAATGTATTGGGAGGACACATTACATTTAATATATGCAGCTATAATAAGCCGACAGAAAGCAGGTTGGTGTGTTTACATGCGGAGTGAAATCTGTGTAACCTAAGAGGCAAAACACTAGCCGTGCTGACCTTAAATGCTCAGGTTATGATCTTCAAGTGTCCAGCAGGTGGCGCCGCAAACCAAGCTCCTGCAGCGCTAATAGAATTCATAGTGTGTGTGTGAAAACATTCTGTAGTGCATTTGGAGATTGTTTAGGGCCATTTGGTGATTTCAGTCATCATACAGTAAACATCTTTATCATCAGTCCAAACCAGGGGGGCCCAAACTTGGTCATGGAGGGCCGGTGTCCTGCAGATTTTAGCTCCAACTTGCCTCAACGCACCTGCACGGATGTTTCTAGAAAGCCTAGTAGGAGCTTGATTAGCTAGCCCAGGTGTGTCTGATTGGGGTTGGAACTAAACTTTGCAGGACACCGGCCGTCTAGGACCGTGTTTGGGCACCCCTGGTCAAAACGGTCACGCTCTATGCGTGTGATGATTTAGCATCTTTTTGGACATTTGTAATGCTTCACACTGTACATGTTTGCTGAATTTTATAAAGTGATTTATTATTATTATTTTTTTATTTTTATTTTTTTTTTCCAATGCACAATTTGATTAGACTGGGATCACAGGACTGATTATTCTACTCAGCCAATCACCAAGGACAATGAAAAATAAACATTAATTAGTCACTGTAGGTTGAAGGAAAATGGGGCAGTAAAATACAGATACAACACTAAAATGTACTCAATTAAAAGTACACATTTTTTTTTAACTACTACTGTAAGTAAAGAACAATTCCAGAGAAACTACTCCATTCATTCATTCATTCATTCATTCATTCATTTTTCTTTTCGGCTTAGTCCCTTTATTAATCAGGGGTCGCCACAGCGGCCAACTTATCCAGCATGTGTTTTACGCAGCGGATGCCCTTCCTGCCGCAACCCATCACTGGGAAACACCCATACACTCCCATTCACACACATTACACTACGGACAATTTAGCTTACCCAACTCACCTATAGCGCATGTGTTTGGACTGTGGGGGAAACCGGAGCACCCGGAGGAAACCCACGCGAACACTGGGAGAACATGCAAACTCCACACAGAAATGCCAACTGACCCAGCTGAGGGTCGAACCAGCGACCTTCTTGCTGTGAGGCGACAGCGCTACCCATTGCGCCACCGCACCACCCCGAGAACCTACTCAATTACAGTAATTTAAATATTTGTAATTCATTCCTTTACACCACTGTTATCATGTATGCCTTTTTTCCACATTTGGACTTTCACTTCTGTTTTGTTAATTAAGCATAAGTTAATCCTTGGTTCCCGCTTACAGTATGTCCAAAATCTGACTGCAAGAATCTTAAACTCTTGGGAAACGTGAACATGTATAACACTGGTCAAATTTGCCTATAAAATCTTCAAGTCTGGACATTAATAAAAAGGGCTTGAAAACCTATTTATTTTACCAATTGGTTGGGGAATTTATAAATATTTGTCTGTATGTTTCCCTCATGTTTGCTGTCATTTATTTATAATGAATCAATTTGTTTTTACTCCTCGTGGACAGCACTTTGGTCCGTTCTAATGGCTTTTTAAAGGCCGCCTGAAATTTAAAGTAGACTTTTTTTTTTTTAGATGTTAGCATCAGTATGTTAGTCTCAAGGATATCTATAAGCTAATGTGCTCCAAAACTGACAAAATTCAAGTTTAGAAAATATAAACATACAAAGCTTGCAGATTGTCACTTCCACTTAAATGGGTCAATGATTTTTTTGACGCCACCTCATACTTCAGTTTCTCATCAAATCTTCTGACCAGTCAAATGCTCTCTAGTTTCTGACATGCCCCGCTCCTTCAATAGGCTTCTCATTTGCTTTTCATTTGATGCGCTGGAGCTCAACCGCTCACTGGCAGAGCTGTGAAAAACAACACTCTATTGGCTATTTCTTTTTTTTTTTAAAGAGGAGGAGCTACTCTATGCCCCGCCCTCTCTTCATGTTTCAGTTGAGATTACGACCAACATCAATGAAAAAAATGCACATTTCAAAGCACTTCATGAGACCTTTAAAGTCAATTTTCTGAATTTTAGTGTGTGAGGTGTGTTTCTCTCAGGTATGTTCATGCTGCGCGATGAGAAGCCTTTATTTCACCTGGCATAACGTCTGCTCTGTGTGTCGGAGGTGAGATCATTAATTTCTCTGAATCCAGATGAATCTACCAGTCGTGTTGTTTCTGATGTGGGTGTTTTCGCAGGGTTGTGTGTCCTGGCTGTTGTGTAGAGGTAAGCCTGACCTGAACGTTTGCTTGTTTTATTCACTGATGTCTGTGGTTCATTAGTGTGTGTTGTCTGTGGCAGATGCGTCTGCCATCCCAGCGCTGTGTCAATCTTCCTCTCAGCTTCTTCAAGCAGATCGTGATGAAAGACGGTGAGCAGAGCCAGAGAAACTTCTGGAGTGAGCGATGGTCTTGGAATTCAGCCTGGTGAGTAAACTAGAGTAGTCAACGTTTGACGTGGATCATCATCTTTCATCAAAGTTGTCGATAACCTATTGGACAAAACCCATTCTTGTCTTGGTCAACATTTGAAGTGGATCAAATATACTGCTATATATCTGTTCAGTTGAGTATTTAAGGAATAATTCCCAATATCTTCTAATAATTCAATGGACTGGAGTGCATTATTCCAATTATACTACAGTTCCTACACCTAAAGAGACTCTTCAGATGTTGTATTTCAGACATTTGTTCTAGTGTTTGTGGATGTTTGTTTAAACACATCAGCAAACGTCTTAAAAGATGACTAGTGACATTTGTTTAGTGATGTTTGCTGTTTTAGTGATGTTTGCTGACGCATGTTTAGTGTCTTTAGTGAAATTTATTGACTTGTTTTGTGTTTGTTCAGAAATGTTTGCTGATGTTTATTTCATGATGTTTGTTTAGTGGCATTTGCTGATTTTTGTTTGATTAGTGATGTTTCATTTTTTTTAAGTTTAGTTATGTTTTGCTGAGCTTTGTTTCATTTTTGCTTTGATGCAATGCACTGTTTTTAGTGACATTGGTTTTGTTTAATTTGCTGTTGTTTGTTTGACATTTAGTGATGTTTGTTGATTTAGTGATGTTTGCTGTTGTTAGTTTGATGTAGATTTAGTGACTTGTTAAGTGATGTTTGCTGATGCTCGTTTAGTGACATTTGTTTAGTTTGTTTGTTCAGAAATGTTTGCTTATGTTTATTTTGTGACGTTTGTTTGGTGACATTTGCTGATTGTTTGGTTAGTTATGTTTTATTATTATTATTATTTTGTTTTTTTAAGTGATGTCTGATATTTTAGTGAAGTTTGCTAATGTTTATTTTTGTTTGTTTGTTTGTTTAATGTTTGCTTTGATGCAATGCAATGTTTTTAGTGACGTTGGTTTGGTGACATTTGCTGATGTTTGTTTGACATTTAGTGATGTTTGTTTGCTGATGTTTTTACATACATTTAGTGATGTTTGTTTGACATTTAGTGATGTTTGACATTTAGTGATGTTTGTTTAGTGATGTTTGAC
>CAIGQV010019158.1:2922772-2934668 GCA_903798115.1 Danio jaintianensis | reverse complement strand
CATTAGTAGAGTCACACACACACGTGCTGTTGCTAAATGTAGACAAGCAGATGATATAATACTTCAGTTTTTAAAATAGTAGCTTCACTCAAAAACTATTTTTGCTGCTTGTTCAAACTACTACTTTAAAATGAGCTGAAACAACACAGTTCTTGAGTTTTCTTTTGGGACCGCTTAATTGTTTTATGTTCAACCAACTTAAAATTGTAAAAAACCATCAAGTTAACTTAATCGATTTGCGTTGGGACAACATGAAGGGATTTTGTGAAACCCAGCATTGTTGATGCTGATGATGAAGGCTTTTGTAATGTGTTATAGAAAACAATATACTATATGTTTTTCACTTCGTCTCCCAAGTAGTAAAACTAGCCGACTGCAGTATTATGCATTTATTTACATTTTTAGTTGGTTAAAAAAGACATTATATCAGTTCTTTTTTTTTCTTCTTAGTTTTTTTTCAGTTGGGTTCTTTTGTTTATTTGTTTCTTTCATGTACAGTGGTCCCTCGTTATTCGCGGGAGTTACGTTCTAAAAATAACCTGCAATAGGCGAAGTGGTCCGCTTTATTTTTTACAATTATTATAGGTGTTTAAAGGCTGTAAAACCCCTCACTACACACTTTATACACTTTTCTCAGACAGGCATTAATGTTTTCACACTCTTCTCTCTTGTTTAAACACTCTCAAAGTTCAAATAAGTCCAGTATTATAGAATAAAACCAAAGATCCAAACCTGTTGTCAGGCGTAAACATTCATCGCAGTCAGCAAAAGGTTGATCAAGCTTTTTAACTTTTGTGTGGATAATGTTGGCATCCAGCGTAATGTTCTTTATCCTGCAGTCACTGATCCACAAAGCTAAAGCAGACTCCATCCTTAAGGGGGTCGCACACCGGATGCGGCGCGCACATGACAGTTGGAAGTAACACACACCGGACGCGCACATTCGCATGTTATTTAAAATGAAATTATTCAGAAGGCGCTCTGTGGCACGGCAGAAATATGAACAGTGTCCTGAGTCGTAGCTGGGCACCGCAGACAGCCGCTGACTTGCGGCACCGGTGCGTACCCTGATATAAACCCATGTTTAAAATGCATGGCACAGCGCATGCACTATGTGACCCCCTTTACGATGATCTTGCTGCGGACCGTTACAACCCTTTTTGGATCCTTCTTGGAACTCACACTGCTAGCGATCGAATGTTTATGTTAATTTGGGAAGCTGAACGCATTCTGTACTGTACAGCAGTAGTCCTCAACCACAATCAATTGGTACCGGGCCGCACAAGAAATCATGAATTATTTCTGTTCTATTTATTATCTGAGTCTGAACGATCTTTTATTTTGAAAAGTCTTTTATTTTGAAAAATGAGCGTATTCTCTCACTTGAGCGCCCAAATTTAACCCACAAGCAGCAAAATGAGTAAGAAACAGACGTCTTTGGAAAGTTTCTTTGCTAAGGGGAAAAGGCCCAGTGAAGGACCCGCGAACTGCCAAGGAATGGATCCGCAACCCATTTGTCAACAAATCAGGTGAATCCATCATGTCTGTGCAAGAAGATCAACTGCTGGTGATCGCAAATGACGGCGGCCTTTTAGTGGCCGTTCGCATATCGCGTCTTTTCTAGAGTTCGCACAAGTTCGTTATTTCCAATGGAGGTGTGCGGCTTACGCGTGCAAGTGGGGTGACGCGGTCGCGCCTTCCAGACGCACACAGTTGAATGAATGCGCACCGCGAGTCATGTGACAAGAATTGACCGATCAGCTTCAGCTTGTATTGAATATACACATTTCGGTAGACTAATTATCTCAGACAAACACTGAACACCCAAACACTGCAGTGCGTTGTAATTTTCTCGGTGTAATAAACTTGTGACAGCAATGTTATGTCAGCTTGTCATCCTCTGAGAAAACGGTTAATGGTCGCCTAGCAACCTACGAACCACCGGACCGCAGTGATAAAAAGGTTGGGGACCACTGCTGTACAGGAGACACGGAGGAGATTGATTGACAGTGGTCTAAAGCTAATCAGGAAGTAGAACACAATGTGTTGTAGTAAAAAAAAAAAAAAAAAAAAGCATGTCAAATTGCACAAAAAAAAATCTGCGAAGCTGCGAAAGGTGAACCGTGTTACAGCGAGGGACCACTGTATTGTTTTATTTAATGTTTTTTTTCATTTGCTTTAGTTTTTTTTGTTTCTTTCGTTTGATTTCTTTTTCTTGCTTCTGTACTTTTTTTCTTGTTATGTTTTCCTTTTGTTGTTTCTCAAACTAAAATCAAATTAAAAGACCCTTTCTTTTTATTTTGGTTTATTTAGTTTGGTTCTTTCATTCGTTTTTGCTTCTTTTCCATTTATGTTTTTTTGTGTGTGGTTTATTTTTTTCTCTCTCTCCACTTGGTTTCCTTTGTTCTTTGTTTCGTTCTTTCTATAATTTGTTTCCTTTCATTTTCAGTTAGTTTGTTTATTTTGCTTCAGTTGTTTGTCGTCTTCTTTCACTCGGTTTGTTTTATTGATTGATTGTTATTTCTTTTCTTTGGTTTCTTTCTATCTTGCCTTTTTATCATTTTTTCTTCTGTTGTTGTTGTTCTGTTGGTTTTTATCATTTTTCTAAGTTTACTATTAACATGCAGTGGCCATACAATAAAGCGAACACACACATTTAAATAGTTTGTGATGTTGGTTTAATTTATTAGCTTTAGGATCCGAGGTTTGTTTCTATAGACTACAACTTTCTGTTTTGTGGACTACACTAACATCTGTTCTTCTGATCTGTGACATGGGTGTGGGTGTGTTTTGTGCGTGTGTTTTTGTTTGTGTGTGTATTTTTGGATTTTGTGTGTGTGTGTCTGTTTTTGTTTGTGTTTTTTTGTGTGTGTGTGTCTGTTTTTTGTGTTTACTGTGTGTGTGTGTGTGTGTGTGTTTGCTTGTGTATGTGGGTTTTTGTTTGTGTTTTTGCTTTTGTGTTTTTTTTGTGTGTGTTTTTGTGTGTTTGTTTGTTTCTGTGTGTGTGTGTTTTGTGTTTGTTTGAGTATGTTACTGTGTGTGTGTGTGTGTATTTCTGTGTTTGTTTTTGTGTTTGTTTGTGTGTTTTTGTGCTTGTTTGGGTCTGTTACTGTGTGTTTCTGTGTCTCTGTTTTTGTCTGTGTGTGTGTTTGTCTTTTTGTTTGTGTGTGTGTTTTTCTGTGTGCGTGCGTGCGTGTGTGTGTCTGTGTGTGTTTGTGTGTCTGTGCAGTGGACTGCTGGGATGGTCCAGACGGGATGCCTGTCATCTACCACGGTCACACCCTCACCACCAAGATCAAGTTCAGTGATGTGCTCAACACCATCAAAGAGCACGCATTCGTCACGTCTGAGTGAGTGTCTCACACACACACACACGCACTCGCTCTGTCTGATGTTCTGATACACAAGCACAACATATTCTCTTGTTTTAAGAAATAATGAGTCAAAATGAAGTGAGTTTTTCCTTAAAACAAGCAAAATAATCTTGTTTTTCCTTTTGGCCAGTGTTGGGCACGTTCCTTTAAAAGAGTAATTAGTTATAGTTACTTCTCACAAATAGTAACTGAGTTAGTAACTCTAATTATAAAAGTAACTAATTACCAGGAAAAGTAACTTATTACTTAAATCTAATTTGTCAAACGGCTATAAAATAAATTCATTCATTCATTTATTTTCTGTTCGGCTTAGTCCCTTTATTAATCTGGGGTCACCACAGCGGAATGAACCGCCAACTTATCCAGCATATGTTTTACGCAGCGGATGCCCTTCCAGCCGCAACCCATCACTGGGAAACACCAATACACTCTCATTCACACACATACACCACGGACAATTTAGCTCACCCAATTCACCTGTACCGCATGTCTTTGGACTTGTGGGGGAAACCGAAGCACCCGGAGGAAACCCACGCCAACACGGTGGAGAACATGCAAACTCCACACAGAAATTCCAACTGAACCAGCGACCTTCTTGCTGTGAGGCGACAGTGCTAACCACTGAGCCACCGCGGTGCCCGGATTTGGATCCTATTTTAACAAATTAAAAAAAAAACAGACTTGTTGTGTTTAATACAGTGGTCCCTCGTTATTCGTGGGAGTTACATTCTAAAAATAGCCCGCAATAGGTAAAATCCACGAAGTAGTCCGCTTTATTTTTTACAATTATTATAGATGTTTTAAGGCTGTGAAACCCCTCACTACACACATTATACACTTTTCTCAGACAGGCGTAAACCTTTTCATACTTTTCTCTCTTGTTTAAACACTTGCGTAACTTCTACCTTCCTTTAGCGTGTCCAGAAGTCCAACTTTTTGTGCGATGGTTAGCAGGTGCCTTTCACGGCGCAGAACGTTTCGTCGACATTGTCGGGTTTGTTGGGGAGAAAGCTTGCAAACATACAGTCCAGCACTTCAGAGTCACACGGCTAGCGATCGAAGATTTATGTACATTTGGCAAGCTGAACTCATTCTGTTCTGCACAGGAGACACGGCACGGAGGAGATTGATTGACAATGGTCTACAGCCAATCAGGACGCAGAACACAATGTGCTGTTAAACAAAAAAAAGCATGTCAAATTACACTAAAAAAATCTGCGAAACTGCAAGGCCGTGAAAGATGAATTGCGTTATAGCGAGGGACCACTGTATATCACTCAAATATGACAGTGGACACACTATACCTGCACACAGTTCTGTCCAAACAGCTTCCGAAAGTTGATTTTGCATCATAGGCGCCCTTTAATTTTGACCTATTATTTCTTAAAACAAGACATTTTTTTTTGCTCGTCTACAAAATGCTTCTTGATTAGATATTTAGACTAGAAGCAAGACAAAAATCCCTTTTTTTGCAGTGTACTGAGATCTTTTTCACTAATGCACATGTCATGCATTGTTTCTGTGACGTCTCGTGTGTGTGTGTGTGTGTGTGTTCAGCTATCCCATCATCCTCTCCATTGAGGACCACTGCAGCATCGTCCAGCAGAGGAACATGGCCACTTTCTTCAAGAAGGTGTTTGGGGAGATGCTGCTGACCAAAGCGGTGGACATTTCAGCAGACGGCCTGCCCTCGCCACACCAGCTCAAGAGGAAGATCCTCATCAAGGTGAAACAGACGCGGTGTTCCAGTGGCTTATGAAGAAATACTTCATTTTCAGAGCTGGTTTTCAGTTATTCGATTAAAGATTCCTTATGGAAATGAAACCACTAGGAAATGTTCTGTAAAGGTTATATTAAAAAATAAAACCACAAATAGCTATAAGAAAATGTACAATATACTGCATGTACAGCCCTCCTTTGAAGATTTTGAATAATTTGGACACTTTTTAGACACCGTATTTGCTATTATATTCTGCTGAATGATTGCTGCTGAATTTCCCCGTTTACACTAATACGTTTTAGAACGAAAACGATCCACGTCCACACTGGTGTTTCATCTAGCGTTTCTGAACAGCTCTCCGTCCACACTACACCGCTGAAAACGCACATCACGTGACCACACACACTTTGGCATGTGCTGCAGCGTATGCGCACGTCTGAGCCCCAGGCAGTCAGCGGGTGCTTTGAGCACACCCCCCCAGGTGAGAGCAGCGCAGGTCGAACAGTTCACCAAGGATCTTCCGCTGGATTTCATCTCACTACAGTTGTTAAACGTGATATTTAATTCATCTGGTCTCTATATTACGACTCTTTGGTCTTTTGAATGTATTACTTGTTCTCAGGTAACGTGTTTAGCCTGAGTGCAAAGATAAGTTAATATATTAATTTATGTAACCAGCACTGATTCTGCATATTGACTGGTGGCTTGCCTTTATTTCCTATATTGTATAAACTTATTGTACGTTATACTTTTATAATGGCCATTATTGATTATTAAAACTCATATTCAGCAAAAGAGACAGGGTATGTTTCATATTTTTCAATGAAAATGAAAGGAGGCAGTTATGTTAGGCTCCGTTTTGTTATAAATTATTACAGTGAAGATGACGGTCATATAAATACGTAGCTACACAACTCCTCAACGTTTTTAGTGTCTGTTAAGTTAATATCAAAATGAAAATAGGCAGTTCCTTATATAATGTTTTTTTTATTTTATTTTATTGTTAAGATAGTGAAACAACGTAGCCAGGGTGATGTGAATGACATTATAAAGTAGCCTACACTGTTCCCTTTGAAGATTTACCTGAAGTGTCCTCGGGAGTTTGTTTTCCATATCAAACTTGCAAAGTCTGAACTTACAAGGAAAGGATGCAAGACTGAACTTTGTGTACTTAATATTGAGAAAAAGCCCCAATCACCCCAAGCACGCCTGCGTTTTCAGATGTCTTCGTTTTCCCCCATCCACACTGACACGCAGCAGCAGCGTTTAAAAATGAAAACGGCCTTTCCAGCATTTTCAAAAAGCTCTTTTTTCGGCGCTCGAAAACTCCAGGGTAGTGTGGACGGAAGGCGTAACCGCAGCAAAACTTATGCATTTTAAAACTAAAACATATTAGTGTAAACGGACGGGGCCTTAGATTGTCTGGAAAAAACCTAGTGAACCCTTTAAATTGCACTTTAAGCTGAATACTAGTATCTCGAAAAATAACTTGTAAAGTAATCTGTACTACGAAAATAGTAATTAAAACGATCGTGTTTAAAAATGTGTTGAAGAAAAATCTGAGAAATATTGGAAATATTTGAAAAAGAATTCAGATTTTGAAAACAGGGAAATGTTTTGTTTTATTAAGGAACATTACAGGAGAGTTTTGGGGGGTACTGACCCCCTAATTAATGCTTGATTCGCCCCCTGAAGGACATCAAATCATTATGTATCTTTAATAGTGCCCTTTAATCTTCAGCCCTTTAATAGTGAGAAATGGCCTCCTCTGATCTTTATCTTAAATATTAAAAATTGATAATAGAAATATACATTTGACCATCCCTATAACGGTTCGAACCATTGTGAATGCATAATCGCGCCAATCAGTCGATGAGAGAAGCCAGTCTAGGGCACCGATAGACATCGGAAGTGCTCACAAGACACTTTTCTCATAAGTAGGTGTTTGTATCTACATATGTCCAAAAAGTCAAATTAGACGCACAGTTTTGCATTGATTAGTCATTTCAGAGGTCACTGTAGGTCAGAATACACTAAATATCCCTCAAACCTGAAAACTTAAATGCAATTTAGTAATAAAGTAGATGTCATTTAAATAAATGCATACATCTGATTCACTGAAGCATGTATAACACAAACTAACATTACCGAAAACGTTACACTAAATATACCTCAAAACACTGAAAACTTAAATACCTTTCATTAATGAATGATAAATTCATAAATAAATGCAAACATTTGTGTTCATTAAATTTGGACCTAAAATTAATAATAATAAAATATAGTTTGACCTACAGTAACCTCTGAAATAGCTAATCAGAGGATACTGTAGGTCCAAATACAGAAAATATCCCTCAAAACTTAAATACGCTTTATTCATAAAGTAGATGTCATTTAAATAAATGCATACATTTGTTTCACTGAAGCATTTATTCATTCATTTTTCTTCAGGCTTAGTCTCTATTTCAGAGGTCGCCACAGCGGAATGAACCGCCAACTATTCCAGCGTATGTTTTACTCAGCGGATGCCCTTCCAGCCGCAACCCAGTACTGGGAAACACCCATACATACTCTTACACTAAGGACAATTTAGTTTATTCAATTCACCTATAGCGCATGTGTTTGGACTGTGGGGGAAACCGGAGCACCCGGAGGAAACCCACGCCAACACGGGGAGAACATGCAAACTCCACACAGAAATGCCAACTGACCCAGCCGGGACTCGAACCAGCGACTTTCTTGCTGTGAGGCAACAGTGCTAACCACTGAGCCACCTCCCCTCACTGAAGCATGTTTTACACAAATCAACATTACCAAAAAAGTTGACCCCCCAAATCGTCAATGTATAAATACTCACCCTGCTAATAACCACTAATAACAGCCACTATCAAACATTCTTTGTATGTTCCCTGAATATATTTGGTTTCTGTATGTGGACATTAGAGTAATGTTCTTTCTGCTCAATCGTTGTTGTATTGATGTGTTCAGCACAAGAAGTTAGCGGAGGGCAGTGCGTACGAGGAGGTGTCGTCTTCAACACCCTACTCAGAGAACGACATCAGCAACTCCATCAAGAACGGCATCCTGTACCTGGAGGACCCCATCAACCACGTGAGACACTCTTCGTCTTCTTTAAAACATAACTCTATGGAAATGTTTAAAAAAAACATGTTTTGTACATGTTCTCTTTAGGTTATTACAAAAACATTCCAGTAACATTCTAGGAAGGTTATTTTATGGCTTTAAAACATCAGAATAAACATTAAGGAACATTCTGCATAGACCTTTTTCTTCGTTGCTGTATGGAGGGTGCCATAGTGACCTGCTTCTTCCGGTAGGCTGCTTAGATCTTCCCTTAAGAATTGTCATTAGCCAAAGCAGCATTTCCCAACTGGGTGTCTATACTGTTTTGAGTGGCTTACGGAGTGTTTTTGTGATGCAAAACTTTAATTTTGAAAGAAAGACGTGTGTTAAAGTCATCATGCTTCTGTCAGATGCGGTTCAAGTGCGAGAGAAAAACGTTCTCCTAATTCAGTGTCTGCCGTCAGGTAAGATGCTGAAATATAGCGTCAGTGTTCCCGACCTGTCAGCTGTTATACTGTACTCCGCAGCTCTTCAATGCGCACATACACAATACATCACTGCATTATTAAGAGCAAACCATATTACTGGCATGAAACTAGCAGGTATGTAAGCCATGCAGTTTCCAAAAATTACCAATGAAAGTCTGTTACTGATACTCTGCTGGCTGATTTGCATGTTGATTCTAGTCGGGAGCCGTTTATGTTTCGTTTAGTTAGTGTTGTGTAGTATTTACCACGGTATGTGTTTTTCTGTCATTTCAAAACGTTACTTCATTTTCACTTTGTGCCAGTCTTTCAATCAATGTGTTAGTGGGACAGTACGGTATGTGTGTGTGTCAAACATTTTGGTGAATTACACTGGTTTGGGTTGGTTATACATTTGAAAGAAAGAGAAAATGTTGACTTTAACGATGACGAGGCTCCATTTAAACGGCACAAGATGCCGTCTGACAACAAGGGAAAAATACCTCGCAGCAGTTGTTTTCCATCCCATTAGATCGCATTTTTTAAATAATCAGTCCAGGAGATGGCGCTGATCGACAACAGTATTAGTTCAAAGACATTAAATACAAGTAAAATAAATTAATTAATGTGATTGTTCATACTCATCAGCTGCCGACCGGAAGTTCGAAGCATCCTCCTTGCGCGTACACGTTAAGCATAATGGATAATTTTGCGTTCTAAGAAAAAGGTCTATATGTTCTTGTTTGGTTCCCCCGCAAAAATAATTCCCTTAAAGCACTGTACAAATTAAATCAAAACTAACCGTATGATTTTGTTAGCTCACATTGCTAGTTTTGTGATGAACAATTCATCGGTGCATGTCATTAAGAAAAACAAGTAGTTTGCCCTTGTAATCTAAAATTGAAGTCTGAAAAGGCACTTCCTGTTTGTTTTCATAGATATTTGCATTAGATGTCGCCTACCATGTTGTTGTCTATTGGAAGGAATGCGTCAATAGAGCCACCATTTTAGTACAGGGTAGCGCTCCTTTGAAATGAATGCAGGACCAAGGTGCAGTGAAGGACTGTGGCCATCCAGAGCCAGAGATATACACATATATACATATATCTATGATCGGGAGTTTTAGATGACCTCTGGTCAGTATGCAAATATTTTTTTAAATGACAAAAATTATAAT
Source organism: Danio jaintianensis (assembly GCA_903798115.1). Classification (NCBI taxonomy): domain Eukaryota; kingdom Metazoa; phylum Chordata; class Actinopteri; order Cypriniformes; family Danionidae; genus Danio; species Danio jaintianensis. The sequence goes on along the minus strand of CAIGQV010019158.1, from coordinate 2,924,849 downwards.
TTGACATCACTTTTCTACATTGATTGATAAGTGACCGCACGGGCATTGCTGATAAAGAGCGTGTGTTTGTGTGCATGGAAATGTATTGTCCTCCCTCCCTGTTAAATTTGATGTAATCCGTGTCCTGAAACACCCCCCCTCTCCTGCTTTCACTTCTCATTCTAACAGAGGGAGCGATTCGTTTGGGAATGAATCCCCGTTATGAACGAATCGTTCACTTAGCCGACAATAATACAAGTTTCTGGCACCGCAGCGTCTCGTTGTCATATTTCTTTTTCATTGTTTGCTGATTTTATTCAACAGAACTAGCATAAGCCTAGAATTCAGTGCAAGTTGATGCTACTTTGCCTTATGATGAGTGCAGTAAGAGACTGTATTATCATCAATAACGTTACTTGTTGAGCACAAAAGTTTGTAACACACAAAAAACGTTAAAAAAAAAAACGAAATCTTACCTATGAAATGTTCTGCCTTTGTGCTTTGTTTTCTTTGTTTGCTCGTGACTACACCCGTAAGCAGCGCTAAAGTCCAGCATCTTCATTAGCACACTGTCTGTCTGATAACTACACCTCTACTACACAGTTGTCCTGGGAGCACTGTACAAATGTGGCGGCGCTATTGACGCATGCTCAGGGTCCGTATGCGATATCTAGTGTATATATCTATGGTTTGTTTTCAGTTAAATTCTCAGATGACGTCTGTCTGAGGTGTTGGGCGTGGCTAACACACTTAACCACGCACCTCCAGCCATCAGTTTGACAACAAACAGAAATGGTGTTTGGAGTTTTAGGTTATTGCAAGAAACCTCCCAGTAATGTTCTGAGAATGTTGTTTTAGGGTTACGGTCATCCACGAGATGCCTAGTTAGGGCTCACTGCTTTTTGTTTTTGTTCTCCTCACAGGAGTGGTATCCACACTTCTTTGTTCTGACCAGCAATAAGATCTACTACTCTGAAGAGACGTCCAGTAATCAAGGGAACGAGGATGAGGAGGAGCACCGAGAGGTGAGAAAATGGTCTAATTTTTAATACCTTTCACTCGCTAACTTCCCTTCGTCTCCTTCACTCGGATGTACGCCATTGTTTACGTTACACAAGTCTCCACTACTGGCGGAGCATCTGAATGGGTTTAAATTGAATGGGTTTAAATTGAATACCTTGAATACCAGTTCCTGGAGGGCTGCAGCCCTGCACAGTTTAGTTCCAACCCTGCTTCAACACACTTACCTGTAGGTTTCAAACTATCCTGAAGGACTCAATTAGTTTGATCAGGTGTGTTTAATTAGGGTTGAAACTAAACTGTGCAGAGCTGCGGCCCTCCAGGAACTGGCTTTGACACCTGTGCCCTTGGGAAATGCACTGTTGTGACGTCACTATCACATTGCGTTCTGGGACATGTAGGTGCTGGAGTGGACTTATGAAGCCGATTTGCTCCCTCTGTCAAAATCAATGGTATGTCCATGTAAGCTTCCCTCGTTCACTTGATGAAGTGGAGCACACTTAAATATGGCAATGAATATTCCCTCGGGGCAACAAGAGAAGGGAGGTTTGCGAATGTGTCTAAAAGTTGATTGAAACGCAGCCACAGTCTGATGTTCAAGTGAACTAAATCATCATCCCTCACTGTCTTCCTCTGTTATACTTGAGTTTGTCATCCGAGTAGCAGACGATTCGCTGTAACACACATCATGATCTTGATCTGGTTTAAGGATCATGTCTGTCTGTCCCTCAGCATGTTTCTCTGTGCTCCTGCTCCTCAGATCTGCAATGGTATGGACCAGCATGTGACGGAGAAGTGGTTTCATGGTAAACTGGGTGCAGGTCGTGACGGCCGTCAGATCGCAGAGCGCCTGCTGTCTGAGTACTGTGTGGAGACTGGAGCTCCTGACGGATCCTTCCTGGTGCGGGAGAGCGAGACCTTTGTGGGAGACTACACCCTCTCTTTCTGGTAACTACACACTTTACTACACTGCTACTGCACCCTCTCCTTCTGGTAACTACACCTCTACTCTACCCTCTACTACACCCTTTACTACACCTCTACTACACCCTCTCCTTCTGGTAACTACACCTCTACT
>CAIGQV010019158.1:2884081-2900617 GCA_903798115.1 Danio jaintianensis | reverse complement strand
GCTCTAGGCTAGTGTTTAACAGCAGATGATGCTCTAGGCTAGTTTTTAACCACAGACAGTGCTCTAGGCTAGTGTTTAACAGCAGACTGCGCTCTAGACTAGTTTTTTGTATAGCAGAAGGAGCTCTAGGCTAGTTTTTAACAGTAGATGGCACTCTAGGTTAGTTTTTAACAGACGGCGCTCTATGCTAGTTTTTAACAGCAGAAGGCGTTTTAGGCTAGTTTTTGTATAGCAGGTGGAGCTCTAGGCTAGTTTTTAACAGCAGATGATGCTCTAGGCTAGTTTTTAATACCAGATGGCGCTCTAGGCTAGTTTTTAACAGCGGATGATGCTCTAGGCTAGTTTTTAATACCAGATGGCACTCTAGGCTAGTTTTTAAACACAGATGGCGCTCTAGGCTCGTTTTTAACAGCAGATGATGCTCTAGGCTAGTTTTTAATACCAGATGGCACTCTAGGCTAGTTTTAGCAGAAGACTGCGCTCTATGCTAGTTTTTAAACGCAAAGGGCACTCTAGGCTAGTTTTTAAACACAGATGGCGCTCTAGGCTAGTTTTGTATAGCAGGTGGAACTCTAGGCAAGTTTGTAACAGCAGATGACACTCTAGGCTAGTTTTTAATACCAGATGGCACTCTAGGCTAGTTTTAGCAGACGACTGCACTCTATGCTATTTTTTTAAACGCAGAGGGCACTCTAGGCTAGTTTTTAACAGCAGAAGGCACTCTAGGCTAGTTTTGTATAGCAGGTGGAACTCTAGCCTAGAGCGCCATCTCTTAAAAAACTTGCCTAGTTTTTAAACACAGATGGCGCTCTAGGCTAGTTTTTAATAGCAAATGGCACTCTAGGCTAGTTTTTAGCAGAAGACGTCACTCTATGCTAGTTTTTAACAGCAGATGGCACTCTAGGCTAGTTTTTAACAGCAGATGATGCTCTAGGCTAGTTTTTAATACCAGATGGCACTCTAGGCTGGTTTTGTATAGCAGGTGGAACTCTAGGCAAGTTTGTAACAGCAGATGGCACTCTAGGCTAGTTTTTAACAGCAGATGATGCTCTAGGCTAGTTTTTAATACCAGATGGCACTCTAGGCTAGTTTTTAACAGCGGATGATGCTGTAGGCTAGTTTTTAATACCAGACTGCACTCTATGCTAGTTTTTAACAGCAGACTGCACTCTATGCTAGTTTTTAACAGCAGATGGCGCTCTAGGCTAGTTTTTAACAGCAGACTGCGCTCTAGGCTAGTTTTTGTATAGCAGACAGTCCTCTAGGCTGTTTTTTAACAGTAGACTCACTATGAAAACTCTTGTAATTTGTGTAATCCTTTCCTAATGTTTTTGATGATTATTTGAGGTTAGAGTGGTATTTGTAAAGAAATTGGTGACGAGCAGTGTACTAAGGGTTACTAAGAGATTACTGTTCATTTTTAGGTAATTAGCTTACAGTCACTTGTAATATACTTGCCTTAAATACTGTACATAAATTCAACAGTTCTATATAAATAATTTCAGGACGGCAGAGCAATATATATTTTGCAGAATAATTCTATTTTTCAACTGAAGAAAGTTTATCACTTATTAAGACAACTGCATCTACTGTGAACTACTCCTTTAAGGTGTGATTTAGGACAGGGCCTGTGCTGAAGAGCATTAGGGTCAGACATTGGGCTTCCGGAGCAGCTCTGGACTCCTCTAAGATGAACATTTCAGTGGTCTCTCCTGTAAATAATGTGGTAATGAGTGCTCCTCCTCCTCCTGTCTGTCTGTCTGCAGGCTACCGCTCGGTCCCGCTGAAGAACAGCTACAGTGAAGATCTGGAGCTGGCCTGTCTGCTGGTGCACATGGACGTCATCAGAGGAAGGGTGGGATATGAGCTGATCGTATGTACAAACGCTCCTCAGTATCTTCATATCACACAAGAACGCGCTGCAACTAAAGGGATAGTTCACCCACAAATTAAAATCTCCTGTTTATTTACTCACCCACAGGTCATCCAAGATGTAGGACACTTTTTATCTTTAGTAGAACATTAAAGAAGATTTTGAGCTGAATCTGTGGCGATTCATGTAATGGCAGTGTTTATTGGATAAAAAATAGCCGTGGCTCCTGATGACAGGAAGCGAAATGAACGCTCTGTGTAAGAAGCTGAACGTTATTTACAATATTATTAGCTTTAATCCACAGCCTGGTCAAACAGATATGTGTGAATGTAGTCCGGTTGCTTTTAATGACAAGTAAGCAAGGGTGCGCTTGTACGGGAGGTCAGGTGACGCAGTTTGTTGATCGATATTAATAATAATAGTAATTCCTTACATTTCTATAGCGCTTTTCTAGACACTCAAAGCGCTTTACACATTGGGGGAATCTCCTCATCCACCACCAGTGTGCAGCATCCACTTGGATGACACGACGGCAGCCATATTGCGCCAGACCGCACACCAGCTGATTGGTGGAGAGGAGACAGAGTGATGAAACCAATTATGATATGGGGATAGTTTGGAGGCCATGATGGACAGAGGCCAGGGGATTAAACCCCTACTCTTTTTCGAAGGACATCCTGGGATTTTTAACGACCACAGAGAGTCAGGACCTCGGCGTTCACTGATCAGTATAGAGTCCCCTTCAATATACTGGGGCGTTAGGACCCACACAGACTGCAGGTTAAGCGCCCCCTGCTGGTCTCACTAACACCACTTCCGGCAGAAACCTAGCTTTCCCATGTGATCTCCCATCCAGGTACTGACCGGGCGCAGCCCTGCTTAGCTTCAGTGGGCGACCATGTGAGAGTTGCAGAGAGCTAGCTGCCGGCTAATTAGTGTTTGGTTCACCAGCACTCAACGCTTTCGTCATCAAAAGCGTACTGGATTACAATCAGACTACAGTCGCACATACGCAGAGAACTTTCCATTTGCATGTGTGTTTTCTAAGGCCTTGATCCCAACGAATGCTCTTTTTGCGTAGAGAGAAGCCTTTTTTTGAGTGGATTAATAATTGGCCGCGAGCGTTTTAACCACCTTCTACGCCTCGTGTTTTTGCTGGTGCGCTCTGTGCACCTGCAGTTAAAAAAAGTCAACTCTGAGCGGAAAAAGCGCTACATCTGTCATGTCCGTTTCATTCTCCAATCAAATGAAAGTGGTGGCGGGGTTTGTTGACAGCAGTGTTTGTATTGTCAAGACGACTACAGAGACTTTTAAAGATGGAAGAGAGACTAGTGGTCGCTGTTATCCGGAGCTGAATGACTTCACAAATCGTGAATATCACAATATTATTAAATATTACAATTATAACAATATCAACAGCACTCGCGCACAATGGACCCTTTTCACATTTGCGGGTTTCTCAGCAGCAGAAGTCATCATAGTTGGTAAACTTAGAGTGCAGTGAAAGGGAGAGTACAACAAATCATTGCTTTACGATCCTATTTGCTGAAATAATGAAAGAAAAACTCCACGATGGTGTTATCAAGACTTTCAGAAAATGAGAAAAATAGCGTGAGACTGAAAACGGCAGCCGGAAGAGAGAACAACGTGAAATTTAATGTCCCGCCCCCGTAGACTCTGCATTACAAACACCTCACACAAGCGGTCATTCATTTTTTGTAATAGATGATATAATACACACTGTAGATTATATAATACACACGTAAATACATATAAGTGTTCATGCGTTGTTGTTTTTTTGTGATTAACAATTTTTTATTGGTTCTTAGAGAGATTACATAGTAAAATACAACACTGAAAAGAACCAACATTTTACCCTGTTAACAAACCCACCCCAGGCTGCTCCCTAGTACGCCATTATGGTCAACCCTCTACCCCACGGTGTTGCCATATGGCAACATGATATTTATGTTCATTTCCCTGCCACTGTTTCTTTAAGACCAACGTTCGAATTTTTTTGTTGGAAAGAGAAGACCTTAGTTTAGCCAGTGATGTGCTTTGGTTAAGTCACATGACATGCAGTGTTTTCCTGTGGCGTGATTTCTGACAGACTGGCGTTTATTGTGAGTAGTTGCTGGATGCATATGAAAACGTCAATAAAAACAAAGGATCAACTCATGTCAGATCCACAAAAAAATCTGAAACATCACCTCCAGTAAGTTATGATGACATATTCACACCTCAAATTTTTTATCAAATTAGCTTTTTGTAAATGGATCAAATGTTTGTGTCGCCAAATGGAAACACTGTCCAATAGTGGAACGTGCAATATTGCAATGGGTTAGCTAGCTAGCAAGGTCAGCTGTGATCTTTTAAGTTGTAACAATAACAACATGAATGCAAGTAATATAATGTTGATTAGTCATATGGTAATGGCATTTGCATTATGGATAAAATCAAATTTGAATGGCAGTACTACTTTTGATTAGATATAAACACAGGGAACAGTGTTTTAGTGAGGACCACCATGTTCTGTGGTAAGTGAAAGAAGAAAGGACAGAACTGTCTCTTCCTGCAGATGAAAGTGAGGATGAGATGGGTTTTAGTGACCATGAGAATGATGCAGATTGGACATTTGATAAGAGCAGTGATGGAGACAGTTCAGGTAAGTTAGCTCAGAGGCAGATAATACGTAGGTGTAGTATAGTATATATTATAATATATAAACATTGTTAGCTAGTAGCTACGTTATTCTGATGCATCTGGTTATATAAGACTTCTTATTTATTAGTTATAATATTGACTGGAGGAAATATTTATATTTGCTGTATGTTGTATATATGATAATATAATATTGTTTGTTTTCAATAATATTCAGCAAAAAAGAACGGAATAAATAAAAGCTGTTGGAGTATCAGTTGTTGGAAAGTATGTTTAAGGTGTCATTTATAAGTTCTGTGTTAAAGCTTATAATACTGCAACACCAATTAAATCATTTCAAACAACAAAAATATTCATTATAAGGAAACGTTCTACATTTGAAATTTCTAAGTTAGATCCACTGTTGGACGTTGTTTTTTTTTACAGCACTTCCAGTTAAACCATTCTAAGAAAAGAAAAAGAGTCAGATATTTTCTTTATAGATCTATCATAATGTGTGCGGTAGAGGGTTAAAATCCTGACTTGGCTAACATAGATACAATAAAAGTCTCCATCTTTATATAACAAGAAAATTAAAATGAGGAACAACAACAAAAGGGAAGAAACATATCAGTAACATATCACTTTTATATTGTCCCAATCAGTATATTTCTCATACATTTATTACTGTTCAATTCTTAAACAAAATAAGCACTTGGACCATTTCTTATAAAATAGGTTGAGCTTATCCATTTGCATGTAAGACATTTTTTTCGAAAGCAGCTACTCTCGCCAGTTCTACTACCCATTCTTGAAAGGAAGGGGCATTTTCTGATTTCCAGCTCCTAAGAATTATTTGTCTGCCAATCAATAAGCTGGTTTGTAATGTTCATACGTTAAAGAAAAATCTAAATATTAAAAACGTTCAAGGATTTCAGATGCGATGCCGATGACCGTTGAACTCCATATGCATGCAGCTGATTCAGTGGTTGCCTAGTGACATAAAAAGCGCAGCGCACTCCTTTTTTTTTTCTTCTTGTCAACAGTGTGAACGGCCCCTTAAATTGCAGCGCGTTGAGCTCTCTCCACTCACTCTTTTATGATGATAATACAGTGGCCGTGTGCTGATGTCCTCCTGGTTTTCCCTCTGCAGCATGAGAATGGAGAGATGTTGAGTCCGTTCTCTCCGGCCGGGGCAATGGCGATGGCCATGCAGGCGGGCCGCGAGCGGATGGGCGAGTCCGGCTCCGTCTCCTCCGCCTCCTCCATGTCTCCTCTGCCCTCGTCTCCGGCGCAGGCTCTGGGGTACCGTGGGCGCGAGGGCTCCTTCGAGGCCCGCTATCAGACCCCTCTGGAGGACTTCAGAGTGTCCCAGGAGGCGCTGCTGGACCAGGAGAACAGGAGGTAAAACACTTCTGTGAGCCCTCACTGGACAATTTAGTTCTATTACAATTATCATGTCATCAATTCGATATTTCACTGCATTGATGATGCTCTCCATCCACAAGTTATGATTTGACTTCGTAACACAAGATTACAATTTTGTCTTTTTAATAGAAGTGAGATACAGTCATACAATCCTGAATTATTAGCCCCCCTGTATATTTTTATATCCCCAATTTCTGTTTAACGGAGAGAAGATTTTTTGTCAACACATTTCTAAACATAATAGTTTGAATAACTCATTTCTAATAACTGATTTCTTTTATCTTTGCCATGATGACAGCACATAATATTTGACTAGATATTCTTCAAGATACTAGTAATCAGCTTAAAGTGACATTTAATGGCTTGACTAGGTCAATTAGCTTAACTACGCAAGTCATTGTATAATGATGGTTTGTTCTGTAAACAATCAAAACAAATATTGCTTAAAGGTGCAGTATGTAAGTTTGACACCCAGTGGTTGAACTAGGTATTTCATTCCTGGATCAAAACAAACGCAAGCGCAGGTTGCCAGATTGAGGACTAACATATCGAGCCTAAAGGCTGATTAAAAGCTGATTTAAGTCATGTTCTAAATAAAAGCAACGGCGCGCGATAGAAGGAATATTCTCCATATTAAAATGAGTTTTTGTCCTAACCAACACCTGAAACTGATATTTTAGAAACGGCTTCTATTTCTCACAGGTGAATAACTGAAAACTGACAATGATCACCTCAGGGACAGCTCATGTGTTTTATTCAGTGTTAAATGCTAATAATGTGAGTTTGAATGCCATTTTACATGACATTTATTGCCATACTACTGAAAGCAGCAGCAGATAGTTCACCTCAGATCTGGAAAATAAAATAAAACCGTTTGAAATTGAACTTTAGACTCAAAACCAAAACATATCAGTGATTCAGCATCTACATTTAATAATGTTAAAGAGGTTTAATATGTATTAATTAGATTATAAACCTTACCATTTCATGAGTGAGTGCATATTCCGTGCTTCTGAATGGCTGTATTTAAATTTATGTCGTGTTTTGTCTGGTGCAAACAGCCAAATTGATTATCACTGCAAATCTCGTCACGTAGCGTGTTGTTAGGACACGGGGTTACAATGTAACCTGCTCACCTAATGTTAACGCTCGTAATATTTATATTATTTGCTAATTAATAATCTCATGTGGAACTCTGAATCTGCGTCTCATTTCGGAGTCTGCTACTGTCCACCGGAGGTCGCATTTCGGTCACGGGCGCATGGGCACATGTTTTGAGAGCCTTCCTGACTGAACGAATGAAATACGTGTTGGTTTTCCAACAAGGCAACCCGGGGTGCTGAAATATAATTGGCTAAAGTGGCAGTGGGCGGGTTAAAGGAACCAAAAACAAAGACACTTTCAAAGCAGAATATCTGACTTCAGCATTGTTTTTCAGATAAACAAGAATGTTCACAGCATGTTTCTTAAATATCTGCAAACATATTATGGAATTTTTATGCTTTAGAAGAGCCAAACACTTACATACAGCATCTTTAAAGAGGCTAATAACAATGACCTTAAAATGTTTTTAAAAAAATTTAAAACGGCTTTTATTCTAGCCGAAATAAAACAAATAAGACTTTCTCCAGAAGAAAAAATATTATGGGAAATACTGTGAAAAATTCCTTGCTCTGTTAAACATCATTTGGGAAATATTTGAAAATGTAACAAAAATCGAATAATTGCGACTTCAACTGTATATGAACTGTACCGTTAAATTTTACTTGCTGAAAGAAAACACGTTTCTGGAATGTATCAAACAAAAGTCAAGTACAGGTGCAGAAGACAACAGGAGCATTTAGTGCAGAAGACAACAGGAGCATTTAGAGCAAACACACAAAAGTCAATAATAATCCCACTTGCTTTTTGACCGAGTTCTTAAACGCCTATGATTCATTTCTCTAGGAACTGCATCACAATACGAAAAAAAACAAATCGGTTGCAGCTTCCGGTTCATGCAGACTTTGACAAGATTAACTTACCAATATCTAAATACCGAAAGAGCGCAGTGCTAGCCTACTTTACTATTGTACAACGCTTCTTCAGTGAGGTCTGTTTTTGTTACGCAGGCTCCGCAGGGCTCGTGTCACCGCAGATAACCGAGCGTAAACCAAGCAGACGACAGACAGATGGAGCAGACGAGACGCAAGGCCAGCGACAGGGTTTCTGCAGAGCTGATGATGATGTCGGGATGGTTTGTGTGGGAATGGGCACGGCGGCGCTTTCGGACAGATCTCTCTCTCTCTCTCTCTCTCCCGCTCAGGGCCCTGTGGTGGGCAGAGGGACTGGCGCCGAGCCCTCGCTCGCGGACACACACCTACAAAAACCTGCTTCGCTACAATCTGAACATGCGGCCGACGGGACGGGTGTCTGACGCAGACGCTCGCGGATGAACAGAGTTTCAAAACTGAGTGGGGCTGTATCATTCATCACTTAAAAAAACAAAAAAAAAAAAACCCATTCCAGGTTAACATTTATGGAGTAATAATACATTTCTTTACTCTGTCTCTCTGGCTTATATATGACTATATAAATGTGTGTGTGTGTGTGGTCCATTTTGCCGTCAAATTCGAGAAGCATCTGCTCTCAAAGAGCCTTTCACTCCAGATTTTTATTTCATTATTTTGTATTATTTAAATGTTACGTTTTCATTTTTACTATGCGAGTATGTGTCTAACATGAGGGCTTGGCCTTTTTAAGTTGCATGTCTTGTGCGTTTTCTTCCCTCTGGTGGACTGAAGCGTCCCAGAAGGCACTTCTTCTTTTTCTTTTGAAACCGGCATATGGCATTCTGGGAGATCTCACTGAAGCAGTCGCTATTCTTCGAGATATTCTTCAACATTTGAACATGTTTTTATTTTACAATAAACGTAATGAAGTCATCACGTGACCATAGAGCAATATCACTCTCCTTGTGTTTTTATGTTTTGGCCAGTCTGCGCGGGTGGACTTTAATTCACAAACAGCTCAGGTGGGGTTTTTAAGGCTTTGCAGGAAATACTGTGTGTTTAGTTTACGAAACATGGACCATCTCATTTCAGAAGTTTATTATATATTTTTTTCCCCTCTGAAAAACATTTCTGTGATTCATTCTTGTTCTCCACTCTTTGATCAATTGAAATGTCTTTTTTCTGACGTTATTTTAATCAGATCCTATAGAGCGGACGTTGTATACTTCTGTGTCACCAGAAAGCCAAAGGCAGACTGTGCGGGACCAAATATGTGCGTCTCCATAAGGTTAATAAAACACCTTGAGCATTGAATACTTCTGGAGAAAAAGGACAGGATCTTTGGGATTGTTTTTTTCTTGTGTTGACAAGAGTAAGGGCATTTTGGTCGGTCTTTTCATTGTGCCATTCGGTCACTGTGTTTTGTGTTATGCCATAGTCCTAATATAGGTTGTCATGAATTGAAAAATTGACTGATCAAATCGAGTATTTACAGTTGATGTGTAGTAAAGACAAGGCGATGTTTATTGTAGCTGTTTGATGCAGTTCTCCTGTTTAGCCAGTAGAGGTGGTGGTTTTACTGCACTCATTGCCTTGTCATTCTAAGAATCATTTAGTGTCTAACAGCCACATACGGAAGCCATTGTAAATGTACTGTTTGTTTTTATTTTAATTAATCATTGATGCTTTACCCGGCTCTCCATTTGACCATGGGGTCCAGGTGCAGTTTTATATTTGTGCTTTGCAGACCCTTTTTAGAAGCCTATATATTTTAGGCCTAAGTTATGGCGCAGTATTTATTTGATTCAGTGCATGACGGCTGTGGAAGAAGCGCCCAACATCATGTTGCTTTGTTGTATGTTCCCCTGACTGGTCATATGAAGAAAATCGGAAAGAGGGGCAATTCAAGAAATTCTTTGGATGCATGCTTACATTGTCAATCCTCATTTAGTTTTTTTGCTATAATTAATGTACAACACATTAGAAAGTTTAGAGAATCAAAAGAACCATAATCGCTTCCTGAGCTTTAAAAAGAAGAGGCCAAACCCCTTGAGAGGGACGTTCCTCAGCATTTATTCCTGATTAGTCGACATTCCCTCAGTGGGTTTTCAGTGTTAAATCCCTTTCCCCGTACTTCTGTTGGCCTTCTCCAGTCTGTACGTTTATGTTCTGCTTATTCCTTGCATCATCGTTCATGTGCCTTGGTGTATGTATACATATATACATCAGCAAAAGATCCCCCGTTGGACATGTATGCCTTTTTCTATGCTTTCTTGCATCAGCATTTTGTTACCAATGTTCTTATTTACAAACCAAGCCTTTTCTGTAACGTGCCTATGCTATATTGGAGGAAGTATACATTTTAATTTTGCTTTTCATATGAAACATAATCAAGCCTGAGAATAAAGTACTTATTCAACATTGAATGGTGTGTGTGTGTGTGTGTGTGTTTTTAAGTCAAATAATCCACGGTTTTTTTTTTTTTGTATTAAATTTATTCTGCAAATAATATTTGTAAAAATCATACATATCAAGCCTGACCGTTCCCACTGGTGAATCTGTTTTGACAACACGATTTGACATGTTTCTTTTACTTTAAATGACATTTCGAAAAAAATAACTAAAGTGCTGCGGTATTGATGCTCACCTACAGCATACAACTCCACCTCTCTGAGGCGCATGTAGAAGAATTACAAAAGGGCTCAACCAGAGCTGTGCAGTTTGCGCTTCGTACCATCATAAATCCCTTAAAGATGGCAATTAGCAAATGACCATCCAAGGTAAACTTCAACTTTAAAAAGCCAAGGTTTGTTTTCCATGTGTCCTGTCCCAACAGGAAAAGCAGCCGTCTGGTGAAAAGGCGCATCTTAACCTTTGATAATCCACACAATGTGAACGGTGGGATAGCTCGTAGCTTAAGGTAAAAAGAAAATGCTCTTTGGGGAGAAAGTTTCTTTTCTTTTTGCAGATATGTCCTCCTGTTAAACTTCCATCTGACATTAAAAAAAAGCCTTCACATAAAGGCTGCGTGTGCTGTAATCCCATAGGCTGATATCTCTTCACATCTCCTCTTCAGTCAGACTCTGCAAAATAGAACACAGTATTAGCCGAAGCAAAAACTGGGCACAATCGTCGCGGATGAAAATGAAGAGTGGGGGGCAGGGGTGGGGTAGGTGGGGTTGAGGTGTGTTGTGGGACGAACGCTCCTAATAGTATCTCTGGGGGGGTCCTAACTAACACCAACCCCCCACCCCCTAGTGGTGCCCCCGCATAGTGCTATTCATTTTATATAAAATTATGACTTTTGTTTTCCCTCCATGACTTGTCTGACTTGGACATTTTCAATAGGGATGTCCAGATCTGATCTCGTGATCGGAAATCAGGCCCGATCACACAGTTTCAGACTTAATCGGAATCAGACGTTACCTCCCGATCAGGACTCGAATATATATATTATTTTTAACTGATCTATAGTTATGCGGTGGCACAGAGTTAGACCTCTTTCTTGACTTCACACAGAAACAGCAACCCGTGCGGCATGAAATCACTTTATTGCAGAGACGCTATTGGTTAAATGCCGGCAAAGTAGAACACGGAAAGCAGCTTGAAGCGGAAAGTGCGAGTATGTCTGCGCTCTGGAGGTATTATAAAGTTGACGATGACAACATTGCCATAGCAAACTGTGAGATATGTAAACTTAGGATTGCCTGCCGGGTATTTTAAGATGAGGTGCTGTTTGTTTTTGTATTAGATTATTTTTATATTTACTGTTGCACTAAATTCCAGAAGTTAAGAGTTTATGTTATTTATTACTTGATTGTTCAAGCTACCTCACAGAAGTGCTCTGTTTGTTAACACAGTTGTTGAATGTTAAAATAAGGTGAATTCAATAAAAATTAAGGAACATCCTGGATCTGTTTCTTCGCTCTTCTTTATTCTTTTTTTATGTATTATAGAAGTATCGGATCGGGTATCAGTAGATACTCAAAATCATATGACTCAGACTGGAGGGCAACAAAAACCTGAATGGGACATACCTAATTTTCAATAAATAGGGTGTCACACCAAAGGACAACAAAACTTCATTCTATACTGGTAACAAAGTTAAATATGTGCAAATTCAGAGACAAAAACTGAACAAGGGCTTCAGTTTTCAGTGGAATTGGCTATTTAAATTTAGTATATAATCTCACACTAGAGGGCATGGTTTTCAGTAACAAATATATCAAGTTCCTGTGTTTTTAGAAATATATGGATGAAAAAAATAGTACTGCCATTTACTAAAATAACCACTTGTAAAATTAGGCCTGTGGTATTTATTCATTAATAAATACCTCAGGCCTAATTTTACAATTTGCATTTTAATTGATTAGAGAGGCAGTCACACCATAGGTCAGTTTTGAGATTTGGCTGAAATGTAAAAAAATTTAAAACAGCACAAAGAAAGAAAGAAATGTTTAACCATTGACTGCATTTTAAATACTAATTATAGACAATACTAATTGTATTCATTTTTGTCATGTGTGAGTGAAAATGTCATGTCAACAACCAAAATACTGTAATTATTTGAAGGCAAAAATGGCAGAAATGTAATCACCTTTAGTATTTGATATGTCAACTGTTGACTTTGCGGTTTGATCCTTTGAGACTGCGCTGCTGGACTCTTCCACCTTTACATCTTCATGGTCTGGATGCTGTGATCCTGAAGCAGCTTCAGTTGGGGTTGCGGATGCTTCACTTTCAGTGTTCTCAGAGTTTCCTTTCTCTGATAAAAGCAGTGTCTTGTTTGCAAACCATCGTCGGATAGATTCCTCACCTAATCCACTTGATTTGGCCATCTCTTCCAGATTAGTCTCATCGAGTTTCCCATGCGTGTCTAGGTGCTCCTGTAGGACCGTTATGTTTGCTTTCTGAAAGTCTTCCTCGTCTACCATGGTCTGGTAACTCTCAAGCCACTTCAGCTGACCATTCTTCAGGACATAGCGACAATCTCCAAACCAACGTACTACCTCTGGCCTTGGTAGACCCGTTTTAGATATCAGTTCATTGTACTGGGGACTACTGGGCCAGTGGGTGCGTGCAAAGACTTGTTTCAGCAGGTGGAGCTGTTCTGGTGTTTTCTTACCTCTGTATTGAGAAGTCTGAGGAACAGGTGTCTGAGAAACAGATTGCAGCACCTTGCTAGCCTCAATCGGTTGACTTTCTTCTGGTTCACCTTTTCCATTGGATTCGGTAACTTTCAGCATTTTGAGATTTATCTTGATAGGATTAACCTTTGGCTCATTACCGGTCTCATCCTTCTGTTTCTCGTCTTTACCTTGTGTCTCTATAGAGGAATCTTCAGCTTCATGTGTTTCCTCATTGTTTATTATTTCCTTTTTTACCCCAGCCTCCTCTTCCTCTCCCACATTATCATCATCTTCCCTTTCCGCCTTCTCAGCTTCCTCTTTCTTCTTCTCTGCTGCTACCCTCCTCCGTCGCTCAGCAAACCAACCATGGATCTCACGTCGAGTCATCTTTGTTTCTGCTCTTAACCGGTCAACTTCTTCACTAGCTGGATCTGGTTCCTGTGTAAAGCTGGCCTCTAAAGCACGAACCTGGTGAGGCTCTCGCTCTTTGTACCGTATAGCTGTGAAATCTGGTGAAGGGGGTCGTGGAGGACGCCGTGTGGGAGTTGGCGGTGATGATGTCTGTGAGGGACTAAGAGGTGACTGCTGTGGAGTTTTGGGCCTTTCTGGGGGTAAACCGTTTTCTGACAGGTCCACAGCAGCAAGCGTATCGAGTTGGGAAATGCTACCACTTGTTGTAACAGTCTGACCGCCACTACTTGACCTTGAACCTTTCAAATTCCTGAAGTGGTAGCGGCGGTCACTGAACCACTTCCGTACTTCACGCACAGACAGACCAGTTAGGTTAATAAGTCTGTCTACTTCCTCTTGATTGGGAAATTGGCTTGTAAGGAAGCTCTCCTTTAAGGCTGACAGTTGTTCCTGGGACTTTTTGGTTTTGTTAAAGCCGGGATCCAAAAAGTTACTGTTGGAAAAAACACGAGGGTTCGTAGAGGCAGGACTTGGGGAGTCTGATTTACTTGGTACTGGGGTATCTGTTGAAATTGTAGATGCCAAGGTTGTGGGTGGAGGGGTACTGGCAGCTGGAACATTGTTCTTGCTGGTGCTTTTAGACTCAGAACTGCCTTTATCTTCACTTTTCACAACATTACCACTGCTTTGAACACAAGTGCTATTAGTACCCATTGCACTGACCCTTACATTGCTGTTGCCATTTGACTTAACAGTGCTGCTTCCACCAATACTGATTACACTAGCCTGGTTGCACATGTTGCTAGTACTACTAACACTGCTTAAACTGCTGCTAGTACTAGCATTGCTGCTGCTACTACTGCTGCAATTTCCACTACTACTGCTACCAACAGAACCCAAAACCATGCTGATTCCTTTATCAGCTACCAAGGCTGCGGCAGGTCTGGCCTGCATCAAAGGCTTTGAAGCAGCCTGGGGTTTGGGTGTGACAGCTAGGGTAACTGGGGCACTGCTGACCTGAATACCGTTAGCCATCATGGGCTGGGTGACAATGACCCCTCCTTGCCCAACCAGGCTACCTTGTAAGATGTGGGGGATGCCAGTCGTGCCAAGAACTGTGATAGTTGACTGAGCAGCAGTATTGTGGGCCTGGCGTTGCTGCTGGCCATTGGAAGGTGCTGCCTGTATAATTGTATTGAACATTTTTCTTCGGGCCTCTTCTATTTCCTCTGGAGACCAGCTGATTCCTTGTTTCAGCCTTTGTGCTGTGAACCAGATCTTGATCTGCTCCTCTGGGTACTTGGTAACTACAGTAAGATAGCAAAGTTCAGCCTTGGTTGGATAAGGGAACTTGCTAAAAGAAGTCTTTAAGAAACTGCTGTTGTCCATGGAAGCATTGTAGGTGGGAATGCTGCTTAGGGGGATCATCACTTTAGGAAGATTTTTAGTACTTGACGAGGAGGCCGAAGAGGAGTGGGATGAAGAGAGAGTGATTGGAGCAGATTGTTGGCTGAGACTTCTGTTCTGCACAACAGACACCACTTGTGTCATGGCTGTCTTCAGCATGGGTAAAGCCCCAGAGCCATTAACAATCTGTATGGCTGATGGCAGGGAAACTTTGGTGGCTGCCCCATTGTGTACAATAGTGGGTACATGGGTGACAGTTACTGCAGGAAGGTCCTTTTTCTCCACGGCTTTAGTAATAGAGGGAGGAGGGTCATCAGTAGCAGGATGAGAAACTACAATCCTTTTGGATTCTGATTTACCCTTCAGCATTTTCATGATTGGGGTCTTGGTGATTGAAATTTCCGTATCTCTAGAGCTAGTGCTTTCACAAGGTTCAATGCAAAGACTCTGCTCTACAATAACCCTGTTGTCCTTCTTTTTAAGTTGAAGTGTGGTAGTTATTGTACTGGGATGGACACGGGCATTGTGCAGTGCTAAGCCCTCAAATTTTGCAGCACTTTTTCCACAATTCACACAAAGAAAACAGGGGTCAATGCGGAAATCTGTGTGCCCACTGTAGACATGATCAAGGAAAAGATTAAGGTCCTGGGTCTCAAAGTTGCATGGTCTACAAGTGTAAACTCCAGCATCTTTAAGGATATCTTCTTGCCCAGAGGACTCGTCCAAACTTTGACTGCTTTTTGCACTTGCTTCCTCTGTGAAGGTAATCCCTATGTCCTTAGTCGGAGGGGACATGATCTCACGTTCAAAGTCATCCTGCAGATGAATTGTTTTTACAGGTATCATGCATGGAACAGTGGACTTCCTCTTGCTAGCCATGATTCGGTTTACTTAGCCTCCAGAGTCTCTTAATCGGTTATGTTGTTTATCCACTCTTAAAGAACACAGACCAAGAACTTGTTGACGGGCATGATCATCAGTCCATTATTAGTATTGCACATTCCTTAATAGCAGTGTGTCTCAGGCATCAAAGCATCAATCTGTGAAGATAAAACAAAAACAACAGCATTTAGGAACCACATAATTCAAGCTCAATTTAATTATTCCACAATAAACAAAACTAACAAAAGGCCTAATGGTCTATTACATCTTGAGGCATCTCTTACACTTACTATGTTTACAAAATGATGTAGCAAAACTGGAAAAGTGTCTCCCTTTTAGGACCACTTATTTAATGCACTTCTAATGCTGACTACTGTATACACACGCACGCACGCACACACACTCAGTCTCTTTCAGCGTAGTCCATGATTTATCAGGGGTCGCCACAGCAGAATTACTCTGTCATATCACTTAATGCTTTTCTCACTACCCAAATCCTGTTGTCGTTTAAACGAACAGGGAAAACAAAGAATTTCTAGTTTTTGGCTGAAAACGTTGTGTAATAGCCCTTAACTGTACAAATACAAAACTCTGCTTTTACGTCCATCTCTGATGCTGAAGCCACTTTTAAAGAAACATTTACATACTTTCATAGTGTTTATGGAGCTAAAATCATTTGAGAGATAGATTCTGCATTGATTCTGAGATTTTCAAAATCCATTGATGGCACTCTAGGCTAGTTTTGAACAGCAGACGGCGGCGCTCTAGGCTAGTT
>CAIGQV010019158.1:2865949-2884071 GCA_903798115.1 Danio jaintianensis | reverse complement strand
GCTTTAGGCTAGTTTTGAACAGCAGACGGTGCTCTAGACTAGTTTTTAACAGCAGATGGCGCTCTAGGCTAGTTTTTAAACAACAGACTGTGCTCTAGGCTAGTTTTTAAACAGCAGACGACGGTGCTCTAGGCTAGTTTTTTAACAGCAGATGGAGCTCTAGGCTAGTTTTTAACAGCAGATGGCGCTCTAGGCTAGTTTTTAACTGCAGATGGCACTCTAGGCTAGCTTTGAACAGTAGACGACGGCGCTCTAGGCTAGTTTTTAACAGCAGATGGCGCTCTAGGCTAGTTTTTAACAGGAGATGGTGCTCTAGGATAGTTTTTAACAGTAGACGGCACTCTAGGCTAGTTTTTTAACAGCAAATGGCGCTCTAGGCTAGTTTTGAACAGTAGATGACGGCACTCTAGGCTACTTTTTAACTGCAGACGGTGCTCTAGGCTAGTTTTTAACAGCAGATGGCTCTCTACACTAGTTTTCTAACAGCAGATGGCGCTCTAGGAAAGTTTTTAACAGTAGAAGGCACTCTAGGCTAGTTTTTTAACAGCAGACGGCGCTCTAGGCTAGTTTTCATACAGTGCCTCTGCTGTTTAAAACTAAGCTCAAAATTGATTCAAGATAGAATAGATATGAATTTTGAAAATCAATGCAGAATCGATTTCTTGGACAATTTTTTTTACCACAGCTCTATTCGCAACACAAAACCCTATCCCCACTGAAAAAAAAGGTTTAACATTTTATAGTTTTTGAATGACAGTCATAGAGAACTGACAGATGCAATGATCTTAGCAAAAAATGTCAGAAAAACAGCAAAGCTCAGTTCAACATAGCATTCACTAAAGAAAACTGGAGTTCACTTCAGCTACTAATGGCTTGCTAACAACTGCCAAGGCCTACTAGAAATATAGGTCACTTCAATCAGATTCAATAATCTTAGACTGCAGCAAGCAAACACACACGGGAACAGGGCAGAAGTTTTTCAGCTGCAAGTTAAACCCTAAAAGCATTGGGGTTTTGGAATCCACAATTTTCAAAACACACTGTAACGAAACAGGTCTGAAACCAAAACAGGAAATGTTTCCCATTTTAAAAAATAAGAACACAACAGAGCCAGCTTTGAATGATTACCAAGCTGAAAAGGCTGATGGGTATACTACAATTTTCTCAGTTCTACCATGTCAAGAGGGGACGTAGGAAAATTTGGATCTCTTAACATGATCTGTTGTTAGCTCCTGCTTTTAAATGCTGCAAACAGTATCTAGACCTCAAAAAGTTCCAGTATCCACTGATGGCCCTTCTCTAGCAATGTTGCATTCTGACTGAATAAATTATTTTGAAAGCAACATATACACGACTAGCAGGGGCGGACTGGCCATAGGAAGCACCGGGACCTGTTGGTCAATCTGGCCTGCCACCCTGAATCTGGCCTGAACCTCCCCTCTCCCATTCCCTGCTCTTCAATTACCGATCAACCCCCCCCAGCCCTGCTCTTCAATTACCGATCAACCCCCCCCCCAGCCCCGCTCTTCAATTACCGTCTTGCTAAAATTTATTCGGTCAATGTGTTTCCATTGTAGTTTATGCAATATTCCAAAATGCACATGAAAATAGTTTAATGGAAACATAGCTATAGTATAAATATTTCATGAGCTGCCCACATTCTTACAATGGCATCAGCCGATCAACACTGTGTCATCAGCAGAGTCACATTTATTGTTCAGGTGACCTCCTATGAGCCCAGAAGCAAAGATGGCAGACTTAAAGTCATGCACTTTTAGGTGATCACATGTTTGCCAGCGGTAAGCATGGATTCATCCCTGAAAATGGCGCACAAATCCACCTATCTGCTGTTTTTCCCAGCAGAAATAAACGCCCTTCACTGCGGCTTGTTTTGGCGCTGCCATTTAGCTCTGCCAGTGCTGATGGGTCACATAACCAACACAAGGAGGCCGTGCTGTAGGCGGGCCTGACATCCATCATGCGGGTCAGACCCTGAGGACGAGAAACACACACACACACAGGAGTGGGGGCTGGGAGAATCCGTTCGGGCCGAGGTGTGAGCCCTGGTGCACACATGTGTTGGGCAGTCGGGGAGGGGCATTAACTGCGGCAGGATGCAGCGAGGTGTTTCAGCAAGGCATGGGCCGGTATAAGACTCTGATGGCATGATAACCTTGGATAAATGTATCACGGTATTGTGATTACTGCTCTAAAATATGTTCTTTTTAAATGTCTTGGTAAAAAACAAAAAAATACACAATATATTTTATTTTAAGAAACATTTAAAGTATTTTGGAACCGTAAACATGTCAGGCTAAATAACTGTTCAGGTCTACAGCATGCTGGATGTTGGTTTACAAGCGATGTGTTTTTCAGATGTTTCCTGAATCATGAGCTGACCACTTTTGATGTGAATGGTCCACTTTTCTGCCGGAGATACTGTTGCTTTAAAAAACTAAATAAAATACTCGTAAAAAAGGAGTTAATAAACGTAGGAACGGCATAACAGAACATTTGAGTGATTTTAAAACCTTGACTTTTCCAAACCGCGCTAAACCTTGAAACCGGTTATCATCCCATGCCTAGTTTCAGCAAGGAATTTGCCTTGATACCAGCTCCCCATCACACCACCCCCATCTCACACACACACACACCCTTTTTTCACCCTCATCCAACAATCACAGAGCCGTTACACCCCCGTCTCCTCCTCCTGCGAGGCTCTGGAATGTTCCACCATGAGCTGTTCAGCGAGTTTTGGTCAACCTGGAGCCAAGCTGCCGTTTGTGGCTCTTGAGTAATCGCTGGACACATGAACAAGCACAGTCCCAAGCAGACCGCCAATATTTGCTAACAGTAGGATGATTTATTAGATTAGAGTTAGCTCCAGAGATCAAGATTATGAGGGGTACGCTGTAAAAAATATCTATTAATGAACAATATTTTGTGTTTTCTGTTTATTTATGGGTTGTGAATTGCATTATGGGATGTTGATCTCTGCTCTTTCGACTTTTGATGTTGAAAATTCAGCTCAATACAGTTTAACAAAGTGACTTTTATTCAGATTTTAGTAGCTTGAAATAATATAATGTTTAAGAATTAATAAGTCTGTAAAATGTACTGGCAGTTTATTACAAGGTTTAACGTAATATACAACACCAAACCCAGACAATATATCACTTTAAGCTATTAAATATGTTAATAAAAGTCACTTTTTCCCAACTTTTTAAGACAGAAATAAAGAATAAGAAAGCTCAAGGTCTCATAATGCGCTTCAAAAGCATAAATAAACGGGGAAAAATAAAAACATTCATTCATTTTCCCTCTGCTCAGTCTCTATTTCAGAGGTCGGCACAGCAGAACAAACCGCCAAACTATTCCAGCATATGTTTTACGCAGCGGATGCCCTTCCAGCCGCAACCCAGTACTGGGAAACGCCCATACACACTCATTCACACACAACGCCCAATTTAGTTTATTCAATTCACCTATAGAGTATGTCTTTGGACTGTGGGGGAAACCGGAGCACCCGGAGGAAACCCACGCCAACACGGGGAGAACATGCAAAGTCCACACAGAAATGCCAACTGACCCAGCTGGGACTCGAACCAGTGACCTTCTTGCTGTGAGGCCACAGTGCTAACCACTGAGCCACCATGTCGCCAAAATAAAAACATGAATCACAAAATACAGAAAACGGCTAATTTACTGATATTATTTAGTGTAGCTGAAAAAAAAAAAAAAAACGTGCTGAATCAAACACTGCACTAGTTTTTTGTTTTGGGGTTTTTTTGGTCTGAATTGGATCATCGGCTGAATTTGTTTATGTCTACTTAAAGCGATAGTTCACTCAAAAATGAAAATGAACTCACTATTTACTCATCCTCAAGTGGTTCCAACCCTTTTTTTTTTTCTATTTCTATAGAAAATGTTGTACCAAAAATAATATGTGGATTTGTTCTGAATGATTTTGAGATCACAGTAACTGAAAACTTATAGGCTGATTTATACTTCTGCGTCAAGTGCACGCGTATGATCCGGCGCAGCCTTCACGCAGTCGCATACCCCTCAAAAAATGCGCACCTCTCAAAAATGTAACTACATGTCGCAACGACATGTAGCGCAAGTTCTGTGATTGGTCGGCTTGGTAGAGGTGACAAGTGTGGGCGGTGCTGAGAGCCGCGAGCCCAATGGAGCGAGTGTTTACAAGTATGGAGTCCCGTGAAGGAGTTTCAGATGGAAACTGTTGTTTTGTGTTTACCTTATGATTAAAGTTGTTGCACGTCTGCCGGTTCCCGTCTCTGAATGAGTGAGTTTTAGCTACTTGTACAAGGTAGCGTTCAGAAAAAACAAAACACCCGTGAAGAAACTCGACACAGAGGAACATAAAAACCTACTGCCAGCTAGCGTTTGGTAAGTGTTATTGCAGAGTAACACAAACAGCACGCAGAAGTATAAATGCACAACTACGCGCAAGGCAGGCGCTGTGGGTCACGGCGATCACTCCACGCAGAACCAGCCTTAACTCTTAACAAACATTTCAACTTTGTTTACACTTTTTGTTTTTGTACAAACCCAGTTAGAACCACTTGATTGTTAAACAAAGCAATTTTCTCATAATTAAAAAAAAATGACTTTTGCTGCTTGTTCAAACTACTTATTTAAAATAGTTGAAACAACACAATTCTTAAGGTTTTTTAGGACAACTTAATAGCTTTATTTTCAATCTACTTAAATTTGTAAAAAAAAAAAAAATATTAAGGTAACTGAATCGATTTGTGTTGGAACAACATGAAGGAATTGTGTGAAACAGCATTTTTTACAGTGTATCTACTAAATACATTACAATGAAAACATTACAAACTGTATCATACATAAATCATATAATTAATGTTTGCATATTATTCAATAATGTTAGTGGAATTAATTTAAAACTGAATAAATAAACATTTACCCAACTTATGACTCTTATAGCAAGCCATTAGAAGTAGGCCTGTCATGATATCTATTTTTTGTTGTACGATATATTGCACTAAAATATATCGCGATAAACGAAATTATTGTCATTTTAAGACCATTTTATGCCACTCATTCATTATATAATGCCAGAATGACAATATAATATCATCATAATGTGAGTACACTCTTCCAAAGAACACATCATATTTTATTCTTAAAAATACTTCATTTAACTTGACTTCAATATTTCAATCAACCAAGAAACATCACTGTTTTAAAATGCCAACAATAGAAGCAACTCTGACAGCCTGGTGGAAATTCCATCAGATCACAAATTCCCCACTCACACCATCTAAATACACCCCAATTTGGAACAACCCTGATTTTTAGCTAACAAGAAGCCACTCAACTTTCGCACATGGGCAGATAAGGGAATCAAACAACATCAGCATATCTTTAATAATAATAACCTGGCACCATTTTCCCAGTAGGGGCAGTCGTGGCCTGGTGGTTAGAGTGTTGGACTCGTGATCCGAAGGTTGCTGGTTCGATACTCGGTACCAGCGGGAATTGGGGGTGGGGGGAGTGAATGACCAGCACTCTCCACCACCCTCAATACCACGACTGAGGTGAGTACCTTGAGCAAGGCACCGTTCCCCCCAACTGCTCCCCGGGCGCCGCAGCATGGCTGCCCACTGCTCCGGGTGTGTGTTCACGGTATGTGTGTGTTCACTAACTGTGTGTGTGCACTTGGATGGGTTAAATGCAGAGCACAAATTCCAAGTATGGGACACCATACTTGGCCACACTACACTTCACTTCACTTCACTTCACTTCACTTCACTTCACATATAGCCCAGACATACAGCATTGGGAGTAATTGCTTCTTGGAATATTTACAAATCAAATCATCAATTAAATCAAAATTACTTAACCAATCAATCAATCTAGATCTTCCACCTCAAATCTGAGAATTTATTAATATATCTTCCTCCAAAAAATTACTCTCCCAAATATACAAAATGATATCAAAATCAGACAACGCATTAGTTCTACCAACCACTAAATGGGAATCAGACTTCTCTATTACTCCCAGTGCTGCATTCTGGACTCAAATTTGCAATAACGTGTACTCCATGACTAAAAATGCTAACTTACAACTTATACAGTATAAAGTACTTCACAGATCTCATCTAACTGGGCAGACATTATTTAAAATGGGTTTCACCTCAGAAAACCCCTTTTTCACCCCTCAGTTTCACCCCTTTTTTCCCCTTATGTATGTACTCTGACCTGTCCACCTAATTACCTTTACATGCACACGCACACACATATACACGCAGACAGACGTATCTGCCAGTACCTGACTGTATTGTTGTTGTTTTCTGTTTTTGTAGTGGTTTTGTTTTCTTTGTATGTGATCCCAATTTGTGTACCTTTCGCATATTCTAATAAAAAAAAAAAAAAAGAATACTTCATTTAATTATAGTCATTTTAACAGTTTAATAATGAGGCGTTGCAATCAGAATGTGAAAACGCAGATCCTAAATAAATCATAATAAATGTTAACGGTAAAATGTTTAATAAAATGTTTAAGATAAAAAGTAACAGAGGCTGCAATATCGGCTACCAGATCTATTTTCAGTTGTCAGACACACACATGAAAATATAGTAAAGTAATTTATAGTAAATACTAGAGTGTTTTTTTAACCTTACTGACACTGACACCTCCAATAGAGATGTTGCACAATCAGCTAAAGTGTTGCTAACCGGTTTTTATGTATGGGCAATATATATTGCATCATCAAAAATGATTGAGGTCATGTCCATGTGTTGTGCGATAAGTCCATATATTGATTATTGTGACAGGCCTAATTAGAAGCTGAAATAAACTCAAGACTCTCTAAATAAATAGATGGGTTAAAAATCTGTGGAAATCTGGATTTCTGCAGCCGCAGATTCTGTGTGGGCCTAGATTTGTTTTTTGACTGACTTGACTTGGATCATCGACTAACTTTTTTTTCTACTTAAAGGCACAGTTCACCCAAAAGTGTAAATATACCCACTCTTTACTCATCCTCAAGTTGGTTCCAAACCATTATGAGTTTCTTTTTTCTGCTGGACACTAAAGAAGATATTTTGAAGCAATCTGAAAACATTTACCCACTGACATCCAAAACACTACGGTAGTATACTAGGTCACAGGTTTCCAAAAGATTTTAGGTGAACCGTCTAGGGCTTCACGATGTTGGACACAAACTGACATTGCAATATTTAGTTTATAGATTATATACTATATATAGTAATATAGATTGCGACATGAACATAATTTCACAAGATGACTTATAACTTTATCTGGAATGAATTCATGATTTTACATTGATTGGGATTATTTTGTAGAGGAGTATCTGCATAGAATGCAACACAAGTAAACAGATACAAATTAATTTAATGGTTTTCCGTGGAATCTAACAGTACTGAGGTACAGAAATTCAATATATAAAATAACACCGTATTAGTGTGGAGTCTTCATTGTATAATTAATTTTTGGTTTATATACCCTTATAACCTCTTGGTTTAAGTTTGCTTAAATCGTACACAGTCACAAGGTCTTAAAATCACATCCAAATGAAATTCTTTCACTCTATTTTAGGGTTTAAATTTGCAATGACCCCAAAATGTTCTGAACTATGTTGCTGATCAACTATAATCCCAACTTGACATTACCGATCCTGCAATGTGACTATTGCAGATTCCCATATTGCGATGCTGAAACTATATATTGCGCAGCCCTAGAACCGTCCCTTTAAATGTACTGCTTTTTTTTTAAATGTCATTTAATGCATACCTGTCTGCAAATTAAAGTTGATCTTCTCCAACTTCGACAATCTAAAAAGGTATGCATATAGGTACAAATGCCTATACTCCATAAACAAAAATTTGAGGCCTATACATTCAGACAATCCCGCTTCTGTTGCTTTAATACAAACACAGAGAATATCTTTGTCTCTCCGGAGAAAAGAGGAGGTAAATAAACAAAACACATGCCCTGCGGGACACAATGGTGCCCAAACGGAGCGATTCTGAAGCATGCGGGTGTTGGAGAAGTATGGGAATGGCAGCGTTCCAATTCAATAAACATGGCTTTGTGGAGTTACAATCTATTCAGTATCTGTGAGGTTTGCTTTGGCGAAAGCACATGTAGCCCACCGTCTCCTTCAGGTCCCCTCCCCCACTCCCTCTCTCTGTTTCTCTCTCCATTTCAATTCAATTCAAACTTGCTTTATTGACATACAGTTGAAGTCAGAATTATTAGCCCTCCTGTATATTTATTAGCACAATTCCTGTTTAACGGAGAGCAGATTTGTTCAACACGTTTCTAAACATAATAGTTTTAATAACTCATTTCTAATAACTGATTTCTTTTATCTTTGCCATGATGACAGCACATATTTGACTAGATATTATTCAAGATACTAGTATTCAGCTTAAAGTGACATTTAAAGGCTTAACTAGGTTAATTAGGCAAGTCATTGTATAACAGTGGTTTGTTCTGGAGACAATCCAAAACAAATATTGCTTAAGGGGGCTAATAATATTGACCTTAAAATGTTTTTTTGTTTTTTTTAATTAAAAACTGCTTTTATTCTAGCCAAAATAAAACAAAAAAGACTTTCTCCAGAAGAAAAAATATTATAGGAAATAATGTGAAAATTTCCTTGCTCTGTTAAACATCATTTGAGAAATATTAAAACTATTACGTTTAAAATGTGTTGAAAAAAATCTTCTCTCCATTAAAATGGAAATTGGGAAAAAAATAATAATTCTGACTTTGACTGTATGTATGTGTGTGTGTGTGTGTGTATGTATGTGTGTGTGTGTGTGTGCGTGTGTGTGTGTGTGTGTGTGCGTGTGTTTCTCTCTCTGTTTTTCTCTGTCTCTCAGAACTACTACGTAATGCCTTTTTGTTTTAAAACTGTTTTCATTTTAAGTGACGTTTTTTAAGCTTATATGGATTGTTTTAGATTGAAAAGGATGTTTAGTTTATTATAAGTTTTAATCAAATCTTTTTCTATAGATGTATTTATTTTTGGTTTTAAACATGTTAGGGGAAAGGGATTTATTTATCGATGTCTGATTATAGACCAGGCTAAATGATCAATTTATATGAGTAGGAAAAAATAAGAGAGAACTGGGATTAGATCAAGATATCAACGTTATTTTTTTAGGTACAGTAAAAATCCAGAATACTTGTAGATTTTCTTTTTTTATTTAGTTCTGTGGATGATCTCCGCGCATTTGAGATTAAATGGTGTAAATATGAGACTCAAATATAATTTTTTCTTCCAATTTTATGTATGACAGCACATAATATTTGACTAGATAATTTTCAAGACACTAGTATTCAGCTTAAAGTGACATTTAAAGGCTTAACTAGGTTAATTAGGGTAAAGTTAGGGTAATTAGGCAAGTCATTGTATAACAGTGGTTTGTTCTGGAGACAATCCAAAACTAATATTGCTTAAGGGGGCTAATAATATTGACCTTAAAATGCCTTTAAAAAATGAAAAACTGCTTTTATTCTAGCCGAAATTAAACAAATAAGACTTTCTCCAGAAGAAAAAATATTATAGGAAATAATGTGAAAAATTCCTGAATCTGTTAAACATTATTTGGGAAATATTTAAAAAAGACAAAAATTTACAGGAGGGCGAATCATTTTGACCTCAACTGTATGTTGAGGTACTTGTATGGTATTTAAAGCTAAATGTAAAATTTAATTCTCTTTCTCTCTCTGTTTTTTTCTCTCTCTCTCTTTCTCTCGCCCTCAACAAGTTCAACCCAGTCTGCAGGGAGATGGGTCGTCAGCACCACTGGTGTGTTACTATCCCCATGGCAACCCCCCACCCCCCTTACCCAACACACAACTCTGCTTCACATACACACTGAATTAACACACACACACACATGCACGCGCACACACACACACACAGTGGTCAGCTCACAGGCAGTGTTCGGTTCCTGGCTCTCGCTGGCTTGTTTTTTTCCGGACACTGCTAGCGGTGAGAGCAGCCCCTGATCCTATTTCAGACCGTGTGTGTGTTTGTCAATCGCACATCGTCCCCTTATTCCCTACCAGCCGTATCCCTTCGATCATATCTGCCGTCTATCAATATATGCTCACAATCTCTGCCAAAAATGGTGTTTTCCGTCACAACTTGAACTCACGTTGTTGTATGTCAATATGTGACCCTGAACCACAAAACCGGTCATTTGTGGCGGGTTTAATTTGAAAATCTGAAATTTTACATTTGATCTGAATAAATAAGCTTCCCACTGATGTGTGGTTTGTTAGTAAAGGACAACATTTGA
Organism: Danio jaintianensis; assembly: GCA_903798115.1. NCBI lineage: Eukaryota > Metazoa > Chordata > Actinopteri > Cypriniformes > Danionidae > Danio > Danio jaintianensis. The sequence goes on along the minus strand of CAIGQV010019158.1, from coordinate 2,873,742 downwards.
CCGAGATACAATTATTTGAAAATTTAATTATAAATATATATATTTATACAACAGTTCTGTCTGGTTCTCGAATCTGATTGGCTGATAGCCGTGAGATATTAAAGTAATATCAGCACACGTACAGCCTCTTCACCCTTGTGTATTACTCCGCCCACACGAGTGGCAAGCAGAGGACACTCTACAGTTTGACAAATATTGAAGCTGTTGGACAACATACTGTACCTTTGAGGCTTTTTCAGGCGAGAAAGTAGTTGTTTAGATTGCAACTATGCAGTTTATTTATAAGGACAGTGCCTATTTTTAAATATTCACAATTTCAAAGATACAGCGCATCGGCATCCATCAGCCTGTCATACTGAGCAGAGCAAAGACGGTTGACGTTCCACCACAAGATGGCAACAGAGAACGCATAATAAGCCCTTAGAGGAGAAAAACTTCAAACTACAGCTCAAATCAAATCATTATTAAACTGGTAAGTGACTTTCTAAGTCGATCTCTCTCTTTTGTATGTTGTAGTGCTGTATTTATATCTGGTTCATTCCGCTGTGGCGACTCATGATGAATAAGGGACTAAGCCGAAGGAACATGAATGAATGAATGTGATTTACTTTTGAACATTTTCAGATCATTTTTATAACAAAACCGTGCTCATATTAATAAACCGTTACATCTCTAAATAATGTAAAGGTTTAAAATGTTCAATCTGAGTTTTATTTTCTACTAAATAAGCTTTAAATCTTAATTTTCTGATACAAACTTGCGGGAATCCCTCAAGGGTATGCATGCATGACATTCACTTTTAACATTTGCAGATCATTTTGCTCACTATAAGTTTATACCATTAAAAAGTTTAATTTGGGGTTTTTATTTTCTACTAAGTAATCTTTAAATACAACATCTCTTCATCAAACACACAAAGACATCACGACTTCATGTTTAGCTGCGCTGTAAAACACGGCGGCGTCATTATCATAGGTTCAAAGGCAGCGCAGAGCATTTGTCTTTTTAAATGCAGAGCAGCACAGATTGGATGTCACCGGCACCTAAGGTGTTAAGGCTCAGTTAAAAATGGAGAAGTGAGGGGGGGAAAAAAAGATGGCGGCACAAAACACACTCTCTGCTGTCCAAGCTAAAATGGCTGACATCATAGCAGTCTCCTCACCAGAGCCGCGAATACACACAGCGCAGGAACCCGCAACCCTTGTCCTGATTTCAAGGGAACGCTTCCAGGTTTTGTTAGGGGACATAGATCTACAATAATCCCACCTGGAAGCTGGGAGAAACACTGTAAATCATTGGATTTACTCTGTTTTTTTAAGGTAAGTGGTTGCAAGCTATTTATATGGGCTGAATTTAAACAAACAAATTAAGTCGAACGTTATAAATTATAAACCAAATAAATTGTTTGCAACCACTCACCTTGAAAAAATTGTGTGAATCCAATGAATCATTTATTTCAGTGAAGGAAAGCATGTTGATGATTTATGCTGAGTGATGATTTATGGTTTTAAGACTTCATAGAAAAACTATAATAATAATAATAATAATAATAATAATAATAATAATAACAACAACAACAACAAACTTTATTGGTTTTGTTAGGGGATATATATATTTGCAATAATCCCACCTGGAAGCTGGGAGAAACACTGTAAATCATTGGATTTACTCTTTTTACTAAGAATTATAAACCAATTAAATAGTTTGCAACCACTCACCTTGAAAAACATTTAGTAAATCCAATGAATCATTTAATTCAGTGAAGGAAAGCAAAGTAAAACATCTTTATCTTGTTCGAATAACAAAATTTGTAAAGTGCTTAGTGTTGATTTATGGTTTTAAGACTTCATATGGTCATAGAAAAACTACAATAACAATAATAACAATAATAATAATAATAATAATAAACTTTATAGATTTGCAATAATCCCACCTGGAAGCTGGGAAGAAGGAAAGCAAACTAAATCATCTTTAATTTGGTCGAATAACCCTGTTTTACTGGGTTGTTGCCATCTTGAATTGTGAAGTGTTCACTGAGGATTTAAGGTTTTAATACTTTATGCAGGCATACAATAATTATAATAATAATAATAATTATATAAACACATTTTATTTTATGAAGCGCCTTTGAAAGCAGCTTCTCAAACTGCTGAACGCTACATTACAACTAAATAATTTAAAATCAACAAGTGAAAGCAAAATTTTTTTAAATACGTCTTTAAATTAACTTTAAAGTTATTATAGTTATGGACTTCACCGAGTTGGAGAGGAAGAGGACTCTAGAGGACAGAAGCAGAGGAAGAAAAAGCCCCATCAGCCATTGATCTGAGCAGTGATTTGGGGGCCCAACAGTCCTAATATGCACCCTTTGTACTTATTTTATTTTTTATATTTTCTACTTAACTATATTTAATTTAATTTATTTTATATATAATTTAATTCAATTTATTATATATGTAATTTAATTAAATTACATTTATAGATTTGACTTAATTTATTTTATATTATATTTCATTTATTTTATATATAAAATTTATTTATTTTTAATATAAATTTTATATTATTTATTTTTCATTTCATTTCATTTATTTTACATAATATAATATAATTTATTATATCTAATTTATCTTATATTATATTTATTTTTCATTTAATTTCATTATTTTACATATAATACAATTTATTTTATATATAATTTCATTTATTTTATATTATGTTCAATTTGTTTTATTTTAATTTGTTTTATATTACATCAGATTATATTTAATTTATTTTATATTGCTTACTTACATTTTATTTTATTTTTCTTAGAACCCCCTTTAAATAAATCCACAACTAAAAACACAAACTATTTCCTCTTAAAACTAAATCAACATCTGGTTCGACTGCTGGACGAGCCACAGAAATACTGCAGGTGCTTTACTAATGGCATGTACCACTGATCCAGGATTTCGGGTGGGGGACACATTCGCGTGGATGTAGTAATTACGTCAAAATTGTATTTGTTAGACCCTCACCGTACAAAATATTATAGAAATCTATGTTACATATAATTTAGAAACTTCTAGGCATTTATGTTGGCCCAGATTGGTTAAATTCACCCTGGATCTGAGACAACCAAAAGCTTGATCAAGACAAACGCAATCTACGACTGTGGATGCAACGATTCAGACTTTTCATCTGTGCTTTAAATGTATTTTATTTTGTATCACTTTTGTATATATTATGCAGACGGACCCTCCAAATCATGTAAATCAATGTAAAATTAGATATTCTTTTCGAATAGTAATCTTGTGAAATGATATTCATATCGCAATGTTTTCTGCAATGCAGAAAAACAAAATATTGCAATGTCAGTTTTTTCCAATATCAGCCCTACTTGGAGGAAATAACTCTGAATAATGTGTGGTCTTAAAACTGTTACGCTGACCATGACCGTTCTCTGAGGAGGAGAGATGGAGGTAAAGTTGGTTTCATATTCACACATTCAGACTTTTGCGTTTAATAAAATAGTAAAGCAGAATTTAAAATGTATAATACAGATTAATTATCATGATGTACCATTATGAGCGCAACGTACGTTATATCTGTAACTGTGGCTGCGTCTGAAAGCGCCCACTACTCGATTAGGTACTACATTTGAAGTTGAACTTCACGACTAGGGCTGCACAATATATAAATATAAAAACGTCCATTTCATGCTAACATTTGAGCGCTGTTGAGCACGTTCCTAAACAACGCTGATTGGCCATTGTGTTCACGTGCTCAACAGAAATGACTGTGATTGGCCGTGAAGGTCATCAGTTCACCGAACTCACCACTGTTTACTGAGTGTAACCACAGATACAGGGACACTGGAGCGTTTTAAAGCCACGATTCTTCAGCGGATCGCTCGTATGTCAGCTTATAGACAAACCAGCTGATCGACGAATGAGCTTCATGACCAATCACAGTCAATTCTGTTGAGCACGTGAACACAATCAATGCAAATGCAATGCAAATCAGCGCTGTTTAAGAACGTGATCAACAGCGCTCAAAATGTTAGCGGGACTTTTTTTCAATTTCAATATCGATTGGTACCGAATTCCAGTAACGTGACAACACTACTCTGTTGTACTGATCTATGCGGTTATTTGTTTATTACATTTTACGTATAATTAGCTTCCCTACAGAATAATCCCAATCAATCTAATTTGTTAACTTCTTTCCAAATAGTTTTCAAGTCATCTGGTGAAACTGTAATATTTAACCGCAGAAAAACTAAATATCACAATGTCTGATTTTTCCAATATCATGCAGCTCTATTCATGACCGTTAGAAAAGTATGTTCTACATGGTATGAATGCATACAGTAGTACTACATCCGCCATTAGTGGTTATCACATGACCTACCTGCGTCAGTTGCACTAGCTGCGTTTCCATCCACCTATTTTTATGCGTATTTTAAAATATTGCAGAAAAAAAAACCCCGGATGGAAACGCCAAGATGTGCATAAATTTTCAAAACTGCACATAAACAAATGATGAGCACAACTGAGTAGGGTAAACTTTTTATCCGATACGTAAAAATTTGCATAAACTACGATGGAAACGAATTTTCAGAATAAAATCATGCATCAAAAAAGTCATGTGATTTTGCTTCAACAGATCATGTGATAACAAAAATGGCAGAAAGTGACGCGTATGTTTGGCTGGACGATGAGGTTCAAACATTTTTAAATGTTATACGAGAAAGAAGTGATGGCCATCCTTGATGGAAAACATCAGCCGAACGCGCAAATCTTCCAAGAAGTGCGAGAGGAGATATTTCTAAGGGTGCTTTCTCACTTGGTTCAATTACCTGGTCCCAAACAAAATTTGATTGTCCCCCTTGCCACCTTCTCGGCTGGTTTGTGTTCACACCGCCTTTTTTCCTTCTAAACCCCGGCACGCTTGCGTCATCGAGCTGCTGTTGTGTGTACAGCTGTTGCTAGGTAATGGAAGAAGATGTACACACATCACGGTCGTTCTGCTTTTACTGAATCTTTTGGTTTTGGTAACATACAGAGAGCCACTTGCGTCCATCTGCCGCAAAAATATTAAAAACGTTCAGAACATCATGCAGTGTCTGCAGAAGTTGTTTTTGAGACAAGCAGACATTATCACTGTGTTTGCACTGGGTCAGTCCCGCTTGTCACCAAGGTAACGTTAGGTGACACACAGACATACACACATGAATGAAACTAAAGTTTGTTGTACAGCTGGCGGTTCACTTCCGTTATTTGGTACGATTGCATTTATATCAGAAGTGAACCGGACCAGAGTTCGCGTGAACCGTACCCCAGACCACCTCTTTCAGGGGGACTCGGGTACAGTTCGCGGGTGCGCACCCAAGTTCAGAAGACAGCGTTCACACTAGCTAAACATACCGTACTCTGACATCAAACGAACCCGGGTGCGGACCAAAAGCGCTAGTGTGAAAGCACCCCAAAAGGATATGACAAACCGTGGACTATTTTAGCGGAATAAATGGAAGAACACATTGCGTTTCATCTATGTGTTCTAAGACGCAAGTAAGTTATTATATACGAAACAAGGCCTTCTCCTAACGCATCGACTTCCATTCTTCTTTTGATATTTGGCGCCAGTTTATCAGGAAATGGCGGTTTTGTTCTCTTGGACACGTTGGATGGAAACGCTGCTTTATCGCACATCTTTTATGCGATATTCCAGTTTTGCTTATAACTTTAATTCGTATCTTTGGATGGAAACATGGCTGTTGTTTCACTACCATTCATAAATTCTGTCGCACTGCAGTATGGGAGAGCGTAGCATCCATTGGATGCGCACTTCATAATCTAGCCGGAAGTAGTAGGCCATCCAGGTACTTCTCCATACTGTTTTTTGAATACTATGAATTAGGGTTGTCACGATACTGGAATTCGGTACCAATCGATACTGAAATTTTAAAAACGTCCATTTCCCGCTAACATTTGATCGCTGTTGATCACGTTCTTAAACAGCGCTGATTTTCCATTGTGTTCACGTGCTCAACAGAAATGACTGTGATTGGCTGTGAAGGTCATCAGTTCACCAAACTCCCCACTGTTTACTGAGTGTAACCACAGATACAGGGACACTGGAGCGTTTTAAAGCCGCGATTCATCAGTGGATCGCTCGTATGTCAGCTTATAGACAAACCAGCTGATCAACGTGACTTTGAAACACTCCAGTGTCCCTGTATCTGTGGTTACACTCAGTAAACATCGGTGAGTTCGGTGAACTGATGACCTTCACAGCCAATCACAGTCATTTCTGTTGAGCACGTGAACACAATGGCAAATCAGGGCTGTTTAAGAACGCGCTCAAATGTTAGCAGGAAATGGACACTTTTAAAATTTCAGTATCGATTGGTACCGAATTCCAGTATCGTGACAACACTACATTGCAGTAGGACATACTACTTGCCTCACATACTGTTTTTAACATACTATATAGTATGCGATTTCAAACGCAGCCTGTAGCTTTGTAGCTGGTGTTTCTAAATTGAGGTAAAGTTGGTTTTATAGTCCCACATTCAGACTTTGGCGTTCAATAAAATAGTAAAGCATAATTTAAAAGGGACAATTCAGATTAATTATCAGGACATACTGTTATGAGCACAGCATACATTATATTTGTAACTGTAGCTCAGCGTTTTAAAACAGCCAATAAATAAGCTTATCTCTGTGGAAGGACTTGCGACGTCATCATTTGTGTGAGGAACCGTCAACAAATGAGCATAAATTAAAGTATAAATAAATAAGAAATATAGTGATCAATAAAAACAAAAAAAATCACATTTGAATGCATAATGTGAGTGATATGTGCTGCTAGAGCTCTAGTTGGCTAAAATGCGACGCACTGTATTGTTCACCATGCTACTTTGAATATTCGGTCTAAAAATCGCATGCAAGTATGACTTCAAAACAACATTAACAGTATTTAATTGACTGCGCATGTAGTACTGATAGTCATTTGTTGCTAATCTGATTTCCCTATTTTGAATTAGCAATTAATGGGACATTCTATCAGAAACGTACATTTTCACTTATAAAAATGTGACAGGGCCTGACCTTTAAGCTTGCCGTCCTCAAAACAAAAATCACACAAAACAAGCATAAAATCATACAGTTCAATGATAGAACCCATCCGACAAATGATGTCACTTCCGAGTCATAGCCTTAAAGGTGTATTGCACGCATTTTATGCTCAATTTATTGCAAATGTGACAGAAACACGGGGACAATTGTGAATTTATTTGTCGAATTTATTTATAATTTCATGTTTTTAATCAATTGATGTGAACGATAACAACTTAAACTTGCTATTTCTGAAGTATTTTTGTATAACTAACAGTTTTTAGCATTACAAAAGTATTAAAGCTGTCGGTTCAATTGGGCTGAGGACAACGACAGGGTTTGTACATTTGTAAAGTGTTTTAATAAAGAAAACAAATCTGAGAACTAAATGAATGACATCCTCCTTTACAGAACAACTCACAGAAATCAACCATCAGGCAACTTTAGAGATTTGTTTGGATGAAATACTTTTTATTCACTGTATTTATGTTTTTATTTCAGGGACAGATAATGTACGTTTCTGGCAGAATGTCCCTAATGCTTTTCTGAAAGTATATTAACAATGTGAAATGTGTCCAAACGTGCGAATATAAAGCCAACTTTACCACAATCATTTACCTCATCTTAAACTAAACAATCAAAATCGATATTGTGGTTAGCGAAACCACTGGCAGAATTACATTTCTGAGACAT
>CAIGQV010019158.1:2852495-2865939 GCA_903798115.1 Danio jaintianensis | reverse complement strand
AACGTCATGTTAAAACTATATTTTTAGCTCAGGTTTACATGTTTTGTAATTTTGACATCTCTAAAATACCAGTAAACTTATCTAGTTTTCATAAACAGGCTTTTAATATGTCGGTCCCTTACATTCACAATCATTCATAATCATTTACCTCAGCTTAAACTAAACAATCAAAACTGATATTGTGGTTAGCGAAACCACTGACAGAATTACATTTCTGAGACATCATGGGGAAAATATGAAGTTCTGCTTATCAGTCAATCTCAAAATTAGCACAAATTCCTGGATATGCAATATTTGGTGGTACATATACAAGTCAGTCACTAGACAACAGATGCCCCCAATAACACACTTTGAGTTCTGAGCATATAAGAGTTATTTAAAAAATCGTGTGATCACTGACTAGAAGGACAGGTTGTAAATATGCAAAACAAAGAGGAGTAATTAAACACCCAAATTGATCTACATCACAAACTCAACTTCAGCATGAAACTGTGTGCAGCAGATGTGTTGAGCTGAAGATCTCAGCTCTAGTAATTCACACACGTGTGCCAACTTCAGTTTTTATGAATACTGATATTATGAAATATGATCACATCTTATAAACCATAACCACAAACTACATCTCCGCCCCTTCTTCCTGTCGCCATTACAACACACACACACACACACACACACACTTTACACGCATCAGTGCAGTGTAAGCTGCTGTAATGATAGATAGTGACGTCGTTGAGTAACAATAAAAGTCGAGCACAAACTCACCCGCGTGCACGAGCCAGATGCCGTCAGAAACGCGCCATACACACATTAACGCTGGAGGATAGAAAGATGAGTGTAACACAAAGGCCCTTCTCTCTTGTTTATGTCCAGTCGAGTGTGTGAGAGAGAGTGTGTGTGTGTGTGTTAAACGGGGAAAGAAACTCACGCCGTACGTCACTAGCAGCTGCGTCATGTGACTGTATGCGTCACTGGCATCCGAAGCCCTGATGATCCGCTCATGAGGAAACTGATAATGAGTAATTAATTAATACACAAACACGCAGAGATACATCGCCGGTGTGACTGAACGTTGTTTCGGTGTCCAGAGCAAACAGAAACTGTCGAATGATTAAAAGAAAGTTTTACGATAGTTGAAATTGCAGTGGCGCTACTGGGTAATTAAGCTCGTGTAATTTGTATGTAATTTGCTGCAAGGTCAAATGAGGTGTTATGTGGTAATATAAGCTCAATTTTGAACCTCTTAAACTCTCTGCGCGGCGCAAATTAAATTCTTGGTTACAGCGTGATTTATCAATAACAGGTAGAGTGGTACTTTCTAAAGCAGATGGATTATTCATTCATTCATTCATTTTCTTTTCGGCTTAGTCCATTTATTAATCTGGGGTCGCCACAGCGGGATGAACCGCCAACTTATCCAGCATATGTTCCATGCAGCGGATGCCCTTCCAGCTGCAACCCATCACTGGGAAACATTCATACACACTCATTCACACACATACACTACGGACAATTTAGCTTACCCAATTCACCTATAGCGCATGTCTTTGGACTTGTGGGGGAAACCGGAGCACCTGGAGGAAACCCACGCGAACACGGGGAGAACATGCAAACTCCACACAGAAATGCCAACTGGCCCAGCCGTGACTCGAACCAGTGACCTTCTTGCTGTGAGACGATCGTGCTACCCACTGCGCCACCGTGACGGCTCCACACTTAATAATTTATTTAAAATTAAGTGGTTAAAGACGTTTTTAAACAACCCGACGTCATGTTGGAATTTTATTTTTTTTTAATTAATTATCGCTGTAATTTTGACATCTCTAAAATACCATTAAACTTATCTAGTTTTCATAAACAGGCTTCAATATGTTGGTCCCTTACATTCGTTCATTTATTTTATTTTCGGCTTAGTCACTTTATTAATCAGGGGTCGCCACAGCGGAATGAACCGCCAACTTATCCAGCATATGTTTTACGCAGCGGATGCCCTTCCAGCTGCAACCTATCACTGGGAAACACCCATACACTCCCATTCACACACATACACTTTAGCTTAACCAATTCACCCAGCCAACTGACCCAGCCGGGGCTTGAACCAGCGAACTTCTTGCTGTGAGGCGATCGTGCTACCCACTGGGCCACCGTGACGCCCAGTACACATATGTAACTTATCTAAATACAAGCTTTTATTTTGGATGCGATTATTAATCTTTTGACAGCACTAGTAAACCCTTTACACTGTGTTGTCTAAATTATCGACCTTTTTGTTATTGTGCTAAAAAGCAAAGTATTTTAAAAAAAACCTTTAAAGAAATTATTCATAAAATATTCATACAATAGGGTGGCGTGGTGGCACAGTGGGTAGCGCTGTCGCCTCACAGCAAGAAGGTCGCTGGTTGGAGTCCAGCTGGGCCAGTTGGCATTTCTGTGTGGAGTTTGCATGTTCTCTCCATGTTCGTGTGGGTTTCCTCCGGGTGCTCCGGTTTCCCCCACAAGTCCAAACACATGCGCTATAGGTGAATTGGGTGAGCTAAATTGTCTGTAGTGTATGTGTGTGAATGAGAGTGTATGGGTGTTTCTCAGTGATGGGTTTGCTGCCGGAAGGGCATCCGCTGCAGCAAAACATATGCTGGATAAGTTGGCGGTTCATTCCACTGTGGTGACCCCTGATTAATAAAGGGACTAAGCCGAAAAGAAAATGAATGAATGAATGTATTCATACAATATTCAGTCTTTTTGCATTAGTCTGACAGCTATCATTTTTAATATGTATATATTTAAGGTTTGGTGAAAAAGCACAAAAATGTACATATAAATGAAAAATAAGTAATACATAAATAATTCATGATAATAAAATAAATGCAAATTAAAATGCAAACAACCCAGTAATTATGCAAGTTATTACAAATAGGATTCAAATACATACATAATCCAACATTTGTACATTTATAATAATATACATAAGAAATAACTGAGTAAACAATGTCAAAATAGAGTAAAAAAAAAGCAACTGTGATTAAAATAAATAGCTAAATGTGTAAATAAATAAAACAATGCTAAAATAATGAGAAGAAAAGTATTAATATGAACTAAATATTGTAATCTTTTAGATCCTTTTATGATTATAACATTTAAAAAACTATTAATGGGGTAATTATACAATAATTCATTCATTCATTCATTTTCTTTTCGGCTTAGTCCCTTTATTAATCTGGGGTCGCCACAGCGGAATGAACCGCCAACTTATCCAGCATATGTTTTACACAGCGGATGCCCTTCCAGCTGCAACCCATCACTGGGAAACACCCATACACTCTCATTCACACACATACACTACAGACAATTTAGCTTACCCAATTCACCTATAGCGCATGTGTTTGGACTGTGGGGGAAACCGGAGCACCCGGAGGAAACCCACGCCAACACGGGGAGAACATGCAAACTCCTCACAGAAATGCCAACAGACCCAGCCAAGGCTCGAACCAGCGACCTTCTTGCTGTGAGGCGACACGTACCGCACCGCCCCACAATAATACATGCTTTTAATATTTGGATTTTGTATCATTTGCATATGATTTGCTACAAAGTCAGGTGAAGCAATATGTATACTGCACAAATGGAGTATAAACTTACATAAAGTGCTTTTAAAGGTATTGATGACCTCTGACCCCTAAACATGACAATGCTTTTTGAGTCCACAATCATAAAATAAAGGCATCAGGATGATCATGTTTGCAGGTCCATGGCATCTAATATAAACCAATTCACTTTCTTTACACTTTCTTCTCATTTTCACTCATTTAGCGCTCTCACCATATAAATATTAATTTAAACTGTTAAGCAATCGGATAAAGATTTATTATTCATATTTATCAACTGTGGTATTCAAAGGTATTTAGGAAGCAGAATGAAACAGTGTGCCAAATTGTCTACTAGAGATGCTGATTAGGGCTAATTATATTTAAACAACCTTGAAAAACCTCAAATTAGCGCAAATAAAAACACTTTTTTCATTCTGTCAGACTCTCCGGGGGCTGTCTAGCACCATCTTGTGGCCCCGGGTGGAGACTAGACGCTCTAAATAAATAAATAAATAAAAAATAAATACAACAATAATAATTTAATTTATTTTAATTAATAATTTACCTGTTTATTGAAGGGTCAGTTCATTCAAAAATACCATCATTTGCTCAACTTTGCACTTGTTCCAAACATTTAATTTTTTTTCTGCTCAACAGAAAAGAAGATAGTTTGAAGAAAGCTGGAAACCTGTAACCATTGACTTCCATAACATGTGTTTTTCCTACTATGTAAGTCAATGGTTACAGGCAGTGTTGGGGCTGACCAGGGTGCGAATTACAGGGGGGTTTGGGGGGGGGGGGGGGGTTGTCAGACCGCCCTAGTTAACGCTTGATCCCCCCTGAAGGACATCAAAACAAGATGTATGGGGGGCTCTGCCCTTTAATAGTTAAAGAATAGTTTGCTCTGATCTGTATCTTAAATAATAATAATAATTAAAATAATAGATTACTTAAATATACATTTGACCACGACTGTAATGGTCCACACCATTGTGAATGCATGTTTGCGCCAAACAATATTAATTCAGCGGTTTGAAACCGGCAAATCTAAATGAAGATGGCAGAGCCTTAAATTTCTGCGATGCAAGTATTCTCATCATTTTGAGCACATGGAGAAAAAAAAGGAAAAGAGGATTATCTGAATGGACAGTGATTTTACTTTTTAATACGACAAAAAATACAAACTTTAAACTTTCATTAATCTGTATACAGGTCTAGCTCTGGGGTCAGGACGTTTTCTGAAGATTACATTATCCTACATACATTTTTTTTAATGTGTTTTTAAAAAAAGGTAAATATAGGTTATACAGTGTGTTGTTAATTGCAGAGCTCCTCTATTAAAAAAAAAAGAAGAAGAAAAAAAACCCCTGCAAGTTCGGAAAGAGATCAAGCCTCAGCCAGGTCAGAAAAAGTAACGCAAAAGTAACTCAAAAGTAACGTAACGCATTACCATAAGAAGTAAGGGTAACACTTTATTTTGATGGTGCATTTGAGTATTAGTAGACCGTCTGCTTAATATCTGCTTAATATCTGCTTAATATCTGCCTCATCCGGAACGGTGATGAGTCTGCATACAGACAGGAGGTGGAGCGGCTGGCTCTATGGTGCAGATGCAACAACCTGGAGCTGAACACGCTCAAAACGGTGGAGATGATAGTGGACTTTAGGAGAAACCCCCCTGCACTTCCCCCACTCACCATCATGAACAGCACTGTGGCTGCAGTAGAGTCATTTAGGTTCCTGGGCACCACCATCTCTCAGGATCTGAAGTGGGACATTCACATAGACTCTATTGTGAAGAAAGCCCAGCAGAGACTGTACTTCCTTCGTCAGCTGAGGAAGTTCAACCTGCCACAGGAGCTGCTCGTACAGTTCTACTCAGCTGTCATCCAATCCATCCTCTGCACTTCAATCACCGTCTGGTTCGGCTCAGCTGCCAAAACCGACCTCCGTAGAGTACAGCGAATAGTCCGGACTGCTAAACGAATCACTGGCACTACCCTGCCTACACTTCAAGAACTGTACTCTTCCAGAGTGAGTAAAAGGACTTGCAAAATCACTCTGGACCCTTCACACCCAGCACACTTACAGTTTGAACTGTTACCGTCTGGCCGGCGCTACAGAGCACCGAGCACAAAAACAGCCAGACACAGGAAAAGTTTCTTTCCTCAGGCCATCAACCAGCTGCAACCCAATACTGGGAAACATCATTCATTAATTATCCATTAATTGCCCTTCTCTGATATTGCGTTAATTACGGTTCACCTGTAGAGGGCGTGAGGTGACAACACGCATGCGTCTGACGCCGGTTCTGCCTTCTCATTGACTGAGCGCGGAGACGTCGCAATCTCTCATTGGTTGGCACAGCAAGGTCATGACTCCGGTGCGCGTGCGCAGAGTCGATTTCGTGAGCTGTGTCAATGTGGGACGAAAAGCAGCAAATCTGAACCCTTGCGCTTCGATTTGGCAGCTAATACCGAAAGTTTAGACTCATATCGCGTGTTTTATCGTGTCTGCAAGCGGTGTGGATCATGTCGAGCAGCTCGAAGCGGAAAGAGGAGGTTCATGCTGTGAATGGAGGAGTAAAGCAGTCCACATGGAGCAAAGCCGTCAGCTGTAAAGCAGTGTGGGAAGAGAAGGTCTGGTCTTACACTCATTCACACTTCACTCGAATATGAATATGACTATGAATACCTATTAATTATGTACTAGATGTTTCTGTTATGATGTATTCAAGCGGATGCAGTCGTGTGTGTGTGTGTGTGTGTGTGTGTGTGTGTGTGTGTGTGTGTGTGCAGTTGGGATGTTCACTGTTTAGGGCTCAGGGCTGTAGGTGTCATCGTGTGTAAGTTAGTAGGGATTGGGCTCTTTAAAGAGATTAATGTTACTGCTGCCACGAGCTGATCCCCGTTTATTATCTTATGCCATTAAATGGGGGTAAAGTTGACTTGGTGTTATATTCGCACATTCGGGCCTTTTTAACTAATATAATTCAGAAAAGTATTATTTGCCCATTTTAAATGGGGAAATCATATTAGCAGCCACTGACTATCAAAATGTTCGCAGTCAATGAAATATATATATATATATATTACTATATAGTGCTAATGTTGTTTTGAAGTCATAATTACATGCGACTTTTAGATTGAATATTCTGAGTAGTGTTGTAAACAATATAGACCATTTCAATGTGGTGATGTCATTGGCTCATGAACATTTCCTGCTTGTTATCAAACTATTTCATAACTGTAACAAGAGGCAATTTCATCATAACTTAATGTTAAAACAGCTATCATAACATTATTTATCAAAATGTGGCTCTTTTTGGATTCTTGAAAGCTATAGAAATTCAAATTGTAAAACAGGAAATACGTTGGGACCATTGTTATGTTTACATCCCTCAAAATGGTCTATAGGAACTTCACGCGCTGTGCTCATAACATTACGTCATTAAAATTTGTATATTAGCCTTTTTACATTCTGCTTAATTTTATTTTATTAAACCCCAAAGTCTGAATATGCGAATAGAAAAACCAACTTTACCTCAATTGTTATTATACATGGCAGAACTGCGGCTAGATTTCAAGCGTTTAGGCCCTTCGCCAGGCTCACTGACAAAGGTCCAGAATTTCCCTGCTGAAAAAAACAGCTTAAACCAGCCTAAGATGGTTGGCTGATTTTAGCTGGTCGACCAGCCTGGTTTTCCCATTTCCCAGGCTGGAAAATGACCAGCTAAAACCAGCTTGACCAGCCTGGTTTAAGCTGGACATAGCTGGTTTTGGCTGGGCTCCCAGTCTGGCTAGGCTGGTCAAGCTGGTTTTAGCTGGTCATCTCCCAGCCTGACCAGCTAAGACCAGGCTGGAAATGACTGGAAACCAGCCTGGAAATGGCCAAAACCCCTCTAAAACCAGGCTGGTCGACCAGCTAAAACCAGCCAACCATCCTAGGCTGGTTTAAGTTGGATTTTTCAGCAGGGTTGTCCCATACATGAGCTCGTTTGTCCTGTTTTGACTGCTATGCCATCATAAATAGTGAAATAACGCATCTAAAAAAGGCTTTAAGACCAAGCGGAATCCTCTGTTGGCTGTCGCTTCGGTGGGACTTCAGCTATTCAGTTTTGGCCAATGCTAACCAATATTTTCATTTTACAATCTGCCGTAAGTGAAGTCATCTTTCACTGCTGCTTTGTTTTTAATCAGAGAAAACATTTTACAAGTAACTTTTATTCTAAATCTTGGACCTTATGCTTAAAACAAAAAATGAGCAATAAAAAGGTGTGAAGGACCAAAAGTGGACCCTATTGAAATTGATTTGAATACCAATTTGGCTGTTGTTGTTACCCATGAATTTTCAAATGTACTTTTTTTACAAGAGAGGCTAGAAAAACTGTAAAGCTCTACATTATTATTATTATTATTATTATTATTATTATTATTATTACTACTTTTATTATGTTCAAATTTATTTATTTTTTTCAAATGGTCAAACTGAGGACAGTCGAATGTGCTGGCCAGTTTGCTATTTGCCTAATAAATGACAACAGACTACAGATTTTAATTTAAAACTTTAACAGATTCCTTTTTTTTTCTATATGATATATGATGTAATAAATATGTATTTTAAAAATAAGTATTTCTTCAAATTTCTTTATTAAAAATCTTTAGGAAATATTTTTATATCATATTTATATCAAAAAGAGTGGCTATGATGACCATCCGACAAGCTAATTCAGCTAAAAATAGTGCTTAAAATAATAATAATAATTTCTTACATTTATATAGCGCTTTTCTAGACACTCAAAGCGCTTTACACAATGGGGGAATCTCCTCATCCACCACCAGTGTGCAGCATCCACTTGGATGACGCGACGGCAGCCATATTGCGCCAGACCGCACACCACACACCAGCCGATTGGTGGAGAGGAGACAGAGTGATGAAGTCAATTATGATATGGGGATGGTTAGGAGGCCATGATGGACAGAGGCCAGTGGGCAGATTTGGCCAGGATTAAACCCCTACTCTTTTTCGAATGACATCCTGGGATTTTTAATGATCACAGAGAGTCAGGACCTCGGTTTAACGTCTCATCCGAAAGACGGCGCTCACTGAGCAGTCCCCTTTACTATACTGGGGCGTTAGGACCCACACAGACCGCAGGTTGAGCGCCCCCTGTTGGCCTCACTAACACCACTTCCGGCAGCAACCAAGCTTTCCCATGTGGTCTCCCATCCAGAAACCAACCGGGCGCAGCCCTGCTTAGCTTCAGTGGGCGACCATGTGAGAGTTGCAGAGAGCTAGCTGCCGGCAAAAAATGTCACTAAAATGGGCGAATAACTGCAAAAAGGTCCACTTTTGGAGAAAAAAAGAACCACTGCTTTTACCAAGATGGCTACGGGGCTGGAATATATACAACAAATGTATAATATGCAGAAACTGAATCAGTTATTAATGAGAAATAATGCTTAAATGTAACAGGGGACCTTTGATGTTGTTACTAGTTGTGGTTTAACTTACTGTTAAACATTTAAAATCACATTAGAGTTGACATTTTCCACCATTTTGGGCTTTAGCTCGAGATGCCAACTAAAAACCGCTGAAATTGTAATGAAATAAAACTTACTAACTTTATAATAAAACTAGACTTAATTATTTAATGATAATTGAAACTAAATGAGAGATTCAGGAAGAGATGGTCAAAAACAGCTACAGTGGGTGTCTTTAAGTTAATATTTTCAAGACAAAATGTCCCTGAATATACATGGAAGCATAATTTTTTAAGACATAACTTGTTATATTTTGTGTAATTAACAGAGGTTTTTTTCTTGGAGATGCAAAATGTACCCCGAAGAATCACACTTTATACGTTCCAATGGCAGAAAGTGTCATTTTTTTCATACTCTTGAATGTGTTCTGTTGCATTTCTTTTCTGAGATTACATTTTAATGGTGATTGACACCATTATGTCCAAATATCTACTCATTTGGTGGCATCATAAAACTATAT
Organism: Danio jaintianensis; assembly: GCA_903798115.1. Lineage (NCBI taxonomy): Eukaryota > Metazoa > Chordata > Actinopteri > Cypriniformes > Danionidae > Danio > Danio jaintianensis. The sequence goes on along the minus strand of CAIGQV010019158.1, from coordinate 2,856,355 downwards.
ACTGTATTAAACTATGTACAGTGCTCAGCATAAATAAGTACACCCCATTTTTATCCATTTCTCAGTGAATATAGGTCATATATTTTGGTGCATTTGAACAAAACAGATTTATTAAACAGATATATTTATTAAAATAATATTTTAGTCACTGAACATCTTTAGAAATAGAAAGATAATACATTTAAATTCTAGCAAAATATGAAAAAGAAAGTAACAAACTACAAAATTTCAACAACATTTTATATATTTTTTGTTTCTTGATTTTTGCTCTTAAAAAAAAAAATAATTATATATATATATATATGTATGTATATTTTTCCCTAACATAAATTTGAGCTACTAATTTTTGGACTGTTATTGTAAACTATTTTATTAGATTAGCTCCAGATTTGGCTTTGTTACTGACTAATCTAATGTATATGCACAAATATAATATTGTAAAGCTTCCTATAGGAAATATGAATTTAAATGAGAGATTTGTGAGGGGTGTACTTATATATGCTGAGCACTGTGACTACCTAAAAATCTATTTAAGAAGCACGTATAATACATATACTAATTCTTTGCCACTATGCTTCAAAATACTGGGTTTTATGTTTTTAGTACAGGTTGGAAAGGCATGTTATATTTTATTTAACGGTCGGGGGTTCGTAGGTTGCTAGGAAACCATCAACCATTTTCTCAGAAGATGACAAGCTGACAAAACATTGCTGTCACAAGTTTATTTATGGAGAAAATTACAAAGCACTGCAGTGTTTGGGTGTTCAGTGTTTGTTTGAGGTAATTAGTCTACCGAAATGTGTATATTCAATACAAGCTGAATGGTCAGTTCTTGTTACATGACTCGTAGTGCGCTCCGGCATTCATTCAACTAGGAGTGTCTGGAAGGCGCGAGCGCGTCACGCCACTTTGCTCGCCGGATTGTGGATCCATTCCTTGGCATTTCGCGGGTCCTTCACTGGGCCTTTTCCCCTTAGCAAAGAAACTTTCCAAATACGTCTGTTTCTTACTCATTTTGCTGCTTGTGGGTTAAATTTGAGCGCTCAAGTTACCAAGATGTAAGCGAGAGAATACGGTCATTATTCAAAATAAAAGATTTTTCAAAATAAAAGATCATTCAGACTCAGATAATAAATGAAACGGAAATAATTCATGATTTCTTGTGTGGCCCGGTACCAATTGATCCACGAGGATACCTGAGTACCACTGACCTAAAATATATTTGTTGTAGTCAGTGTCAAGTGACTTTGGAACATAAATCCAGTTATATACAGTTGAAGACAAATTTATTAGCCCTCCTGCGAATATTTCTCAAATGATGTTTAACAGAGCAAGGAAATTCTCACAGTATTTCCTATAATATTTTTTCTTCTGGAGAAAGTCTTTTTTGTTTTATTTCAGCTAGAATAAAAGCAGTTTTTAATTTTGTTAAACCATTTTAAGGTCAATATTATTAGCCCTCTTATCCAGCATATGTTTTACGCAGCGGATGCCCTTCCAGCTGCAACCCATCACTGGGAAACATCCATACACACTCATTCACACACATACACTACGGACAATTTAGCCTACCCAATTCACCTATAGCGCATGTCTTTGGACTTGTGGGGGAAACCCACGCGAACACGGGGAGAACATGCAAACTCCACACAGAAACGCCAACTGACCCAGCCGAGGCTCGAACCAGCGACCTTCTTGCTTTGATGCGAACATGCTACCCACTGCGCCACCGCAATGAGTTATTAAAACTATTATGTTTAGAAATGTGTTGAAGAAATCTGCTCTCCGTTAAACAGAAATTGTGGAAAAAATATACAGGAGGGCTAATAATTCTGACTTCAACTGTATATCCAGTAATAATATTAAAAAATACAGATTTTATGCCAAAAATCATTAGAGTATTAGGTAAAGATAGTGTTTCATGAAGATAATTAGTAAATGTCCAACTGTAAGTGTATTACAGTAAAGGGTTCAAATGAGTGTGTGCATTATGTGTGTATGCTGATTCCTGCTTTTCCACGTACAGATGACGGTATGGTTATCTTTTGTTGATTTCAGGATGAGTTTTTAGATGTGGTCTACTGGTTCCGGCAGATCATCGCCATCATTCTGGGTGTGATCTGGGGAGTTGCTCCTCTGAAGGGCTTTCTGGGTATCGCCATGTGAGTCTCACACTTCAGTCCTGCTGAACCTCTCTCTCTTTGTGTGTGTGTCTGTGTGTGTGTGTGTGTGTGTCTAACTGACTGTGCGTGTCTGAGTGACTGTCTGACTGTGTATGCGTGTCTGTCTGACGGTCTGTCCGTCTCTCTGTCTGAGTGTCTGTCTGTCTGACGGTGTGTGTGTGTGTCTGACTGACGGTCTGTCTCTGTGTGACTGTGTGTGTGTGTGAGTGACTGACTGACTGTCTGTGTGTGTCTGTCTGATTGACCATCTGACTCCGTGTGTGAGTGAGAGAGACTGACTGACTGTGTCTGTCTGACTGTGTGTGTGTCTGTCTGACTGTGTGTGTCTGGCTTGACTGAGTGTGTGTATCTGATTGTGTGTTTCTGACTGTGTATGTCTGACTGATTGTGTGTGTCTGACTGACGGTCTGTCTGACCGTGTGTGTGTGTGTGTGTGTGTGTGTGTGTGTGTGTGTGTGTGTGTGTGTGTGTGTGTGTTTGTCTCTGTCTGACTGACTGTCTGACTCTGTGTGAGTGAGTGTGACTGACTGACTGTGTGTGTGTCAGACTGTGTTTGTCTCTGACTGCGTGTATGACTGACTGACTGTGTGTGTGTGGTTCTGACTGTGTGTGTTTGTGTGAGAGACTGTGTGTGTCTGACTGACTGAATGTGTCTTTCTGTATGTGTGTCTGTACATCTGTTTGCGCGTGGGTCTGTGTGTGTATCTGACTGTCTGTGTGTGCGTCTGTGTGTATGTCTGCGCGTCTGTGTGTATCTTACTGTGTGTGTGTGTGTGTGTGTGTGTGTGTGTGTGTTTGTTTTGCAGATTCTGCATCATCAATGCAGGTGTGCTGTACGTGTACTTCAGCAGTTTCCAGCAGGTGGATGAGGAGGAGTATGGAGGAACGTGGGAACTCACCAAGGAAGGCTTCATGACTTCATTCGCTCTCTTTCTGGTAAACCTGCTTCAGTGTTTCTCCTGGTAAACCTGTTATTCTGCGTCTGACCCAATGCTTTACTGAATCACCCAAAACAACATGGAAGATTTCCCTTCAGTCTAAACTTGTACTTGATGTACTGAAAAAGATTTTTATTTGCGTTTTGAAAAAGTTTGCGCACAATATCACCATTTCACAAAACCACGTTGAAAAAAAAAAGGTGCACTTTGAAAACGATGTATGAAAATTGTGCTTTTAGGCTCCCAAAACACCATTGTTGCGAATGGCTTAAACTAAAGAAAAATCACATTTTCTGTTTTTAGCTGTAAAAAAAGTTGTGTAAATGTAACATTTTGAAGGAAAGCTGTAGAACTAGTAATAAACTTGTGTGCTGACTACAAACTATACTGTCAAGCTAGAAGCATCATTTGAAATAATTAATAAAATAAATAATAAAAATGTAATGTGCACTCCTGTTCTAAGGTTTATATTAGTATTTTTAATTTGTTCACCAAGGCTGCAGTTTAATCAAAAATAGATAAAAAAAAAAAGTAACATTAAATATTTAAAAAATGTGCAATAGAGTATAAATAGAGTTATTCTATGCAAATGTCAACCTTCCCATGTAAAAAAAATAAAGTTTTCACTAAAATAGCGAAACCTGTTCTATGTTTTTTGTGTAAGCTTGTATTTTACAGTACTGTACAAATATTCAAGTCAAGTTTATTTATATAGCGCTTTTCACAATGTAGATTGTGT
>CAIGQV010019158.1:2800694-2847495 GCA_903798115.1 Danio jaintianensis | reverse complement strand
CATTGTGAAAAGCGCTATATAAATAAACTTGACTTGACACACACACATTTTATCAGCGAGGGGGAGTGACGTCATTATCTGTTGTGTGAGGTAATTCCACCAATTTTAAGGCAAAGTATGGTATGGTAATAGACAGAATTGATGCAAAACTTAGACACATTTTTGTTAGATTATCTTTTAAACTGTTTGATGTTGTAGAATCAGGACAGTGACTAATTAGAGCTTTTATAAATACCAAAAATTAAATATTGCCAAAAGAAAAGTCAAATAGCTCCGGTTTCCCCCACAAGTCCAAAGACATGCGGTACAGGTCAATTGGGTAAGCTAAAATTGTCCGTAGTGTATGTGTGTGAGTGAGAGTGTATTGGTGTTTCCCAGTGATGGGTTGCAGCTGGAAGGGCATCCGCTGCGTAAAACATATGCTGGACAAGTTGGCGGTTCATTCCGCTGTGGCGACCCCAGATTAATAAAGGGACTAAGCCGAAAAGAAGAAGAAAAGTCAAATAAAAATGTTTGATTTACACGATGATACAGGGAAATAAGTACACTAATTCGGACATCGAGAAATTAGGATTTTTGCCAATATAAGACACTTTTTACAGGAAATATTGTACTGTTATGGCATGTAACATCCTAATAAGTGACACATTTTATAAATAATTACGAAAAAAAAAAAGCTGAAAGGATTATTTTGGACACCAAATATATCTGCAATTATAGAATCACCCTGGTATAATATTAAATTAAATAAGTACATTTAATATATAAACGTTACAGATATATATTAGGCAATTTCATGCACCACTAAATCATCCTGTATGTGTACGTATGTAAATTATGTATTTTTGATAGTCATTTACAATGAAGATCAACATTAGATCAATTAATAGACTTAAGCGGCCAGTTGATGACTATATAGTACACATGAAATATGGTGTCGTTACTTTGAAATGTTTTTATACACATGCTTAACTTGTCCTAAGTATCATTTTGTAATACATTTAAATTAAGGGCCCTATTTTGAAAATTATTTTTATATTTATTTATTTATATTCCTCAAAGTTTAGGAATTTACAGTTTTTTCCATTGTCTACTAGGGTTGCACGCTTTATCGATACTATGGCTCCAAAATACTGGCGGTGCCACTGTAGTTTGTAAACGGTAGTATCGTCATTAACGGTCTATCTACAATACATAATTTTGCATGTGGAAAAGTCACTAAAATGCTCACGTTTGTGCAACAATAGACCATTTCATTTTAATAGTCTATGGACCCCTCTAAGGTTGCAAAACTGTGTAGAATTTGCGCCTTTTATAGTACCCTAGTGCACGTTTTCTGACGCTTCAATTCGAATCTGAATCAGTTCATTTCTGCTCCTTTCAATATAATTTAGTAGCTACAACAACCGCGACAATCTCTTAAGAAGAGCGACTCACAAAGTGAAATTTTTAATTACTTTGGATTCTCACCTGATAAGACTGAAGAGAAAAAAAAACAATAGATACAGGAAACATTGAAACAATTTTTGACCACTTTATAAAGCCTAATTTGGTTGGAAAAATGCTGTTGCTGTAAATGCTGTAACTAATTTCATTTGGTATAATTTGTATCTTTATTTTAATCTATTTTTTGTTGGTCATTTATCTACTAAATAAACAAAAAGAACTAATACATTTTAGGTGAAGTGACGTGCAAATACTTTTTTCAATAATAAGGGAATTTTTTTTCAATTCAAGTTGGCCTATTATAATAAAAATATAGTATTTCTGACAATTTTCTTTATTTCATAGATTTGAGTTATGAATTACAGTATCACAATACTACTTGGTATCATGATACTTCAGCTGGTATAGTATCTTAACATGAATTAATGGTATTGCGACAACCCTATTGTCTACTTGATATTAGAGAGTTTCTGCATCTCCTGCGCTGCATCCACTCACCCACATATTATTTAGCTGGCAATGTTGCGTGTACATTAACCCTGTTAATTATATAATTGGGTCATTCTACAGAAACAAAAAAAAAATTTCTAGCAAAAATGTCTAAAAATCTATTTCTTTTTTTTAATATTTAAAGGGGGTCTGTTATAAAGAAATGACTGATGTCCGTGTAAATTTAGTCAGTGGGATCAAGTATAAGTAACCATTCATTTTGATGAAAGAAAAGTAAAAATTAAAATGGCAAACATAACAGGCGGATCGGTGCAGCGGCAGCAGTAATTCGGTGTACCGTCTGTTATGGTAAAGATGGAGCTAAGCCAAATATGCAAGACTCTTGATTTATTTGTCAATCTACGTTCCTACTCTCACCTATGAAAGGACAAGATCTCGGATACAAGCGGCCGAAATGAGTTTCCTTCGCAGGGTGGCAGGGCGCACCCTTATAGATAGGGTGAGGAGCTCTGTCACCCGAGAGGAGCTCGGAGCAGAGCCGCTGCTCCTCCACATCGAGAAAAGTCAGCTGAGGTGGCTCGGGCATCTGTTTCGGATGCCTCCTGGACGCCTACCTAGGGAGGTGTTCCAGGCATGTCCCACCAGGAGGACGCCTCACGGAAGACCCAGGACACGCTGGAGGGACTATGTCTCTTGTCTGGCCTGGGAACGCCTCGGGATCCCCCCGGAGGAGCTGGAGGAAGTGTCTAGAGCAGGGGTGCCCAAACTCGGTCCTGGAGGGCCGTTATCCTGCAGAGTTTAGTTCCAACCCCAATTAGACACACATGAACCAGCTAATCAAGCTCTTACTAGGTATACGAGAAACTTCCAGGCAGGTGTGTTGAAGGAAGTTGCAGCTAAACTATGCAGGACACCGGCCCTCCAGGACCGAGTTTGGGCACACCCGGTCTAGAGAGAGGGAAGTCTGGGGTTCTCTCCTGAGACTGCTGCCCCAGAAAAGCAGATGAATGAATGAGCAAACATAATTCCCTGACTTTCAATGTCTGAAAAAGACCTTTTAAACCCCCATGATACTCCAGGAATTCCACGATAAGGTATAAAAGGGAAACAATAAATAAATAAATCACGAGTCTATCACCTTATCAGCGATACAAAGTGACATTATTTGTTTTTACACAGTTGTGGGAGGTAATTCCACCAATTTAAAGGCAAAGTATGGTAACAGACAAGATTTATGGAGATACATTTCTGTATGATAAAACAAAATCATGTTTTTAGACATGTTTAACTTAAGTATTACATTTTTAAAATACATTTAAACTAAAGACCCTATTTTGACTCTGATTTAAATAATTAATTAACTATAGTATGATGATGTATTGATGCTAACTGATTTACACTTACCGGCCACTTTATTAGGTACACCTTACTAGTACCGGGTTGGACCCCCTTTTGCCTTCAGAACTGCCTTAATCCTTCGTGGCATAGATTCAACAAGGTACTGGAAATATTCCTCAGAGATTTTGGTCCATATTGACACGATAGCATCACGCAGTTGCTGCAAATTTGTCAGCTGCACACCCATGATGCGAATCTCCCGTTCCACCACATCCCAAAGGTGCTCTATTGGATTGAGATCTGGTGACTGTGGAGGCCATTTGAGTACAGTGAACTCATTGTCATGTTCAAGAAACCAGTCTGAGATGATTCACGCTTTATGACATGGTGCGTCATCCTGCTGGAAGTAGCCATCAGAAGATGGGTACACTGTGGTCATAAAGGGATGGACATGGTCAGCAACAATACTCAGGTAGGCTGTGGCGTTGACACGATGCTCAATTGGTACTAATGGGCCCAAAGTGTGCCAAGAAAATATCCCCCACACCATTACACCACCACCACCACCAGCCTGAACCGTTGATACAAGGCAGGATGGATCCATGCTTTCATGTTGTTGACGCCAAATTCTGACCCGACCATCCGAATGTCACAGCAGAAATCGAGACTCATTAGACCAGGCAACGTTTCTCCAATCTTCTATTGTCCAATTTTGGTGAGCCTGTGCGAATTGTAGCCTCAGTTCCCTGTTCTTAGCTGACAGGAGTGGCACCCAGTGTGGTCTTCTGCTGCTGTACCCCATCCGCCTCAAGGTTCGATGTGTTGTGTGTTCAGAGATGCTCTTCTGCAGACCTCAGTTGTAACGAGTAGTTATTTGAGTTACTGTTGCCTTTCTATCAGCTCGAACCATGCTGGCCATTCTCCTCTGACCTCTGGCATCAACAAGACATTTGCACCCACAGAACTGCCGCTCACTGGATATTTTCTGTTTTTCGGACCATTCCCTGATGGTTGTGCGTAAAAATCCCAGTAGATCAGCAGTTTCTGAAATACTCAGACCATGCCATCAACAACCATGCCACGTTCAAAGTCACTTAAATCAGCTTTCTTCCCCATTCTGATGCTCGGTTTGAACTGCTGCAGATCATCTTGACCATGTCTACATGCCAAAATTGAAACATTGAGTTGCTGCCATGTGATTGGCTGATTAGAAATTTGCGTTAACGAGCAGTTGGACAGGTGTACCTAATAAAGTAACACCCTGACCTTTAAACTTCCCATGATACTCCAGGAATTTCACAATAAGCTATAAAGAGGAAATAAATAAATCAGGAGTCCATCACAAGGTGAGCCGAAGATCTGTTGAAAAGTGTGGGGCAGACAAAGCCCGGGTTTTATTTTATTCTCCAAAACATCTCAGCCAGAAAATAGTCTGTTCTCTACAGCCTCGTATTAATCATGACAAGCATACAGGACATTCGCATTTCCGTCAATACACTATAAAATACTGAGAAGTGTGTGTGGTACAGCGACGAGACGTAAGAAATACTTTAATACATTATGGATTCGATAAAATGAATTGTACAGAATTTACACACTCCTAAGCTGCTCATAACAGAGTAAGACGATCCGTGTTGGTAGCTAATCGTGAAAACAAATGTAAAATTAAGTTAAATCCTGCCATTCCAACAAGAAGCAGCAGAGAGGAGGAACGGACATAGGAGTAGTTTACCCATCAGCCATGGCAGTGCACTGGACAACATCAGCTAAACACTCAATCCCTCCCCCGACGGCCTCCAGGAGGTCACTGATGCGTCGTCTGTCTTCCCATGATGCACCTCTTCCTCCAGGCTAACCCATATACAGATGCCTGGAGAAGCGGCAGATGCACAGTCATGAGTTTGGGGTCCGTCTCTGTCTCTGGGTTTGCTGTGTGTCCTCAGTCGTAGTGTAGCGCCGTGTAGAAGATTATCCAGACCACCTGAACACACAAACACACACTCAGACAACTCAAAAACTAGCCGCACAACGTCAACATTAATGTCTGTGTGAAATCTAAATATACAATGTGTATTTTGCTAGCGCACATTGTCAACAAGGTAATCCACTGAAATACAATGTTTGTTTTGGTAATCTTTAATCAAAGTCTGAGCATCTGCTTCCGCGTTTGGAGGAGTGGTTGAGCAATTCCAGCGTTATGGATGTGACATTTGCAGTAAAACCTTAACATATCATTTCTATGGGAATGTATGTTAACATTATATTGAAACATCTGTTGGGCGTCACGGTGGCGCAGTGGGTAGTACGATCGCCTCACAGCAAGAAGGTTGCTGGTTCGAGCCTCGGCTGGGTCAGTTGGCATTTCTGTGAGGAGTTTGCATGTTCTCCCCGTGTTTGCGTGGGTTTCCTCCGGGTGCTCCGGTTTCCCCACAGTCCAAAGACATGCGCTATAGGGGAATTGGGTGAGCTAAATTGTCCGTAGTGTATGAGTGTGAATGAATGAGAGTGTATGGGTGTTTCCTAGTGATGGGTTGCAGCTGGAAGGGCATTCGCTGTGTAAAACATATGCTGGATAAGTTGGCGGTTCATTCCGCTGTGGCGACCCCAGATTAATAAAGGGACTAAGCCGAAAAGAAAATGAATGAATGAATGAAACATTGTTTCCCAGTGATGGGTTGCAGCTGGAAGGGCATCCGCTGCGTAAAACATATGCTGGATAAGTTGGCGGTTCATCCCGCTGTGGCGACCCCAGATTAATAAAGGGACTAAGCCGAAAAGAAAATGAATGAATGAATGAATGAATGAATGAATGAAACATCTGTTTATATTCTCCAAAGCTATTAACCAGTTATGGGATCAGAAAAATATCAATCTGTAAACATTTTTTTTATTTTAAATGAGGGAAATAAACATGCGTTATGGATGGGACCAAAAACATTAGCGAGTTTACAGTCCACAATATACTTTGTAGAAATTCTGTGACTTAAACTGCACAACCCAAAAAAGGAGAAGAGTTGCTCTCTGTAGAACAAACATGATTGATTTTATTTTAATTTACATTTATGAGGGAAAAGCTTGGTTGTGGATGTGACATCTCTCCGTTATGAATGTGACAGATGTGAAATTGGCACTTCTGTGACTTTGGTGAATCAAATATAATTGTTTGAAAACGCTGACAGACATTTTTGAGTATTTGAGTCACTAGACATTGTGTTCGAAACTCTCATATGCTTTACATGTTTGTTTCTATGTTTGTTTATTTAACTGCTATTTTCATCTATAACACTCCATTTTTACATCTCGTTTAAATACACTATGAACAGCAGCTACGCTAATTATTTCCTTTATTCTCTACTTCCACCTGGGGATACTCATTCCGAGGTCCCTAGAGACTATGCAGCGCCATTGATGCGATCCAAGACCTGTGAAGAGACGATCCCAAGGTATCCGTAATCCTGGACCAGGTCGTATCCCGAGCTGATGCTGTGGTCGTCATGGAGAAATGGAGTGCATGAGACTGATTCCTGAATGACCACTGTGATAAACGAGTCTCCACATTGATCCTGCGGGCCAACCTGACCGCCTGCAGGTGCCCTACTCACACCTGCAGCTTCTCCACGATGGACGTCCAGCTTCTTCAGCCTCCAGCACCTAGACTGCAGCTCTGAACAGGAAGTTTGGCCAGAAGAATAATGGTTGTGCCCAACAGAGCCTAGTTTCTCTTGAGGTTTTTTTCCCTTCACTTCGTCAATTGGTGAAGTTTTTTTTCCTCGCCACTGTCGCCGCTGGCTTGCTCGGATCGGGACTTGTGGAGCTGTGCTTCGGTGGATTTGCTCTACAGTGTTTGAACTTTCAGCAGTGAAATTTAAACCACACTGAACTAAACTACACTGAACTTCAACTCTGAAATCTGGACTTTACTAGAACTATGTTAAGCTGCTTTGACACAATCTACATTGTGAAAAGCGCTATATAAATAAACTTGACTTGACACACACACAGATTCTCTCTCTCTCACACACACACATGCACACACACACACATACACACAGTCAGGCACAACCACACACACACACACACACACACACACAGACACACAAACAGGCACAACCACACACACACAGGATGAATTCATTGAGCTCTACTCCTCCCCTCCGCACCTCCAGCTTAATATGATGATCTGCTCCTGACTTACCAACTGCACATGTTGAAAACAAAGATCTTTTTAGAGAGATTTTTTCCATCTCATTTAAAAACAATTTTATACTCATTTGTGGGCTTCCTCCGGGTGCTCCGGTTTCCCCCACAGTCCAAATACATGCGCTACAGGTGAATTGAACTGGCCGTAGTGTATGTGTGTGAATGAGTGTGTATGGAAAGCAAAGCGCCAAAATGGAAAGATGTACGCACATCACGGTCGTTCTGCTTTTACCGAATCTTTTGGTTTTGGACATACAGAAAGCAACTCGTGTCCATCTGCCGCAAAAATATTATAAATGTTCAGAACATCACGCGATGTCTGCAGAAGCTGGAGGAGACAAGCAGACATTATCACTGTGATTGCCCTGGCTCAGTCCCGCTTGTCACCAAGGTACAGTACGTGATACACCGACGCACACACATACAAATTAACGTTATGAAAAAGATAGTTTGTTGTACAGTCGGCGGTTCACTTCTGTTATTTGGTACGATAGCATTCATACCAGAAGTGAACCGGACCAGAGTTCATGTGAACCGTACCCCAGACCACCTCTTTCAGGCGGACTCGGGTACGGTTCACGGGTGCGCACCCGAGTTCAGAAGACACGTTCACACTAGCTAAACATACCGTACTCAAACGAACCCGGGTGCGGACCAAAAGTGCTGGTGTGAAAGCACCCTAAAAGGCTTAATTAGGTTAGCTAGACAGGTTCGGTCATTGGACAACAGTGGTTTGTTCTGTAGCCAATCGAAATATTATTTCTTAACGGGGCTAAAAATATTGACATTGATCATTTTTATTAAAAAATTTTTTAAATAAAATAAATAAACCAAATTAAAAGAACGAATCTGAAAGAATATAGGAAATACTGTGAAAATATATTCTCCGTTAAACATCACTTGGGAAATATTTGAAAAAGAATTACAATTTCTTTGGAGGGCGATTAACTTCGACTGTACATTATAACAATTCCATTATTTAAAATAATTTATTATTATATAGCCAAAAAGCTGTTATTATTGTACTGGAAAAATGTTTCTCCTCCAACTGCTAAACTATGGCTTGAAGAATTGATATCTACTCTGCACTTGGAACAAACCAGATATCTTTTAAAAGGCAACATTGGACAATTTCACTAGATTTGGGGCCCTTTCTTCTGTCACTTCATGCGGAATCCTTTCCCCCAAAAGCAATGTATTGTAACTGAAACGTTTTGATTATCACTGTATTGTATACTTACAGGCTGGGGTGTTTTTTTATTATTCGTTTCTGTAAGTTTATACATATCAGAAAATTAATCCTGGAGTTTGTGATCTCTATTGTGAAGTCTATTCAATGACCAAATAAAACTTATTTGACAAAAAAAAATTATTATTATATTGTAATTACATAATTATTATTACAATTATGTGTGTAAAATATAAAGTTTATTCTTGGTCATTTTCAGTGATAGTGACTGCACTCAAAAAAAGATGTTTGCTGTTTGTTCAAACTACTTATTTAAAATGAGCTGAAACAACACAATTCTTGAGGTTTTTTTGGGACATCATAATTGTTTTATGTTCATTCATTCATTTTCTGAACCGCCAACTCATCCAGCATATGTTTCACACAGCGGATGCCCTTCCAGCTGCAACCCATCACTGGGAAACACCCATACACTCTCATTCACACACATACACTACAGACAATTTAGCTTACCCAATTCACCTATAGTGCATGACTTTTGACACCGGAGCACCCGGAGGAAACACACGCCAACACGGGGAGAACATGCAAACTCCACACAGAAATGCCAACTGACCCAGCTGGGACTCGAACCAGCAACCTTGTTGCCGTGACCTTCTTCCTGTTTACGTTCATTCCACTTAAATTTGTAAAGACTAATAAGTTCACTTAATTCCTTCATGTTTTTCCCAACACAAAACTCTTCATCAAAGAATGATGAGAAATGTGTCACATTTTACCAGACAAATATGGAGCAGCTCAACCTTAATCGTTGATATTGATCAATCTTTTTTATTATTATAAATCAGGGCGACGCGGTGGCGCAGTGGGTAGCACGTTTGCCTCACAGCAAGAAGGTCGCTGGTTCGAGCCTCGGCTGGGTCAGTTGGCATTTCTGTGTGGAGTTTGCATGTTCTCCCCGTGTTCGCGTGGGTTTCCTCCGGGTGCTCCGGTTTCCCCCACAAGTCCAAACACATGCGCTATAGGTGAATTGGGTAAGCTAAAATTGTCCGTAGTGTGTGTGTGTGAATGAGTGTGTCTGAATGTTTTCCAGTGATGGGTTGCAGCTGGAAGGGCATCCGCTGCGTAAAACATATGCTGGATAAGTTGGCGGTTCATTCCGCTGTGGCGACCCCAGATTAATAAAGGGACTAAGCCGAAAAGAAAATGAATGAATGAATGAATAATTATTTAATAATTATAATAAATCATAAATCATCATTATTAGAATGATTTCTGACACTGAAACCTGGAGTAATGACTCAACATCACAGAAGACATTTTAAAGACTACATTTATATAATATATGACAGACCCAAACATTTATTTTAAATTGTAAACATTTGTTTTCATTATTAGGCTACCGCTTTAAACTAAAATCTGCCTAAATGCAGCCTTGGTGAACATAATTACTTCTTTCAAGTACATTAAAAGTTGTAGAGAACGATTGTGTACACTTATTTAAAACGCACTTGTTATATGAGAAAATTAATCCGACTCAGAGTTGATCTGAATCAGGTTTTCCACTGACCAACACTGACACCTTCTGGTCGTCACACGCATTTCATAATAACTGTAATCATTTGTGTATATTTGATGCTTATATTTGATTATTTGAGTATGAAGTTTATCGAAAAATATATTAAGCAGATGAAAATATACCTTGACTTTCACGACACTGCAAATCCTGAACTGCTAATACTAGCAATACAACGATGAGGGTAATCATGTAGCCTATTATAGCTACATCTGAAGGCAAAATTATTCGCCCTCCTGTGAATTTTATTATTTTTTAAATTTTATATTTTCAAATAATTCACGTGCTGGCGGCACGGTGGCTCAGTGGTTAGCACTGTCACCTCACAGCAAGAAGGTCGCTGGTTCGAGTCCCGGCTGGGTCAGTTGGCATTTCTGTGTAGAGTTTGCATGTTCTCCCCCTGTTGGTGTGGGTTTCCTCCAGGTGCTCTGTTCAAACACATGCGCTATAGGTGAATTGGGTAAACTAAATTGGCTGTAGTGTATGAGTGTGTGTGAATGAGAGTGTGTATGGGTGTTTCTCAGTACTGGGTTGCAGCTGGAAGAGCATCCGCTGCGTAAAACAAATGCCGGAATAGTTGGCGGTTCATTCTGCTGTGGTGACCCCTGATAAATAAGGGACTAAGCCGAAGGAAAATGAATGAATTCAAGAACTTTAACCAAGATATTTTTTTCAACCCATTTTTAAGCAATAGTTTTAATAATCTAATAACTCATTTCCTTTGTCTTTGTTGTGACAATAGGCTACATAATTAACTAGTTATTGTGCAAGATAGGCTATTAGTATTCAGCGTAAAGTGCAATTTAAAGGCTTAACTAGATTCAAAATATAGCCCAAATGGCCAAAACAATATTTGCACATTTACATAAATTTACATAAATTTACATTTTTTCTACAAAGACATTGCATTTGTCCTTTTTTTTTTTAAATCTAGATTTTAAAATATATAAAGTATTTTTAAAGAAAAAAAAACATACAGTGTTCAGCGTATAATTGAGTACACCCCCTTTTTGAAAACGAATATTTTTATCAATTTTTCAGTGAATATAGGCAATACATTTTTATTTATTAAACCGTTATATTCATTAAAATAATAGTTTGGTCACCTTACACCTTTAGAAACAGAAAGATGACACATTGAAATGAAAACGAAATATTGCAAAGAAAAATTACAAACGACTAAATGTCATCAAAATTACACTTGTTTTGTTCGTTTCTCTTGATTTATTTATTTATTTTTACATTTTATTTATTATTTTTCTCTAGCATATCAATTTAAGTGTACAAATCTTTGGACCATTACCTTAAGCTTTTTTTGTGTGTGTTAAATAAGCTCCAGATTTGGCGTCAGTACTGACTAATCTAATGTATCTGCACAAATAATGTACAGCATCCTATAGAAAATATGAATGTAAAGAGAAATATGTGAGGGGTGAACTTATGCATTGAGCACTAATAATCATGTAGAAAAAAAAAATCTTCAATTGTTTTTTTATTTTAATTACTGCTACAGTAACGGCCACACATATGTGAGTAGATGTTACCTTAGATAATTTTACAATCAAATAATTTTTAATAATGAATACTAGATGTTCATGCACACACTATGGTAAGGTTGGAAATGTATTTCTTAAACCTTATATAAATGTTTAAATATATTATGGTACATAAAGGTTCAATTTTAATTATTTTACAATTTCAAATATATATTTTGAGCCTGACAGTTAAAAATAAATATAATTTTTTCAGATTTGCTATTATCTCTCACCTGCAAATGTCAATGATCGTTTCCAAGTTTCACTTCAGAAGTGTTTCCTTCACATAAGAATCCATAAGGGTCTGTTTTAAAAAGAGGAGAGTTTAGTTAATATATAATGTTAATCAAGTAAACAACTTGTATATTGTAACTATGAAGCATATTTACTGAAATGTTACACTAAACATATGCTACTGTAAAATCAGAAGCGACAGAATTGTACCCAACAAACACACAACGTTGCCTCAACGTAGCGACCTTCCCACAACGTTGTACCAACCTTGTAAAAAGGTTGCGGATCTACGTTGTTGCTGAAGGTTGTCACAACGGTGTCATAATGTTGCCATTTAAACGGCCGTTGCTTTAGGTTGTGCTTAGGTGGCATGGATGACCACTGTACAACATTTACTCGTCATTAATGAATCAGTTTAAATTCCAACAGACCGTTGGGCGTCTCATTCAACAATGACCAAGGAGACGTGAGTACTGCTTTATTTCTTCTTGCTAAATAAGACATCAGTGGTCATTTGTGTAGTCCTGTTGGGTCAAGCTCTGATCGGTCCTCTCTTGTTCGCTGCCTATTTTGACTTGTGTCTGCTGTGGATCCATCTCTGAACTGGATTCTCTGTTGGATTTGTTTCTTTCTCTGACTGCTTTCTCCGTACCAACAACTACGCCTGGTGTTCTGCTGCGCTGCCCGGGCTGCTGTATTCTCCAGTCCAGAGCTTCGATGCCCAGCGTCTGCATTTTAATTTGCTTTCTTGTTTACTTTTCTTGTTTGTTTACTTTCTCAATTGACATATTAATTTAGCCTACCCTTTTAGTTTAATTACATATAGTTATAACCGTTAGAAAGATTTTAAAAGATTTCTGAGAAAAGTCATTCATGTCACTGTAAAGAAATAATACATTAATGACGGGCGATCTGAAACACGTAATGAAACTACTGTTGGTTAATCTTAGGTGAAATTTTATAAATCTAATCTTTAATACTTACATAAGATGTTTAATAGTCTATTTTTAGTATTTTAATGTTACAGTGACTAAGGACAACTTGAAATTAAGCTACTCGAACAGAAAACAATAATAAAATATGTCAATTAAATATGAAAACGTACCGTGTACTGTTGGTCTTGTGTAGCCGCCAAACCGTTTCGATGGTCAACCGTTGAAATTTAAATTTTAACCTAACTAGGTGAGTTGTTATCGATGCGATCCAATAAACGTTCAGAAAAAACCCAACATAACAATTTTACCCAATAGAAGGGTTAAAAAAGGTGCTAACCCAACAGTTTGTTTGACTGTAGGTTAATTAGGTTAACTGAGCAAGTTAGATTAATTAGGCAAGTCAAACAATTCTGTAGAATTTTTAAAGTTCACGTGAACCGGAAGCTGCGACCGTTTTTTTGTGGTTTTCTTCCGGATTGCCAATCACTGTTCCTATAGGAATATTAAATGAGAAAACAGTGGGCGTGGCTTGTTTTTTCTCCTGTGAGCTGAATGAATGCATAATCAATGTAGTAAAGGGTGATTTTATGGTTAAATATAATGTTCCTGTTATTCATAAAGAATTTCATACTATGATTAAGGCCGTACCTAATGGCCTTGCTCATTTAATGAAATGCCACTTGTCATTTGAAGTGATTGTTAAAAAAGAACCAAAGTTTTAAATTGAAAACAAATGTATTTATGACCTAAAATGCAGTAATAAAAATATAAGAAATGTGTTTCAGTCAAAGAAAAGAATCACTCCGAGGGGGAAATCTCTTTGGAATTCTCTAATAGATCAAATTAATTGGAAAAAAGCTTGGCTCTTACCTTACAAATTTTGTGTCCCAACAAAGTTAAAGAATTACATTTAAAAGTGTTACACAATATCTACCCCACAATTTGGTAATCCTAACTCAAATTGTATATTCTGTAACTCAAATATCGAATCGATTGATCATCTTTTTGTCAAATGCCCACATGTTAAAGTGTTTTGGTCTGATTTATCCATCTTTTTTACATCAAAATGTAAGCTTAACATTGATTTTTCCATGTGTGATATCATTTGTTACTTTTCTCATGACAAACATAACATAGAATATATAAGCAATTTATTTATTTTATTGGGTAAATATTACATTCACAAATGTAAATTTTCTTCATCATTACCTAATCTGCAGAATTTTCTTTGTGACTTAAATTGTTTAATTACTACTTTACAAAATGTTTACAACAAAAAAGTGTAAAAACTGTGAAATTTGGTCTGTGAAACTGTGAAAGGACTTTATCGATATTATTTAATTTGATAGTTTGCCTCTGTACCCCTTTTTTCTTTTTTTGTTAATATCTAATTTTAGTATTATTTATATATAATTTCCTTGTTTATTATTGTACTTAATGTCATCCATTGTTATGGCTAATGTGGTTATATTGTTAAAACACACAAAAAAAATGTAGTAAAGTAGGCATTTCATTGAGAAAGATCTGGAAATATGGGTTTTAGAAGAACCTAACAAGGGGGCGTGGTTAAGTATGTTAGCCACGCCCAATACCTCAAAATCATGTAATGAACATTCATTCATTCATTCATTTTCTTTTCGGCTTAGTCCCTTTATTAATCTGGGGTCGCCACAGCGGAATGAACCGCCAACTTATCCAGCATATGTTTTACGCAGCGGATGCCCTTCCAGCTGCAACCCATCAATGGGAAACATGCATACACACTCATACACTACGTACAATTTAGCTTGCCCAATTCACCTATACAGCATGTCTTTGGACTGTGGAGGAAACCGGAGCACCCGGAGGAAACCCACACCAACACGGGGAGAACATGCAAACTCCACACAGAGCGACCTTCTTGCTGTGAGGCGACAGTGCTACCCACTGCGCCACCGTGCAGCCCATGTAATGAACAATTGAACTGAAAAAAAAACAGGAAGTGCATTTTCAGATTTTAATTTTAGATTACAACACTGAAAAAAATTATTTCTGCAAAATTGCTGCAAACAATTTATATGTGTTGAATTTAAACAAATTAAATTTAGTGAAATTATTTTGCTTGTTTAAATTCAGCCCAAATAAATTGTTTACAACCGCTTAGGAAAATTAGTAAATCCAAGGAATCATCTTTGAATCATTTTTTTTCAGTGAAGGGCAAACATTTTGTTCTTAATGCACAGATGCAATGTGAGCTAACAAAATCATAAGGTTAGTTTTGATTTCATTTGTACTTTAAGGGCGCTAATAATAGCAATTTTTACATTTAAATATATATTCTAGCCAAAAACTAAAAGGCTTTCTCTAGAAGAAAACGATAGGAAATACATTAAAAATCCCAAAAAGCTCTGTTAAGCATTAAAACGTTTCAACTGTATTTCACAGGAGGGCTAATAATTCAAATACATTTTAATAAACATTAACGTTTTAATTAATTAGTTTACAAATAAATTGCTAAATTAAATTAACGTAGTCAGTCACTTTGAGGGAATAGTCTCAACGGACAGTGGATTTACTTCATTAATAAGACAAAAAGTTGCAAACACATTGCGTTAAACTGTCATTAATCTGTAGGCTATATTCGGCATAGCTCAGGGAGTTCTCAGAAGATAACATTATCCTAAAAAATGTTTAATGTTTATTAAATTAATGAAGGTGTAAGTTAATTGCAGAGCTCCTCTATTTAAAATAAAATCATAATAATCAAGCCTCAGCCAGTGTTAGAGAAAGATACTTTTGAAAGTAATACATTCACTCATTTTCTTTTCGGCTTAGTCCCTTTATTAATCTGGCGTCGCCACAGCGGAATGAACCGCCAACTTATCCAGCATATGTTTTAGCAGCGGATGCCCTTCCAGCTGCAACCCATCACTGGGAAACACCCATACACTCTAATTCACACACATACATTACGGACAATTTTAGCTTACCCAACTCACCTATAGCGCATGTGTTTGGACTTGTGGGGGAAACCAAAGCATCTGGAGGAAACTCAAGCGAACACGGGGAGAACATGCAAACTCCACACAGAAATGCTAACTGACCCAGCCGAGGCTCGAACCAGCGACCTTCTTGCTGTGAGGCGACAGCTCTACCCACTGCGTCGCCTTTTGAAAGTAATACATTAAAATATTGAGTTACTCCCCAAAAAGTAACTAGTTGTGTTACTTGGTTACTTTTTATGGTAAGTGATGCATTTATGTTACTTTTGAGTTACAGTGGTCCCTCGTTAATCACGGGAGTTCCGTTCTAAAAATAACCCGCAATCTTCGAAATCATTCTCTCTCCATAAAGTAGTCCGCTTTATTTTTCACAATTATTTTAGATGTTTTAGGGCTGTAAAACCCCTCACTACACACATTATACACTTTTCTCATACAGGCATTAACATTTTCACACATTTCTCTCATGTTCTAATAACTTTTTGGGGAGTAACTCAATATTGTAATGTATTACTTTCAAAAGTAACTTTCCCCAACACTGGTGATCAGTGTGCCAAAAACACATGGATATACTTAACCATGGTTTATCTCATTTATTAAGATTTAATTCATCACACACAGTTTGTACAAATCAAATCCACATACTTTCCCAGAGTTTCCTCCTTTATTGTTTGTAAAACAGACCTCAGTACAGACTCTGCACATGAATACACTGTGACCATCGGACTTTATTAAATATACAGATATCTGCAAGTGAACGTTTGGTGAGAGACTGGCGAAAGTACATTTTTACCTCATGATTTCCTCTACAAATAACTGCACTGCTGTGAAACTACGTGAGGTGTGTTCTGTTTAAAAACATGCAGGAACGTGTAAAGATCTCTCATCCCTGCTGAAAAATCCAGCTTAAACCAGCCTAGGATGGTTGGCTGGTATTAGCTGGTCGACCAGCCTGGTTTTAGAGGGGTTTTGGCCATTTCCAGGCTGGTTTCCAGTCATTTCCAGCCTGGTCTTAGCTGGTCAGGCTGGGAGATGACCAGCTAAAACCAGCTTGACCAGCCTAGCCAGACTGGGAGCCCAGCCAAAACCAGCTATGTCCAGCTTAAACCAGGTTGGTCAAGCTGGTTTTAGCTGGTCATTTTCCAGCCTGACCAGCTAAGACCAGGCTGGAAATGGCCAAAACCCCTCTAAAACCAGCCAACCATCTTAGGCTGGTTTAAGCTGTTTTTTTCAGCAGGGATATTCGGACTGAATGTCATTTTCGTCAAACCAACTGCTAATCTACGCTACTCGAGGCTACCGACTATGTATACACACAGAATATGCTTAGTGTCTTACCAAAAAGAGACATTTGGTAATGGTTATATAAGTAACCTTAAACTAAACTACACTGCTTTCCGAAATGGACAAATAACTAGCCGGGGAACAAAGAAACCTTCATAAAAATATCAAATACAAATAAAACAACATTGGCTCTGCCTCCTCTCGTATGACTGACACCTCAGCCGTCCTATGAAATGTCACGTTTCACATCCCGTTTTTTTTGTAAGCACCCAGTTTTTTTTATATATATATATATATATATTTGTAATTTAATATGAAATAATCTCCTCCCTGAGGCGTCTCGTTCACTGTGCTATTTCCTCACCATGCTTAAAAAACGAATCATGGCTGATCTTTCCTAAATGAAATGAAAAACTACATCTAATAACACAGTTTTCTAGGCCAGAGGTGCACAACAAGGTTACTTTAAGGGACACACAAGTACACGCACACACAAAATAAATAAAAAAATGGCACTTTTTGTCACATGCTTACAAGTGTAGCTACAATTAATAGTACATTCCGTATAGTACATTAGGAAAAGTTCTACATTGTATTAATATTTGGCACATAATGGTTAAAAGGCCACTACATTTGAGCTACACAGTATTTCTCCGATGAGGCTTTGAAATAACTGGTAAAAAATAGCTTATTATAGTCATAATATGGTTATTGTTGAGGGTCGTGCGATGTTGTAAAGCTGTACATTAATATCCATCCGTCCGTCCATCCAATCACTCTCAGTAAACAAGAAAATCACAGTCGGGTTCTTCCAGTGGCTCTCCACCGTCACTAAAACGCTATTCAATAACACAAAGATGACCATGACAGCATAAATAGCTCATTTACATCTGTATGTACATAATAACACAGTGTTTCCTTCGCTGTACTGTGGCTATAAACACCCAGTGTGTGTGTGTCTTCATCCTCACAGGAGCGTTTGCTGTGACTGTGGATCAGGTATATTTCCAGACGTGAGAGATGTGAATGCAGTCGCTCAGAAGACTTTGGCTCGTTTGCTGTTCAGAGACCCGTGCTATCAGACACAGAGACAGACAGAGATGTAAAACACTGTTTCTGACGTCAGCTATTTCTGCAGTCTTGTTTAACATCATGAGAACACACTGAAAGGCTTGCAGAATGCACTTAAAGACACTAAGTCATTTTCACCACTAGAGGACAATAGCGAACGCGCCATGGTGCAACACAACTGACTCCGTGGTCACACTGCACTTTTCGCCCTATAGGCTTCCATTCATACACATGCTTTGCATGTCGCTGTGTTCGAAAGTTCAAGCTTGGTGAACTCTGACCTGCGAAAACGAATCACATGATTGTGTGAGACCAATAGAAGATTAAAATGTTCCCTCTCTGTACAGAAATGTAAAATATAGAGCAATTGCTCGCTTTATCAATGTCTAATCATCTTGTTTTATCCCTCTTTTTGCAGCACCATACGACAGAATTTCGCATGCTCAAACTCTAGTGTGACCGTGATTTTAAAGGGAATAGGAGACGTTATGCCCAAAACACACCCTTAACTCATTAAAGGTTCAAGAAACCCTGGAGTACTTTTTTTGAGATTTTAACAGATTTGTGTGTGTTGAGCATCATTTAAGACAACCTTAGCACCTGTCAACTTTAATTGTGGATAAAATTGGATAATTTTGAGCTTTTGTCAGCTAATTTCATCTTCCGGGTTAAAAATCATTATTGGGGCAGGATCAAAATCGGTGATGTAGCGCTATCTGCCTGTCCAGTGATGATGCGTCGGTTTCTCATTATTATTCGTAGACCAAATTTTCTTATCCTATGAGAAGAGCCTGCTTCTAAATTACTCATCACAGACCCATATTGACAGACCTGCCAAGCTGTGAGACGGCGCACGGCACGCAGTATTTAGGTGGTTGTGAAGGGTTGTATGTGTTTGCTTCCATGATCCAAGGTGTTTGCTGCATGGCTTTCCCCACAATGCTGTCCGGGCTACCGATACAGCAAAGCTGTTTGTGTGCAGCAAGCGTTTTTATTGAGAGCTGTACGAGAATTGGAGAATAACAGACTTTGTCTTTTATCAGTTGAGTTCGTTACCATTCAGACACATCACCGTGCTGCCGTGTTCACCCATGTTTAAAATCTCCAGATCACCGGCAGGGCTAATAGTTGGAATAGATAGTGGTTAGCAGTACAGCAGGTCTTTTCCTCTGTGTCTGCATTCAGACCCAGGGATTCAGGAGGGGAGAAGTCCTCCTCATTTATAGTGTTTACATGATTCTCTTTATATAGTTATATGATATAACAAATTGAGGTTATATGTTATATGAAATTACGAATAGCTTATCATATATGTAACAGGGCATTAAATTACTTACTGTTTATTTCTTTGCATTTTAGTTTCATTTTGGTTTCATGGCCCTTTAAGAGAATAAGAACAACCTTTTTAGACCATGTGCCTGGTGCACAGACATTTTTCCCATCTTTAAAATAGCAAGAGTGTATTCGGACATGCCCCCTTAGTGATTTTTTCTCAATCAGCTTTAGACTTTGCGCTTAGATCATTAAAATAGAGCCCCTAATATTTGAAATGCTCATTCTGAAGCTCCAAAAATATATATTACCTGGCATGTAAGCCTTAAAGGGCACCTAGTTTACCCCTTTTTCCAGATTTAAGATAAGTCTTTTGTGTCTCCAGAATGTGTCTGTAAAGTTTCAGCTCAAAACACCCATCAGATTATTTATTAGACCTTTCAGAAGTTTGTCAATTTTAGCTCTGAGCATCTTGTAGCTGTTTTGGTGGACTGTGCGTTGAATGCTAGTCCTCCCCACCCACCGTTCCCACGTGCCTGTCAGTGTGCCTCAATCTCCGCCCTCGACTGCCTCAGATAACAGACAGACATTAAGGAAGCAGATCTCAGGTAACGTTTGTGTGAAATATTACAGTAAGAACTTTCCCAATGATTATTTGATGTATTTGTTGTGGAGTTGCAATGATGAGTCACACACAATGTCGTTACAAAGTTCACGCGCACACACACTCCAAATGTGACAGGATACACATGAATATCCACTGCTGTATGGATATCCGTTATGTTAATGCACAAAATAAACCTGATTTAACGTCCACAACCCGGGATTGAAGCGTCTTCTTTTATAATTGTACTGACACGCGGCTGTGGTGATGAAGTAAAGCTGAAGTAAATCGCTGTAATTCATTACAAACATGCACTGTTTTAAACACGTGTTAAACTTGTAAAACTCACTCTTGATCACATTTGATGATGATTGATGATCCTAGCGAACTGAACAGATCTTTTTTTCCTGGTTGCTTTGCGCACGTCCGGTCTTGTTGATATGATTATAAGCGTTACTACGGAGACATGTTAATACGCAGCTGTCAATCAATTCGGTGGGCGGGGAAACCGCACTCCTACGTCAAGTTGCGGTCGGCCTCAAAATGGGAGGGATTGGGATCCTATTTTAACGTCAGGAAATTTAAAAAAAGAGACTTATTGTGTTTATATCACCCCAATATGACTGTGGACGCACTATACCTACACACAGCTCTGTCCAAACAGCTTACAAAAGAGGATTTTCATCATAGGTGCCCTTTAATTAACAGGTCAACAGTTAATGACAAACTGTAACAACAGACATGAAACAATGCGATAAAAAAAACATAGCTTTCAAAAAATGACATTTTGATAAATGGACAATAAAATTTAAAGTGACAAACAAAAAACTTTTCAAATAAAATTCCCTGACTTCCAATGTCTGTAATAGACCTTTTAAAAGTCCATGACATATTTACTTTATACATGTGTACAATAGATGAGTGAACATATAAGGGAACTTGTATCTACTTGTATTTGCTTATGTATGTATGTACAGTGCTCAACATATATGAGTTCACCCCTCACAAATCTCTCATTTAAATGAATATTTTCTATAGGACATTTTACAATATTATATTTGTGCATATACAGTGCTCAGCATATATAAGTACACCCCTCACAAATCTGTCTATTAAATTAATATTTTTAATAGGAAGCTATACAATATTATATTTGCGCATATACATTAGATTAGTCAGTACTGAAGTCAAATCTGGAGCTTATCTAACAAAATAACTTATGATAACGGTCCAAAAACTAGTACACCCAAATCTATATGTTATAGAAAAATATTAAATACAAGTTTTAAAAAGAGGAAAAATCAAGAGAAACAAAGAATTGAAAAATTTAATTGAAATTTTGTAGTTTGTAATTTTTTTTGCAATATTTTGCTTGAATTTAATTGTATTATCTTTCAATTTCTAAAGATGTTCGGTGACTAAAATATTATTTTAATAAATATATCTGTTTAATAAATCTGTTTTGTTTAAATGCACCAAAATATATGACCTATATTCACTGAGAAATGGATACAAATATTCATTTTCAAAATGGGGTGAACTCAATTACGCTGAGCACTGTACATTAGATTAGCCAGTACTGAAGCCAAATCTGGAGCTCATCTAACAAAATAACTTGCGATAATGGTCCAAAATTAGCACACCCAAACTTATATGTTAGAGAAAAATATTTGTTTGAAAAATTCAAAAAGAGCAAAATTCAAGAGAAACAAAAAATGTATAAAATGTTTGGGAGATTTTGTAGTTTGTAATTTTTTTCCCCAATATTTTGCATGAATTTTAATTGTATTATCTTTCTATTTCTAAAGATGTTCGGTGACTAAAATATTATTTTAATAAATATATCTGTTTAATAAATCTGTTTTGTTTAAATGCACCAAAGTATATGCCCTATATTCACTGAGAAATGGATACAAATATTCATTTTCAAAATGGGGTGTACTTATTTATGCTGAGCACAGATATGATGTAAAACAGATTAAGAATATGCATAATATAATGTATAGAAATGGTGCAGTGAGGCGGGGGCTCTGTTGGAGCAAAGATGATTTGTCTCTATTTTTATCAAATTTCACCCCATTTTGAAATTGTTGTTTTATTGAGTAAAATGCCAATAAAAGATCTGAACCCAAAAAATAAAATCCATGATATTCCAGATTTTCCATGACCCACAGGAACCCTGTTTTAAAGTCGAAATAGCTGAATGCACCGTCCTGTGACTCCCGTTTGGGTGTGTGTGACTTACTTTGGCCTGTTTGTAGAAGTGCGGCGCCAGCTCCACCAGCCAGGACGACTCCACCGCCGTCACGTCCCGCATGTAGTACTTGCTGGTCTGAACCACCTCATTGAAGACGACCCTGACAAACATCCCAAAACAAGCAGCTCAGAAACATCCGCAGAAACAGAAACAAACTGCAATAAATAGAGCTCATTTGCAGGAAGTACCATTTGGGGGGCTTTTCTCCATACAGCACTGAATCAGGGTGAATGTACAGCTCTCGGTCATCACGAAGAGTCCTGACATAAAAAAAAAAGGAAGATCAGTGACATGGATGATTAACAGAGATGAGAAGAATTATTGATGGAGAAAACAACCTGTAGGAGCCGGAGTGATGCATACGGGCCGCGTTGGCAAAAAACCCAGAGACGATACATCTGAGAATCACATCCGGATCCCCTGAGAGAAGACGGAGGAGTGAGAAATCTCCAAACAACATGACAATACGACAAAACAATGACAGCATTATGACCAAAAATCAATTGTGACTACAGGACTGCTGAATTCTTAATTCTGATTGGCTGATGAACATTCTAAAGTGCAGTTATTCTCAGATAAACACACAGCTAAAGTAGTTCTGGCAGGTTTTTGTGCACATAAATGGCCCGTTTCCACTAAGTGGTACAGTACGGGTCGATACGGGTCATCTTTATCAGGCTTGTGTTTCCACTGCCAAAGGGTACCAATTGTACCCTTTTGGTGGGAGTGGTGTACGACAAAGTTTCAGTCGACGTCATTCTTGCTCGAGGAAATGTCAAAGTAAAGCTGTACAGGTCGTTCACATAACATTATCATATGAGAAGCAATTCTCACAAAACAGATGCTTAATACACAAATACTTGTGTATAAATGTTCATTACTAACATTTCTATGAACGTGATTTGATTATAACTGCAGATCAATGATGCAAATGGTGCAAAATAGCCTACTGTAATGTCTGCAATTATATTAAATAAATAAATGCAACATATATGAACACATATAGACCCTTACAGTCTCCGATATGTTACCAGTTACAGAAAAACACAATATACATTTAGTCTTTATTTGGGTTCAAAAACAACACGAAACATATATCCTACAGTCAGTGCAAACCTCTCATCTGTGTCTGTAATCTTCACCAGCACATGTAACCTCTGTTAGAAAGTAATTCCGTCATTCCGAGTTCATAATAGTCCAAAAGGCGATGATAATAGTTAAACATGGCAGTTTGTTCATGGTTTAGGTTGCTGAAAGAATCATTTGCTCCTTTGTTTTTTAGCGCTTCACTCTCGCGTTTGTCCGTTTCTGAAAGGATGTCAGAAGCACTTACGCGCACGTTATTATCATGAGCTCAAGAAGTTCGTTATTTCAAATATAGATGCATGACGAGAGCACACGAGTTCTCTCGAGAAAGTGAAACCGCTTATGCTTTTAGACGGCCTCATAAAACAACAACAGGACACGGCAGATTTTGTTCTTGGCTTTGTGGCTGTTCATCAAGACGACGACATGGTTTGTTTGAGCTCGGGTTGACCATGGCTTGTTATTATATGTATATAGTATTACCATAAAATGTCTCGGCTGTGTATTTAAAAATGGCGCTTCCTGTGTTTTCATTCTCCTGGCTTGTGCACGCACTAGTGACGTTTGTCTGTAAACCAATAGCGTTCAGCTGCGAGTCTCGCTCCGCCTTTTGGTACCCAAAAAGTGGTACGGTACGGTTCGCTTTTTGACACGGCCATAAAAGCATACCGAACTCTACCGTACCACTCTGTGGAAACGGGCCAAAACAGCTCCATATCACTACACTGAATGATTTCAGTTATTTCACAGTCAAAAAATCACATCAAAACACAACAGAAGGCTTTGGATGAGATGTGCAAGAAAACTAGTCCTAGACGCAGGAGCAGTTTGAGGACAAAAAGCTGATACAACATCTGAACAGTGGATGCAGCAATGGAAAACATAGTATAAGTGGAATACTTGACTCTGGGCCATTGAATCATTAGAAGATAATAACACCCGCTTTGCATCATGACCGCATCACCACCTCAGATGTGCATTATTTTCGATTAATTCAAAATTACGCTGGATTTATACTTGAACTGTGCTAACGAGTGTACAGGCGTGAGTTGTGGAGGCTTTTCATCACTTGTTAATAATGAACAAGATTTAAATTTAACAGGAAGAAAAATGTTTTAAGAGGACAGCGGGTAAAAGGAGAGTGAATAGATAGGAGCGTTCAGTGCGGGATGAAAACCAGAGAGAGTGGGACTGAAACAAACTAACAAAAACAACTGTCGATAACAGACCATATAGCCAGTTGGCACAACAAACCACTATGAAAAAAAATGCAAAAAAATAAATAAATAACAGAAGAGAAGCATAAATCGGACAGATATGTTGAACAGAAGTGGCCCGTCACCTTCGCTGGATGTGCGCGGCACCTTGAACTTGTTGAGCAGGTGTCGCAGCTGCTCTCGGACGGCGGTGGCGCGCAGGAGACCTTTATAATTGAGGAAATGATCCTGACACCACTGAGAGCTCTTCTGATGCTGAGGAAACACATACACTGCATTAAGAAACACCAAAACAACCAGACAAATAAAACACACACACACACACACACACACACTCTGATGTAGACAGAACATGTGTGCAGCTCTCAACCGGGAGCCTCAGAAAAATGGACTCAAGATGACAAAACAATTAGGGCTGCAGGATTAACTGAAATACAATGAAATGAAAGCGTAGCGTCTATCGTATGCGCACTTCAGAATCTCGCCAGGAGTAGTAGGTCATCCGGTTTAAGTACAATATAAAACTGTGTATGGAAAGCATCATCAATGCACCGTGATATCGAGATTAAACCGAATCGATGCCATGATAATCGTAACCGAACCAAACCGTGAGACCAGTGTATGTTCACACCTCTAATTCTTAATTATATCTTTGGAACAAGCCAATAGTGAGTAATTAATAACAGAATTTTCATTTTTGGTAAACTGTCCCTTTAAAGGAACACTCCACTTTTGTTATGAAAAAGGCTCATTTACCAAGTCTCCTACAGTTAAACTGTTGATTTGAACAAATTTTTAATTCATTCAGCCAAATTCTTGCTCTGGCGTGGTCACTATTAGCTTAGCATAATTCATTGAATCAGATTAGACCATTAGCATTTCGTTCAAAAAAAGAGTTTTGATAACTTTCCTATTTAAAGCTCGAGTCCTCTGTAGTTACACAGTGTAATAAGACCGACAGAAAACAAAATGTACTTTAGGTCTAGGTCAATATTGCTAGGAACTATACTCTCATTCTGGTGTAATAGTCAAGAAAATCTGCTGCCTGCACCAGGCGGAGTAAATGAGCTGCTTTCAGAGGACGCCTTGAGAGATGATGGACAGAACTCCATCAGAAAACAACAGATTTAGCTTGATTTTGATTTTTGACTTTTCCATTTGGAGAATTAGTTATTAACAGTCCTTATAAACAATTAATTTATCAAATATACAATCTAACGTTACGGATCAAACAACATACGAACAAATAAGCTGAATGCATAATAATGAGCCCTGCATAATGATCACTGCAATTGAAGCTGAGGTGTTCAATTTTTCTATAAACTTTATATATAAAAATGTAAAGTAATGCAAATATTCATTCATTCATTTTCCTTCGGCTTAAGGCTGATTTATACTTCTGTGTCGAGTGATCGGTGTGACCCACGGCGCCTGCCTTGCGCGTAGTCGTGCATTTATACTTCTGTGTGCTGTTTGTGTTGCTCTGCAATAACACTTCCGATACGCTAGCTGGCAGTAGGTTTTTATGTTCCTCTGTGTCGAGTTTCTTCGTGGGTGTTTTGTTTTTACCGAACGCTAAAGTAAGTAGCTAAAACTCGCTCATTCAGAGGCGGGAACCGGCAGACGTGCAACAACTTTAATCATAAGGTAAACACAAAACAACAGTTTCCATCTGGAGCTCCTTTATGGGACTCCACACTTGTAAACACTCGCTCCATCGGGCTCACGGCTGTCAGCACCGCCCACACTTGTAATTTTTTGAGAGGTGCGCATCAGCGTCGGCGTCAGCCACGGCAAGGGCTATGTGACAGCGCGAAGACTGCGCCGGACCATACGCGTGCGCTGGACGCAGAAGCATAAATCAGACTTTAGTCCCTTATTTATCAGGGGTCGCCAACAGCGGAATGAACCGCCAACTTCTTCAGCATATGTTTTACATAGCGGATGCCCTTCCAGCTACAACCCAGCACTGGGAAACATCCATACACTCTCACATTCACACACATACACTACGGCCAATTTAGTTCATTCAATTCCCCTATAGCGCATATGTTTGGACTGTGGGGGAAACTAGAGCACCCGGAGGAAACCCACATGAACACGGGGAGAGAACATGCAAACTCCACACAGAAATGCCAACTGACCCAGCCGGGACTCAAACCAGCGACCTTCTTGCTGTGAGGCGACAGTGCTAACCACTGAGCCACCCCGCCGCCCCTAATGCAAATATGTAAAACAGATTTTACACTGCAAAAAATGTTTGTTTCTAGTCTAAATATCTAAAAATTCAGAAACCAAAAAGCATTTTCAAGACAAGTTAAAAAATATGGTTTTGCGTCACAAATAATAAGTAAAAATAAAGTGAGTTTTTACTTAACAACCTAAATAATCTGCCAATGGTGTAAGTAAAATAACCTTGTTTTTGGTTTAAAGTAAGATTATTTTGAAAACAAAATTGGCAGATTATTTTCTTTTTTTAAAGGGGTGGTCCACAGTGTTTTTTTTAAGGTTTGATTGTGTTTATGGGGTGCAAAACAATGTGTGTTCGTGATTCATTTGTAAAAAAATCACGTTATTTGTTCACATATCTTACCTTAATTTTATAAAGCTACTGAGCTAACATGGAAACGACCATTATATTTCCTGGTTCCTCCTATAAGGCCCGCCCTCAAAGGGCTCTGATTAGTCAGCTAACCTAATGTGTTGTGATTGGCGGATCGGCTTCACGTCACCAGGAAACGTCATGCCTCTCCTGCATGCTGTCTGTCAGACTGTAAATAATGTCAGTGAAGCCGTATCAGTTTGAGCCTAAGTCAGACACAGAAAATGAAGAGGTCACAGCTGAACCCCTGCAAACGCGACTCTTGCAAGATGTTTCTAAATGGTATGTTTTTTTTTTTGTTCGTTGGTAAGAGGAGGAATGTGGTCAAGCCATCAGCATTTCATTTCAGCATCTCATATTAGTGTATATAGTTAATGATACATTATAAGATGGCTGTAAAGTCTCCGTTTCTAATAGATAGCAGGTAAAACGGTCTACTTTGGTTTTTCGTTCACTTTCTGAGGTTTAACCACGTCATAAAAATGCTATCGTAATGACATTGTACTGTAGTAAGGCTAGGACAAATTAAAACGCACTTCAGGTATTTATAAAGAGTATGTTTATGCTGAATAAATAAATGAAAATATTATGAAAGCACGGACAAACCTATTCTGAAAGCAACGCACTTTTGTAAATAAATAATGAAACATACGTTGCAGAAAAAGGAAAATGATATGATGTGGTATTTTCTTTATTCTGAGTAAAATGGTTCACGAGATTACCGTAATAGTACGCGTGCTCAATGCATTGCTGCCGTCTTGACTGTTTTTCTGAAGTGCTGCTGGCTTGACCGCAGTGTTGTACATTCTTTTTTCTTGTTTTACACCTAGTAAAACAAGTAGGGGAGGGGGCGGTGGCGGCGCCTCAGAGAGACTTGGGATGTCTGTACATAATATACTCTATTATTTCAAATGTAAAACTCACGGAATGCTGACGCATACAGATACATTGCAGTAGCTGGTGAAGATTGTGGATGTTTACAGGGGTAAAACGGATACACATGTTTGTAGCTAAATCATACTCACCAAACTCCAGTTTTTTCCGAGAGTCTCTAGTATTTCACACCCATCTCCTGCCACCCTCCCGTCTTGTTATTTCTCCCGGAAAACTTACGTAATTTCATCCCCACTCCAGGTCATCGATTTTGGTATAGCATCTGATCGCCGCCGGCCGAAAACCTTGTACAGTTATTAACATCACATACACCCGCAGCCCATCCACCCCCCTGGTTCTCAAGTTCTCAACTTTGTTACTCAGAGTCAGAGACCACCACACCAAACCAAACTCTCCACACACCCCGTTCTCGGGAAATTTGGGCACAAATGTTGGCAGGCATGAGCTAAATTGCTAATAATAATTGCTAGTGACAAACCGCGTTTCTCGTTGTTTAGATCCTTGTTTACGTCCTTACTACAACATAGCCTACAATGAACGCTAGAAACTATGCATGTAAGCTATCAATTTTAACAAAAAGAAGTACTTACAGGTTGTGGCTCACAATCCACAGCTTCTTCTTTTATCATAGCTACTGCTCCTTCTTTGAGGAGAAGTTTTTGGCTGAATCCAGCACTTAACTGCGACCAATTGTGGAAGCTGTCCTTTGTAAAATGCTTTGCACAGACAGCTATATCTTTTTTATAATATTCTGGAACATAATTAAAATTGAATTTTAACCACTTCTCTCTTTGTGTCACGTCACTTGGAAGGCCAAATAGTGAAACAGAACAAGATCCATGGAAATAGCAGCGTTTGGATGGCATTTTCCTTTCTCTACTAAGGCGTCTGTGGCCACGCCCCTTTGCTGCGCGAGCGTTTGGAGCGTTTGGTTATAGAGGCCAAGACAAAGACAGACTCGCTGCGCGAGCGTTTGTGATCTCATTAGCCCGGATGTATTTTTTTTGTAGTCCCCAAATTCGTTCGCTGTAGGCTTTGCTAAGCTAACTCTGTAAAAGCCAATGTCTCCCTTAAACTTTGAGCATCTTACATTCAGAGATGTTGTTTATGTCCACACAGCAACATTACACATCAACTGAAGTTCAAAATATGATATCGTAGTGGACCACCCCTTTAAAGGAAAAACTCACTTCATTTTTACTTATTTCTGAAAACAAAACAAAACAATATTTTGTACTTGTCTAAAAATGCTTCTTGATTTTCATAGATTTGAGATTTGGATTAGAAACTAAACAAAAGAGGCATTTCCTGCAGTGTATCTGTGGTCCTGACTCAGTATGGTGAGTTACCTTTATGAAGGCTTCATACACATTCAGCATGGTGAGATGATCACCTTCAGCCACAGCAAACTTCCTGTGCTCCCGCGCCTGCAAACACACACAGACACACACACGCACACACACACACACGCACACCAGCTACAAATCCATTCAAATCATTAAATAAAGAAAGATGAAGAGATAAACACATACGGCCGATTTCCTCTGATTGTGTGGCGCCACGAAAATGTTCTGGATCTGCATCATGGCCGCTATGGTGACGATCTCTTTGGAGCAACCGAAGTTTCCAGACTCCAGGAGCATCTTGGCGAACATGGGGCTGAGAGGAAACTCTGCCATCCGCACTCCCATCGGCTCAGTGAGACGGCCGTACTGATCCAGACCTGCACAACACAGCACTTCAGCATCCACATCGTAAAGGCCCGTTCACATGGAGGACTATAACTTTATATTTAAACATAACCATAAATAAATCTGCGCCCACACTGATAAAAATCTGCTTATTTTTAGTTTATATGCATTACGCTCTTGTAACCAGCAGTTGTCCTCAGTGTGCTAATAACACCAGTGAATCCAACTCGTGTAATCTATCTAAACAGTGAATTTAACATTCCACCCTGAAAAAAAAAATCATACATCACTAAAAAGAGTTTATCACTTTCCTTCGGCTTAGTCCCTGCTTTTCAATAGTTATTGTTAATTATAAAATATTTATTTTTAGTAAATTCGTTATTTCATCTAAACTTACGAAACTTTCAGGTATTAAATTTGCTATGCTGTAGCACTGAATAAATGAAGACATAAGGACATATGACTTGGAGAGGATAATAACAAATGTGCGTCCTGCAGCTTTATTTATAACGTACATAGAGCGCATGCGGAAAATACAGAAATCCGTATTTATACGAAGAAAAAAAAATCATTGCATCCCTGTGGAATATACAGTCTTGAAGGCCGCTTCAATGTATATGACAATTTTTTTTGGCTTTACCCTCTTGCAACCACCAGATGTCCTTCGTGTGCTACTAGCACCAGTGAATCCAGCTCGTGTAATCTATCTAAACAGTGTTTTAAAGGTGCTGTATGTAAGTTTTGACTCTTCTATATCATATAAATACCATAATATGTTTGCAGATATTGAAGAAACATGCTGGATGAACATACTTGTTTGTATGGGTTTGTATGGTCTGAATAACAAAGTTAAATTCAGGTATTCTCTTTTGAAAATTTCAGAATGTCTGTCTTTGTCTTGGCCTCTATAACCAGCCCACTGCCAGTTTACCCAACTATATTTATGAATAAAATCACTGTGTAAATACAGTACAGTTTCATGCTTCCTTAAACATGATCCACCGGTCGTAACAGTTGCTGCGCGTACAGTTTCATGCTGAAAACGAGCACAAAACAACTGTGCGAGTGGGGCCGATCACACCGAGTGTGCTTTTCAGTTGTGAAAATGTGTGACACCCACACTGCCTTTTTGTTGGCATTAGTAAAGAGCAGTGCACTGTGCTTTTTATGTTAATGAGGATGCATGCAAAAGCAGACAAGGTTTTTAATAGCAGACAAGGTTTTAGGCTAGTTTGTAACAGCAGATGCTGCTCTAGGCTAGTTTTTAAACAATAGATGCCGCTCTATGCTAGTTTTTAAACATAAGATGGTGCTCTGGGCTAGTTCTTAACAACAGACGGCGCTCTAGACTAGATTTCAATAGCAGACGGTGCTCTAGGCTAGTTTTTAACAACAGACGGCAATCTAGGCTAGATTTCAATAGCAGACGGTGCTCTAGGCTAGTTTTTAACAGCAGATGGTAATCTAGGCTAGATTTCAATAGCAGATGGTGCTCTAGGCTAGTTCATAGCAGCAGACAGGGATCTAGGCTAGATTTCAATAGCAGATGGTGCTTTAGGCTAGTTTTTAACAACAGACAGCGCTCTAGGCTAGATTCCAATAGCAGACGGTGCTCTAGGCTAGTTTTTAACAGCAAAATGTCATTTTAATAATTTTTTTATAATTACATTTAGCTTTATTTTATTATGTACTAAACATTTTTACCTAATAAATATATGTTCATAAATCTCAGCTTTATATCATTCACTGAAATCACTTTTTAAACGTGTTAGTTAACAATAACAGCGTGGTTCTAGTTTAAAATCGCAGTGCAGTATTATACAGTGTAGTTCAGTAAAGTGTAGTTCAGCTAATATAGTTGCTCTAATAATTTCAGATATCATTTCTCCTGTTCTCCAGATAGGGTAACAACAATTCTTAGGAATATGTCATATATTTCAATTTAGTACAGAAAGGATCCTGTACCTTCGAGAGCGAAGAGCAGCTCTAGAGCCTGAACCATAGACTGAGCCGGCGGAGGCTGAAACACAAACACAGATATAAGACAGAGCTCAAACCCACAGAGTGACGCTTCACAAACAGCAGCTACTGCACTCACAGACAGAAAGCTGAAGCGCAGCACGTTGTCGATGCCCAGAGCTTTGAGCTGCAGGATGACCGGAGCCAGATTTGAGCGCTGCATCTCGGGAACAGTAGATTCGGGCAGCTTCTCAAAGTCCTCCTCTGACAGACACACAAACCACAACACTACATTTACATTCATGCATTTTAACAGCAGACAGCACTCTAGGCTAGTTTTTAACAGCAGACGGCGCTCTACGCTAGTTTATTACAGCAGACAGCGCTCTAGGATAGTTTATTACAGCAGACAGCACTCTAGGATAGTTTTTAAACAGCAGGTGGCGCTCTAGGCTAGTTTTTATCAGCAAATGGTACTTTAGGCTAGTTCTTAATAGCAGATGGTGCTCTAGGCTAGTTTTCAATAGCAGATGGTGCTCTAGGCTAGTTTTCAATAGCAGATGTTGTTCTAGGCTAGTTTTCAATAGCAGATGTTGTTCTAGGCTAGTTTTCAATAGCAGATGTTGTTCTAGGCTAGTTTTGAACAACAGATGTGCTCTAGGATAGTTTTTAATAGCAGACGGCGCTCTAGGCAATTTCTTTACAGCAGACAGCGCTCTAGGTTAGTTTTTATCAACAGATGGTGCTCTATGCTAGTTCTTAACAGCAGATGGCGCTCTAGGCCAGTTTCTAAATAGTAGATGTGCTCTAGGTTAGTTAATAATAACAAACAGCACTCTAGGCTAGTTTTCAATAGCAGATGGAGCTCTAGGCTAGTTTTTAACAACATATGTGCTCCAGGAAAGTTTTTTTACAGCAGATGGCGTTTTTGGCTAGTTTTTAACAGCAGTCGGCGCTCTAGGACAGTTTTTAACAGCAGACCGCACTCTAGGCTAGCTAACAGTGGATGACATTTTAGAGTAGTTTGTAACAGCAGATACTGCTCTAGGCTAGTTTTTAAACAGTAGATGGTGCTCTAGTAGTTCAGTATAATGTAGTCAGTCAACTGATATCAGTTGTAGGTCTAATAATTTCATATATAATTTTTCCCGTTCAATTTCTAATTCTTAAGAATATATCCTATATTAAATATTTAATTTTATTTCCCCTATTTTTTGTATTTTATGTAAATATTTATTAGTATATTTTTTATTTTTTTATGATATATTTAACCGATGATGTTGCAGTACCTGTGTACAGACGGAAACATTTCCCGGCTCGGTTTCGTCCAGCTCGTCCTGCTCTCTGACAGGCCGAGGCTTTAGAGATGGGTGTGACGATCAGAGATTCGATGGCTGTCCTGGGATTATACGCCCTTATTTTGACAAATGCACAGTCAATCACAAACACCACTCCATTAATGGTGATCGATGTCTCCGCTATATTGGTCGCGACCACAACCTGAAAAAAATAATGCAAATGATCAAACACGTGTTCATCAGTTTAGATGTTTAACAGTGCACTGAATGACACGGGTGTGTTTTAGTTGACCTTTCGGACAGTAGGAGCCATCCTCTCGAACACCCTCATCTGCTCATTATAGGGCAGACCCGCATACATGGGCAGGACACAAAGGTGCTTCTTCATCCCGTAGCGGGACAGAGTTCTGGCCTGTTCCTGCAGCAGAGACACCACCTTCTCCACCTCCTCCTGCTCAACCAGGACACGAAGTTACTTCAACATAAGTAATTAATTGCTAATTACACTGGTAAAATTGTATTTAAATTACTTTTCTAATTACTTTGTCTGAAATGTAGCTTAGTTACTACACAAGTAATTTATTTACTTGACTCAATGCTAAAACTCAAAGCACGTAAATCTGTAACACACAGACAATAGAAATTAAACATATATTATTTTAATTCGAGTCAAACAAAACCTTTTAGTTTGTTTAAAAACAAATATTTAAATTTTAAACAATATATGTATAAAAACAAAAAAAAAAAAAGTTCAAATTAATGACACTTAATTTAATTTATACCATATAAATTAAATATATAAATTTATATGGTATAAATTAAATATATATATATATATATATACACAACAGTTCTGTCTGGTTCTCGAATCTGATTGGCTGATAGTCTTGAGATATTAAAGTTATATCAGCACTAGTACAGCCTCTCCACCCTTGTGTATTACTCTGCCCACACGAGTGGCAAGCAGAGGACACTCTACAGTTTGACAAATATTGCAGCTGTTGGACAACAATGTACTTTTGAGGCTTTTTTAACGTTACGCCACAAGATGGCGACAGAGAACACTTTTTTCCCTTA
This sequence comes from Danio jaintianensis, assembly GCA_903798115.1. Lineage (NCBI taxonomy): Eukaryota > Metazoa > Chordata > Actinopteri > Cypriniformes > Danionidae > Danio > Danio jaintianensis. The sequence goes on along the minus strand of CAIGQV010019158.1, from coordinate 2,813,299 downwards.
GGGGAGAAAAACAGCATTTTTTTCAGCGTACGTTTCAACGTACAGCTGAACAAATCATTACAAAACAGGTAAGTTGATCTCTCTCTTTTGTATTTTGTAGCGCTGTATTTATACCATAGTAATCTGGTAGTGTTTGCTTTGCTTTTGCTTTTTTTCGGGGTTAATTATTGTGATCTCCCGATTGCAACAGAGAAATACTGGGAAATCTCTGTAGACTGATGGCATTTCATGCCGCTCAGCCTTATAATCTTAAAATGTGAGCAAAATCACCTGTTTTGTCATCACTTTAGACATTACGCTAGAGAATCATTCAAATACTAGCTCTTTTATATACACGATTATGCCATCGAACTGTTGTATAAATGCAATATCACACTCAGTGCGATATGGCTGTATATCATCACTGGTGGGACACTAAGACACTCGGCCTGCGGCCTCAAGCCAACGCACGCCTCCCACCAGTGCTGATATACAGCCATATCGCACTGCTACGAGTGTGATATTGCTCACATACATATACACATATATATATATATATACATATATATCTCAATTCATTGTTTTCTGAAGCATATGCAATTGTCTTGATAAATGATATGAATGTTATTCTTTAGCTAAAAAAAATTACAATTATTCAGTAAAATATATATTACTCTGCTGCGCTGAATTGATTTATATAGAAATGTTGAATTCATAAAGTATATTATAACTGTAATTAAATGACCTAAAAATGAAAAGTAATCCCTTACTTTACTTTTTCAGCTGAAAAGTAATGTAGTTACAATAACTAGATACTTTTTAACTAATTATACCCAACACTGGACATAACAGCCAATCATAGACACTTCAATAAAACATTAGAACACACTGAGGGCAATACTGACACAACTGGTAAAAACACTAAACCATTTTTTGTTGGTCAGCTTTTGATTTAAACTCATCATGAGGCCAACAATGATCATTCTTTAGGCCTTTTTTAGACTGTGTTTATCGTTGGGGTTATCCCCGGGTTATCGTTGTTCTGAACACCACTTTTAACCCAGGTTAAACAGGGAAAGTGGTGTTAGCACCGCATTTTACCCAAGGTTATGGAAAGCCTGCAGGGTTAAGGCTCATTCATACCTTTGCTTCTAAAAACGCTTGATGCGGCGCTCAGTAATGGATTTAAAAACAGCACAGCGCAGGTCCACATGACATGATATTATAAACCGTGACATAATAACAATAACAGACCCATTAGAAACAGGAAAACAATATATTATGATAAGCACTTGAAGATACATCACATAACTCAGGATATCTGGACAAAGCCACAATGAGCGCCTCGTCCGCCATGATATAACTGTAAATAAAACAGTCGTCATGCCAATTTTCTACTATAAACAGAAGCTTGCAACGGTTGTCCCGCCTCCGAGCTCTTCTGATTGGCCCACTGCTTGATTGGAACTGACCGTGAACTGAAAGTTGAAGATCTTTAACTAGGCACGGTGTCTAAAAAAATGCTTCAAAAGATGATAGACCCGAGCGTAATGGTCAAACCATAGACTGTAAAAGATATAGACGTAGTATCCATGACGTCACCCATAGGTTTCTGAAGAACGCAAAAGAAGCTACAAGTAGGTGTGGCCAACCGTCGGCATTTTGTTCGCGCGTCATCGCACTGACCGGGGGATACCAAACAAGGGCAAAGAGTCGGAGCGTGAGCGGAGCTACAAACGCCTGCTAGCATTTTGCTAAGATGGGCTTTTCTTTGGGAGAAACACTTAATACTTCATTACCTGCGACTCGTTTGTGTTCTGACCACATGGGCTTGGTTGTATACTATATCAATAAAGTGTTTAGTCTTTTTAAAACACTGTTGTAATACATTGAGCAACTAAGCATTGTTCTTATGACGTTTTTCTACGGGAGGAAAACGCGAATCACTTCCAAACACTTCAAATATAGTCTGTGTTAGTAAATGCAAGGCTATTGATGAAATCCAGGCATAACACTGTACGACAACTTTCAGATGACTGTTCTAGAGCCTACAGCTAATCAATCTGTCAGATTCTGGAGTGCTTTACAGCTCTAAAGAAATTTATAAATGATAAATGATCTTAAATAAAACAAATACACTTATAGATATGGTATATACGTATATAATTTCACTCACCTGGGAAATGGAGGCCACTTGAATGGTTTGTGAGCACAATTAAGTGCACACAGCATGCCATATTATATGATAATTGTGGGAAATAATCCCAAAAGGCAGTTGACTGTGTAAAGCCACATAAAACAAAACAAAAATATGATGCATATGCCGAGTTCAGCGGCTAATCAGCCGGAATTAGCTGAGGTGGCGTGACGGCGAGCAGCGAGACCTAGCTGTCACTCAAGTGGCCACGCCCTTAATTATGCAGACTTAATATAAACGAAACGGATGAGTCATAAAAAAAATTCACCCCCCTCACAGTTGTCATGAAGGGTAATATTAGCTATATACACCAAAACCATCTTTTGTACCAGGCTGTAAACATGTTTTTATCAGCTGTAAAATTGGCTAATTTACCGTTGCAGTCAGAGAACATCTGAAGTTCCTGCAGCCAGCCCCCAAAGGCGAGTCGATGAATTGCAGTTTCAGTTACATCCGTATTGGCTTCACGAGGGAGAGCGGGAGGTTTCCGCTTGGGTCAAACACATGTGCTGGATGGACGTTTGCATTGAAAAACAATAGGAAAAGTACCACGTTGGAGAGTAAAAGCACATTCTGCGTGAATGGCCCCTTAGCAGTGCAATTTGCGGTACTACATTAGTCTCCGCGTGAGAGCACTTTCTGGCCTTTGGAGGACATTTACTACTGATTACAGAGCTGTGTTTCCCTAACAAGACATGCATGACGATCGCAGGTTTTTCTAAATCACGATCTCAATTTCACTTCATCGTGCAGCCCTACTGTATGTCCACTGAAGAACAAACCAACACAAACATGAGCATTTTTCTCCCATCACGCACCTGTCCTGTGAGAAAGGCCAGCACGTCTCCATCGTCCTCCGTCTCGTGGATCTTCAGCACTGTCTCCACCGTAGCCTTCACATAATCCGGCACAGGGCTAGAGAAGAAAACATCTGATTTCATTAGTATGCTTCCATGCAAAGATGTGAATTAGATTCATGCGCAAAACTGGAATATCGCATAAAACATTTACAAATAAAGCAGCGTTTCCATCCAATGAGTAAAAGACTTCCTGATAAACTGGCGGCAAATTTCATTAAGAAAAAATTTGTCGTGTGCGATAGGCCACTGTGGGGCTTTTTTATATATAATAAATGACCTCAGAAGACAAAACACAATGAACGCGATGTGGTTTTTGGAGGCGTGAGACGCTCTTTGGGAGCGTAGACACTCAAGACTACTTGGAGGAAATAATAATATAATAATGTTAATACTGTAGCACTGTGATGACAGACTTTGGCTGAGGGATTTTAGAAAGACCAAAACAACATTTCAGATGTTTTATAATGTGCTGCAAACACTGCTTTGTCCATTAATACCGTCCCATCATGATTATTTTTGTCATTACATGATCTCTTAAAACAAAATCACATGATTTTATTCTGAATTTATTTGGTAAATGCTTTTTTTTGTTGTTGTTTTTTTATAATAATTTTTTAGGGGGGTTTCACCTTTAATTGGAAAGGACAGTGGAGGTTACAGACAGGAAAGTATTGGGAGCAGAGAAAGGGGAAGGGTCGGCAAAGGACCTCGAGCCGGGAATCGAACTTGGGTCGCCGTGAGCACCATGGTGCTATATGTCGGCGCACTTAACCACTAGGCTATTGGCGCCAACTTTTGTTGTTTTTAAAGCACACTTTCAAAATTTATGTGCATTTTGGTTTTCTATTAAGCATTTTTTTTATCTGATAATTCAGAACATGAATAAAGATGGTCCCTTTTCACCTTTCCTGGTTTCTTAGTAGTGCAAGTCGTCATTGAAGAATCTAACTAAGGATCTGACAAGGAGGTTGTGTTGGACTTCAGGAGAAACTCCGTTGACCATCGACAGCTCGACTGTCGAGAGATTCAGCAACACTAAATTCCTGTGGGTGCACATCACAGAGGATCTTAGCTGGACTACCAACACCACGTCCCTCTCCAAGAAGGCACAACAACGCCTACACTTTCTCCGCCGGCTTAAAAGGGCAAGTCTCCCACCATCTATCCTCACCACATTCTACAGGGGAACCATTGAGAGTTTGCTGACCAGCTGCATCACTGTCTGGTATGGTAGCTGCAGTGGTGCCGACCGCAAGACCCTCCAGCGCACAGTGAACACAGCCGAAAAGATCATCGCTGCCCCTCTATCCTCCATCCAGGAAATCACGGTGCTCCAGCAAAGCTAGCAGTATTGTGAAAGACTCTACTCATCCCTTCCACAGTCTCTTTCAGCTGCTGCCATCAGGAAGAAGGTTTCGAAATATTAGAGCCTGCTCGGCTAGACTACTCAACAGCTTCTTCCCACAGGCTGTTAGAGCCCTCAACTCCAGTCAATTTACCCCCCTCTGAAACCTCGTCCAACCCCTCCTCATGCATTTCTGAGTATGTCCCATACAGGTGAGTGGGCTTAACAAACCACCTGTAGAAAAAGACACCCTCTCGTCTCTCTGACTCTTGCACCAGGTTGCACATTTGCACTATACACACTTTCTTAATCACTTCATGTCTCTTGGAAACATTGCGCATTTCAAATTGGGCCTCATTCAGGTGAGTGGGCTTGACAAACCACCTGTAGAAACATTCTTCTCTCTTATGCACCTGACACTTTATCTAAACTCCATCTTACAAGCACTCAATAAGGAAAGCGATGTTTACTATAAATGTACCACAATCATGTCGCACTGCTTGCTTCAACCTTAAATACCTCTTGCACAATATTCACCTTTAATACCTCTCTTGCACAATATCCTGCACAACATTGTTTAATCATATGATCATTAGTTGTTAATATAATTATCATTATATCATTTTATTGATTATTAGTTAATGATTTGATTATTGTTGATTATTATTTGTCATTTTATTATGTTTTTATATTTTATTATTATTATTTTTCTGTAAGTATTGCTTTATTATTATTTCCATTTTTCCATATTGTTATAATCTTATGACTGTGTGGATTCAAGCGACACTTTCATGAGTAAGAGATAAGAGAATGTCTCCACTTCAAGGTCTGTATTGTCTCTGGACAATGTTGTGAAGCAGTAATTTTCCATTGCTATTGTTTGTGGTCAGGGGTGCCACTAAAGGGGGGGGTTAGGATGATTCTAAGGGCCCACGCAGTTTTGGGCCCCCCAGAGATATTGTTAGGGGCCCAAACGCCACAACCCCACTCCCGCCGCTCTTCAATTCTGTCCGCGCACTAGAGATGTGCGGATCAGCTGAATTGTCACCCGAATCCGCGGCTTCATACTAATCATCCACCCGCCCGCACATATAATTTTATGTGATATATATATATCCGCACCCGACCCGCACCCGATCGTCACTTTAATCATTCTAATTCTTTGTTTTAGGCATGATGGTCAGCGTGGATCGTTCGTTATTAACAGCAGATTCAGTGAGCTAATCTGCGCATCCCTTGCCAGAGACAACATGGAAGGGGAGTACTGTATATCAAGGCAGCACAGGTCCACTCATGCATCCACGTAACTTCCAGTGGTATTTTTGCTGTCCTGACGAATGTAAGAACTTAAAGTGCTTGTCTGACTTTGACTTGACCGGCCTTTCGATTTAGCACACACATGATGTTTCATATTTGAGCTACCGGTCTTGTGGCTTTCATAAAAAGCGCTTTACAGCCGTTGCATCCTATAACATACCCAGCACTTGATTCAACCTCATTAACCTTTGCTAAAACGCTCCCACGCGGCACTTTTCATTCCTTCCTTTTGTTTTATTTTTAATTCTCCCTTTTTAAGTTTCTCTCGGATCGGTTTCGCCTCCATTTCTGCTTTAACAAATGTGTTTAAAAAATACAATGCAAAAATCATCCACCCGCAATTAATCATAATGTATTTTTTATTACCCGACCCACGGATTATTAATAGGCACGTATTATTACGTCCACGCACCAATCCCACCCCCCGCTCTTCAATTTCATCCAGGCAACCTTCTGCGACGCCCCTGCTTGTGGTATAATAACACTTGTTGGATTTACCCATGAAGTCTGAGCACTGAATCATACGCAACTAAGATTATACAATAAACTCTGCTCTTCCTTTATCATCATGGCTTCATCTCCTGCTTCTGCTCCTCTCTAACTTTCTCAGTCAACTCCTATATTGATCGGAGACTGTTATTCAGTTGAATACTGGTTAACAGGTTTGGGTATTGGGCGGCTCCGCTGGCTTGTTGTTTTGGATACCCAGAGAAACAGACATTTCCTAACAGGATCTGGCATCCGGGGCTAGAATCCAAACAGCTCGGACTGTATAAAACAGCAGGCTGTGAATTACCTGACAGTATAGAAGATGTCCACAGGGAACGTCCGTCCCTCGACCGTCAGGATCCCACAGGTGTCTTTACTGGGGTCTCCAGTCTCGTTCAGGTTGAAGAAGTCCTGGAATTTCTGTTAGAGGAACATTTTGTGTTATATTTACAGATGTAGATAAACACAAGCACCACCTGCAGCAGGGGTGGCGGAAATATCCATAATATTTTCACCAGCAATACTTTAGTCACAATTCACGGTAATAACAAACCATCAACTAACACCACTAGCTTAATAAACTAATAATCAGCAGTTTATTACTAGTTAGTAAGGTAGAAATTGGGTTTAGGTTTTGGGTAGGATTAGGAATTCAGAATAAGATCATACTTTATAATAATGAACAGTTAATATCTTAATAATAGGCAGGTAATAATCCATGAATTGTGACCTAAACTAAAGTGTTACCCAATACTATATCAATACACAGACGTACAACGTATGTTTTCTTAGCTTCAAAAACTTGATGCTTTCCATACACGATTTTATATTTTACTTCACAGTACAAGAATTCTTGTATTAAAATTGATAGTTTTTAAATGCATTCTATATGTATTTGTAATACAATCTTGTCCTTTAATACAAGCAGTCAGATAAGTGAACTGTACCTTTAATTTTACCTGCTCAAAGAAAACACTTTTTGAACGTATCAAACAAAATTCAAGGACATGCACAGAACAACATGAGCATTTAAAGCAAATAAATAAATGTAAATATTATCCCGCTTGCTTTTTGAGCGCTGTCGAGCGAGTTGTTAAACGCCTATGATTGGTCACGCGCTCAACAGAAAGCGCTGCGATTGGCTCTAACGCTCTGGCGCTGTTCACCGATGAGTGACTGATAAATGGCATCGGCGATCACAGCTGATCCATGATAGACGCGGCGGAGAAAACTCGCTCTGCAGACACGCTCGTGTCTGGATCCACAAGTATCGCTATAACAGCCGAGAGGAGAGGAAATGTCACGCCAGCAGGTCAAAGGTATGAGGCGCCGGAGTGGACAAAAGTCAAGCGAACACAGAGAGACCGAGTACGCGCGAGAGACCGAATGTGCTCATACAAAGGGGCCACAGAGAGAGAGAGAAATGGAGTTTACTTTCATTTTCTCCACAGGGAATAGGGGCTTCTGCTGTAACTTCAGTGTCAGTGAATGACTGTTCACTGTGTCCAGCAAATGCATGCAGTGAATTGTGCACAGTTTCTGCATTTTAAATACTCGCGCTCGCCTCCCTTGTCATAGTATTCTACCACTAAATAGCGCATATGAGATAAATGATGTCAGTACGTAATAACCGGTTAGGCTCTATTACTGAACCGATACCGAACTGTCCACATCTGCATCGCGGTGCACCGAATAAACAATTAATTTTGACACCCCTATACATACATGTGTTAAAGTGCAAGAAAGATACCGTACGTTACTACGTTTTACCATTCCAGACAGTTTTCAATTCTATATCATGGACATGTATTTATTATGGTGGCGTGGTGGCGCACAGCAAGAAGGTCGCTGGTTCGAGCCTCGGCTGGGTCAGTTGGCATTTCTGTGTGGAGTTTGCATGTTCTCCCCGTGTTGGCGTGGGTTTCCTCCGGGTGCTCCGGTTTCCCCCACAAGTCCAAAGACATGTGGTACAGGTGAATTGGGTAAGCTAAATTGTCCGTAGTGTATGTGTGTAAATAAGAGTGTATGGGTGTTTCCCATTGATGAGTTACAGCTGGAAGGGCATCCGCTGCATAAAACATATGCTGGATAAGTTGGTGGTTCATTCCGCTGTGGCGACCCCTGATTAACAAAGGGACTAAGCTGAATGAATGTATTTATTATTCTGCTTGAACTCAGTTTTCCACAGAGTCATTTGTCAGGTTTTTGTCCTTAAACTGCTCCTATGTGTAGGACTAGTTTTCTTACACGTCTCATTCAAAGCCTTCTGTTGTGTTTTGATGTGATTTTTGACTGTGAAATAACTGAAATCATTCGGTGTAGTGATATGAAGCTGTTAATGCACACAAAAACCTGCCGGAACTACTTTAGCTGTGCGTTTATCTGAAAATAACGGCACACCTTAGAAATGATAATCAGACAATCAGAATCAAGAATTCAACAGTCCTGTAGTATAAACAGTCACAATTTTATCTTTGATCCTCAGACTTCAGGGGATCAAATAACTTGTCATTGGTCTGTCGTATTTTCACGTGTTCAGATGTTCACGTGTTCAGAAATTTAAAGTATAAGGATACATATAAACTGTCGGACATTATGCAGGGTCAGAGGTCAGATTCACCTTGGCATCCAGAGTGGCCGAGGCTACAATCAAACGCAGGTCTCTCCGCTTCTTCTGAATCTGTAGAGCGAGTAAAAAATAAATGAGCAGAAGGTTTCCACAAAACTGCTCCTCTGGCAAAGGACGAAATATAAAGCATCACCTTCTTCAGAAGACCGATAGCGATGTCCGTGTAGAGTGTCCTCTCATGAGCTTCATCCAGTATCAGCACACTACAGAAACACAACACACACATTAGCAAAAACACTCACAGTACACTTAATCATCACCATCACAACCATCATCAGCAGCATTATAACCTTCAACATCATCATCACCACCACCATCCGCTATCATCATACCCACCACCACCATCACAGCAGCATTATCATATTCAACATCACCACCACTACCATCATCACCATCACAACTATCATCAGCAGCATTATAAACTTCAACACCATTACCTCCACCACCCCCATCATCATCCCCACCACCACCATCACAGCAGCATTATCATATTCATCATCACCACCACTATCATAATCACCACCGTCATCATCATCATCACCACTACCAACATCATCACCACTATCATCACCATCACCACCACCCACCATCATCATCATCACCACCGCTATCACCACTACCACCATTATCACCACCATCATCATCACCACTACCATCACTGTCATCACCACCACCCACCACCATCACCACCGCCATCACCACTACCACCGTTATCACCACCATCATCATCATCATCATCATCATCACCACTACTATTATAATCACCACCATCATCATCATCACCACTACCATCAGTACTACCATGGTCATTACCACCATCTTCATCATCATCATCATCATCACCACTACAAACATCATCACCAACATCACTGTCATCACCACCACCAACCACCATCATCATCACCAACCCCCATCATCATCACCAACATCACTGTCATCACTACCAAAAACCACCACCAACAGCACTACCACGGTCATTACCATTACCATCATCATCCCCACCACCACCCTCACAGCAGCATTATCATATTCATCACCACCACCACTATCATAATCACCACCGTCATCATCATCATCACCACCATCATCATCATCATCACCACTACCATCAGCACTCACACGGTCATTACCACCATCTTCATCATCATCATCACCAACCCCATCATCATCATCATCACCACTACCAACATCATCATCATCACCAACATCAGCACTACCACGGTCATTACCGTTACCATCATCATCATCACCACTACCACCATCATCACTGACATCACCACAACCAACCCCCATCATCACCACCACCACCACCATTATCACTACCACCGTCACAACCATCATCAGCAGCATTATAACCTTCAACATCATCACCACCACCACCCGCTATCATCATACCCACCACCACCATCACAGCAGCATTATCATATTTAACATCACCACTACCATCATCCCCATCACAACTATCATCAGCAGCATTATAAACTTCAACATCATCACCACCACCACCATCACAGCAGCATTATCATATTCATCATTACCATCATCACCATCACAGCTATCACAGCAGCATTATCATATTCATCATCACCACCACTATCATAATCACCACTGTCATCATCAACACCACCACCATCATCACCACTACCATCACTGTCATCACCACCCACCATCATCACCACCGCCATCACCACTACCACCGTTATCACCACCATCATCATCATCATCATCATCATCACCACTACTATTATAATCACCACCATCATCATCATCACCACTACCATCAGTACTACCATGGTCATTACCACCATCTTCATCATCATCATCATCATCACCACTACAAACATCATCACCAACATCACTGTCATCACCACCACCAACCACCATCATCATCACCAACCCCCATCATCATCACCAACATCACTGTCATCACTACCAAAAACCACCACCAACAGCACTACCACGGTCATTACCATTACCATCATCATCATCACCACTACCACCATCATCACTAACATCACCCCAACCAACCCCCATTATCACCACTACCACCACCATTATCACTACCACCGTCATTACCACCATCATCACGATCACCACCACTTCCATCATCATCCCATCACCTCCCTCATCACCATCACCACCATCATCATCAACATCATGATTGTGCTGAGTTACCTGTACTTCTTCAACAGCGGGTCAGACATCATCTCCCGAACTAACATCCCATCTGTCAGAAACTGAGACAGAACAGTAAGCCATTAGCTAGGTCTCAACCTAAGCTGCAAATGTAACCTACAGCTATAGAAAAAAAACAGAGAGGCCACTTCTTTTATTTATTTATGTAAACTATGATGACATTTCTTATAGTTTTTAATAGACATTTCTATATAAGTTGATAAAAACTAGCATTCTTGAAGGATTAAAGGGATTAAATTAAAGGATTAAATTTCCTTTAAAGTCTCTCCAAATAAAAAGTCATTGTCTGATAACATTAAACACAGGGCATTCTAAACGTATATGTAAACTAAAACTGAATCAAAATATATAAAAGCTAAATAGAAATGTGTTCTCAAAATTAAAACTAAACTAAAGAACTAACAAAACCATTAAAGAAAAGTACTAAAGCGAATAGTTAGATAGTATCTAAATAAAGATTCATTTAAAAATGGAAAATTATAATGGTGTGTTGTTCACATCAGACGCAGATGAAGCATCAAGTGCGAGTGATTTACGTTAAGTCAATGCAAAGACACGAATAGACATCCTGCAGTGCAATTCACGCGAATGAAGCGGCGCGAGTTCAGCGTTTTGCACGTTTGACGCACTTAACGCCCGAATCGCTCGAGTTAGAAAATCTGAACTTCAGCGGCGCCGCATTAACCAATCAGGAGCTTGCTCTCGAAGGGGCATGATTATGACGTAGTGCCTGTTGTTGGTGTACCGAGGAGAAATCCGACACCGAACAACAGTTCATCAAATTGGGCTTGGCTCAGTCTGAAGCACCACTGAAAGCCTCCATCATCCAAGTATAGTTTCTGGAGGAGTTGATGAACTCACAGAGCTGGGTGACCCTCTGAAAGGATCTAGTGCACTCGAACACGGCGCCAAATGAATATACGCTGTTTTTCAGCATTCCTAAAGCACATAAACACAGCTATTCTCTCAATAAAATCCATGTTAGCTATTTAGCAACGAAGTTAAAGTCACCGGGCAGACAGAACCCCACCCATGGCACGAATCCGCGTCTATTGTGAAGTGATGTTCACACGCGAATGAAGCGAATTTGAGGTGCGAACGAAGCAAGTAAACTCAAAATGTTCACGCGTCTATTTACGCGCGAATAAATCGTGCTATTCGCTCGTAAAAAATAGCCGCGTCTGGTGTGAACACAGCATAATAACTTGCTTTAGAAGAGTTAAGAAATCAACATTTAGATTTTCAATCACTACAAAACAAAACATTTGTTACTCTGCGCAATTAAGCATTTGTTAATCTTACTGTAATGTATAAAACAATACATTTTTATTTGAAATTTGGCGTAATTGTTAGCATTCAAATTTAATTAATGAATAAATTGTATTTATAAACCAATAGCGTAGGGGTGGGCGACATGGCACAAATATCACATCACGATTTTTTCCAGGAAAGTCACGATAAATTAACAGGAACTTTTCATTTTTGGGTGAACTATCCTTTTAAGACTGGTCCAGGGTCACATATATTATATATAAGGGACATTCTACCAGAAACGTACATTATCTGTCCCTGAAATAAAAACATAAATACAGT
>CAIGQV010019158.1:2718393-2753419 GCA_903798115.1 Danio jaintianensis | reverse complement strand
ACACACACACACACACACACACACACACACACACACACACACACACAGCTGGGACACACACACAGACAGCGTGTGCGTTTAGCTTTGCACTGTTTTAGCACGGCAAATGTGACAGGATACACATGAATATCCACTGCTGTATGGATATCCGTTATGTTAATGTACAAAATAAACCTGATTTAACGTCCACAACCCGGGATTGAAGCGCCTTCTTTTATAAATGTACTGACACGCGGCTGTGGTGATGAAGTAAAGCTGAAGTAAATCGCTGTAATTCATTACAAGCATGCACTGTTTTAAACACGTGTTAAACTTGTAAAACTCACTCTTGATCACATTTGATGATGATTGATGATCCTAGCGAACTGAACAGATCTTTTATTCCCGGTTGCTTTGCGCACGTCCGGTCTTGTTAATATGATTATACGCGTTACTACGGAGACATGTTAATACGCAGCTGTCAATCAATTCGGTGGGCGGGGAAACCGCACTCCTACGTCAAGTTGCGGTCGGCCTCAAAATGGGAGGGATTTGGATCCTATTTTAACGACAGGAGATTTAAAAAAAGAGACTTAATGTGTTTATATCACCCCAATATGACTGTGGACACACTATACCTACACACAGCTCTGTCCAAACAGCTTACAGAAGATGATTTTCATCATAGGTGCCCTTTAAGGAATATAAACCATATTTTTCATTTATTTTCTTTTTGGCTTAGTCCCTTTATTAATCTGGGGTCGCCACAGCGGAATGAACCACCAACTTATTCAGCACATGTTTTACGCAGCTAATGCCCTTCCAGCCGCAACCCATCACTGGAAAACACACTCATTCACACACACATACACTACGGACAATTTTATCTTACCCAATTCACCTATAGCGCATGTCTTTGGACTTGTGGGGGAAACCGGAGCACCCAGAGGAAACCCACGCCAACACAGGGAGAACATGCAAACTCCACACAGAAATGCCAACTGACCCAGCCGAGGCTCGAACCAGCAACCTTCTTGCTGTGAGGCCACAGCGCTACCCACTGCACCACCGCGCCGTCCTGAACCATATTTTTTTTCAATAATAAGCTGAAAAAATACATATGCTTGTACTGCAGATAACAGTCTGTAGATTGAAAATAAAGTGATACATTATTAGTGTTATTATTATAATCATTATTATACCCTCATTGCAGGCTGACCGCCCCAAAATAAAAGTCCTAGAATTGTCCTTTGTGTAAATGCCATCTTAATATCAGCATGATCCAGAAGTTGCTGAGACTTTTATCTCAGTATGTTGATGTGTTTACAACTGAAACTCAATATTGAGTAGGGGGCGGGACTGTAATTCGCACATCATTTGCGCATCATTCCCTTATAGCAAACGAACAGTTAGAGGGGCGTGGCTAAGAATATTGTGGAGCATCAAACTGACATCATCAGAGAAGGACAGCTGCTCCAAACGGAGAAGCAAATTCTCAGACTTTGATAGAAGATTACCAGAACAAACATTTAATTTCAGTGGATTAACTTGCACAGATTATTTACTCACCTTCAGAATAACAAGGTGTGCTAAAAAAAAGAAACATAGTAAAATTTGATTTCATACACTCAAAAACAAATACTATTGCTGCTTGTTCAAATAACCCATTTATATAAGTTGAAACAACACAATTCTTAAGTTTTTTTGGGAGGGACAACTGTTTTATGTTCCATCCACTTAAATTGATAAAATATTACCTTTTTAAGTGGATTGAACACAAAAAAATTAAGTTTCCCCAAAAGATTTTCCAAAATCTTGTTGTTTAAGCTCATTTTAAATAAGTATTTTAAACAAGCAGCAAAAATATTTGTTTTTGAGGGTATGGGCTTTAATGATAACCACAGGAGAGTTAAAGGACGAGGCAGGATCTTATATTTAAGCAGCATGAACCACAGGCGATACACTCAAAAAATGACATTAGCTGTTTGTTCAAACTACTTATTTAAATTGAGTTTTTTGAGGGGACAACAGTTTTCTGTTCAATCCACTTATATTTGTAAAAACTAATATGGATTAATATGGTCTGTGGATTGAAGATTGAACTAATCACAATGTTTTTAGGGGGAAATGTTCTGGGGACTTTAAAAATGGCCTAGCGACATTCATGATCATAAGCTGTGTTCTATCAAAAATGTTTTTTTTTAATGATCCACATTGTGACGTATTTGTAAGTGTTTATATTTATTGATTTATTTTTTAACTATTTAAATGAAAGAAGTGGTCGTTTTTCCCTTTTTTCAAAGAAATAAAAACAAAAATGTGCTTAAACATAGAAAAGGATTTGGTCTTGAGTGTAGAAATGCAAATAGTAACGTTCAGATTGTACAGTAAACAGCTGTGTGTGTGTGCGTGCGTGTGCGTCTGCGTGTGAAGACTTTTATTCGGCTTATTCAGTACTCAAATGTTACCTGGCATAGACTGTAAACAAAAACAATAGTCTGCTCAGAGAAGCTGTCAATCACAACTGTCAATCATAATGACTTCATTGTTTTATGTTCCTTCCACTTAAAATGATAAAAGATTACTTTTTTTTAGAGGACTGAACATAAAAAAATAAGTGTCCCCAATTTTTTATGTTCAGTCCACTTAAATTTGTAAAAACGAATAAGCTAACTTTATTCCCTCATGTTGTCCCAGCACAAATCCATTGTGTGGAAGCCAGCATTTTTTACAGTGTAGCAGGTGTCCTGTGTGATCTGACCTCCGGCTCCGTCATTTCAGCCCCGTCCCGACCGGATCAGACTCGGATCTCAGGTCAGGATCAGGAGGTCCCGCTGCAGAGCATGTTCGGGGCAGGACCTGCACACTGAAACAGTCACGGCCGCTCAGCCTCCCCGTCCTTGATCCCTTAAAACCCTGGCTCTAGCGGCCCTGCAAGGAAAGGGCCTCTTTTTTAGTGGACGGAGCCGAGGTGTCCGCGGCTGGCTATTTGTCCTTGTCTAATTACGGCAGCGGCTGCAGCCCCTGCATGCTGATGAGTAATGGAGCGGGCCGGCGGGGGGAGCGCTGGACGGGCCGGCGCTCTGTCATCCGCTCGGCCCATTTGTCTTGTTGAGTCCGGGGGAGGCAGAGAGGAGCGCGGGCCGGGGTGAGGGGTGCGTGCAGCGGGCGCTCCTGAGCAGAAAATACTGGAAGATTACTTCCCATTTTACGCCACTTTACACTCCCCTCCACCACAGTTGCGATGGCGGGGAGATGTGAAATATGACAGCGGCTCTTTTTTTTCTTCCACCCTGTTTTTGTCTTTGTCAGTCAATGATGTGTTGATCTGTTGATTTAGGGTGGAGGGAACATGACTGGATGTCTCTGTGTGTGTGTTTTTTCCACACAGCTGTCTGTCTGAGAGGAGAGAAATCAATAATACCAGCCCGTCACACTGGCCCTCGTGTTCACAGAGGACGTTAAGTGAATTTATTTTTAATACCGTGCTCATTTGAGCTTTTAGAAGAACATCACATTTCTAAAAAATGAAGGATTCCTACATAATTTACAGGCGATTCGTATTGCAGGAGTATTTCAATGCTCCGAGGTGGTTTGTTGATTCTTGGGTTTTTAATTTGTGTATTATTTTAATACATTGTTTATTTCCTTCATTAATTTACCTTCGGCTTAGTCCCTTTATTCATCAGGGGTCGCACCAGCGGTTAATGAACTTATCCAGCATATGTTTTACACAGCGGATGCCCTTCCAGCTGCAACCCAGTACTGGGAAACATCCATACACACTCATTCACACTCATACACTACGGCCAATTTAGTTCCTTCAATTCACCTATAGTGCATGTCTTTGGACTTGTGGGGGAAACCGGAGCCGGAGGAAACCCATGCCAACACGGGGAGAACATGCAAACTCTACACAGAAATGCCAACTGACCCAGTCGGGACTCGAACCAGTGACCTTCTTGCTGTGAGGCGACTGAGCCACTGTGTCGCCCTACATTGTTTATGTTAGGGATAAGGTACATCCAGGAGGTTGTTTTCATAGAATAAAGCCCAAAAGGCTTATCGGCAGCCGAATGCTAAGACTGAAGGGCTTTAATCTGCGAAATCAACCATTCTGGATGTGCTTTATCCCGCTTATTACACGACTACTTACCATAAAACATAGAAAGTAGACACAAAACTTTGTTCTGAGGCGTAATAGATTATCAAATCTTTAATCAAACGCAAAACAGCTGATGGAGTATACACTAACCTGCGCATTCAGGCATTCATGTCGCCAAACAGTCAAAAACTGCAGCGTGACAGACAAGACAAATGAATGTGGATGTAAGTATATGGTTTTTAACGTATTCACACAGATGTCTGTCTGAGAGGAGAGAAATCAATAATACCAGCCCGTCACACTGACCCTGGTGTTCATAGAGGACGTTAAGTGAATTTATTTTTAATACCATGTTTATTTGACCTTTTGTGTTAGCATCGGCTAGCCCCAAGTTAGTTGAAGTGTCATCCATCGAGCTGACAGACGGGGACGGTGCCTTTTTGAAAGTCTTTTTAGGTTTGTTCATGGTTACTGTGTATAGTTTGCGGTATAACCAAATTAAATGAAAACAACGAAGTTTTTGAAGATTTATTCCAAAATGATGACGGAGCTGTGTGAAACCACGTCTTACTCCATGTGCTACTCTCTAGCGCCCCCGTTTATTTGACCTTTTAAAAGAAACCATCATGTTTTTTTTTCAATTAAAGATTCCTACATAATTTACAGGTGATTCGTATTGCAGGAGTATTTCAATGCTCAAAGGTGATTTGTTGATTGTCAGGTTTTTAATTTGTGTATGAATATTTCATGTTCAAAACTAATACATCGTTTACGTTAGAGATAAAGTACATCCAGGAGGTTGTTATCGTAGAATAAAGCCCAAAAGGCTCATCGGCAGCCAGACGCGAAGGCTAAAGAGCTTTAATCTGCTAAATCAACCATTCTGGATGTGCTTTATCCCGCTTATTACACAGCTACTTGCCACAAAACATAGAAATTAGACACAAACGTTTTTTCTGAGGCGTAATAGATTATTAAATCTTTAATTAAACGCAAAACTGACAGATACGAAAACAGCTGATGGAGTATACAGTGCTCAGCATATTCATAAAATTCATAATTTAAATTCATATTTTTAATAGGAAGCTATACTATATTATATTTGTAGAGATTAACAGTTTTATTGATTCTCAGGCAAATTTCAGAATGGAATACAGAATGCAACTCTGTAAAGAATCAACAGTTTACCCTATTAACAAACCCAACCCAAACTAATCCCTAACTACGACTTTAAGGTCCCAGCTTGGCTATTATTAAATACAGTTAAAGCCTCCATCTTTATATAATGAGGAGAAAATTAAAATAAACATACAATAAAAAAATGAATAGGTAAGTTCAGTCTACCACATTTACACTGTCACAATCAGTATATTTCTCACACATTTATTACTGTTCATTTATTCATTTTCTTTTCGGCTTAGTCCCTTTATTAATCTGGGGTCGCCACAGTGGAATGAACCGCCAACTTATCCAGTATATGTTTTACGCAGCGGATGCCCTTCCAGCTGCAACCCATCACTGGGAAACACTCATACATTCCCATTCACACACATACACTACGGACAATTTAGCTTACCCAATTCACCTATAGCGCATGTCTTTGGACTTGTGGGAGAAGCCAGAGCACCCAGAAGAAACCCAAGCCAACATGGGGAGAACATGCAAACTATACACAGAAATGCCAAATGACCCAGCCGAGGCTCGAACCAGCGACCTTCTTGCAGTGAGGCAACAGCGCTACCCACTGCGTCACCGCACCGCCCCCATATTTATTACTGTTCCATTTCCAAACAGGTTAAGTACTTGGACCATTTTTTTATAGTATAGGTTTAGCTTGTCCATTTGCTTATAAGACATTTTTTCGAATGCGGCCACTCTAGCAAGTTCTACTGCCCATTCTTGAAGGGAAGGGGCGTCTTCTGATTTCCAGCTCCTAAGAATTATTTGTCTGCCAATCAGTAAACTGGTTTGAACCCAGGATTTTATGTTTTTATCTTTAATTTCGTTGTCTGTCCAACCACCTAGTATAAACAGTCTAGGACATAGTGAAATATGAAAATCTAAAACCAAGCAAATGTGTTCATGAACTCTTTTCCAGAAATCTTGAATTTTTGTACAAGACCATAGAGCATGAACTAAATCACCATTCTCGGTCTTACATCTCCAACAATAAGGTGTATATTTTAACCCGAGCGTAAAGGAGTCCAGTAAAAACGGTGTATAATCTTACAATATTATATTTGTACAATGTTAGATTAGTCAGTACTGAAGCCAAATCTGGAGCTTATCTAACAAAATAACTTAGGATAACGGTCCAACAGCTAGTACACCCAAATGTATAAGTTATGTAATTTATAATTTATAATATAATATGTAATTTAAAAAAGAGGAGAAATCAAGAGAAACAAAAAAAATTGAAAGATTTAGTTGAAATTTTGTAGGTTGTAATTTATTTTTCCAATATTTTGCTTGAATTTAATTGTATTATCTTTCTATTTCTAAATATGTTCGGTGACTAAAATATTATTTTAAAAAAAATATATCTGTTTAATAAATTTGTTTTGTTTAAATGCACCAAAATACATATATTCTATAGTCTATATTCACTGAGAAATGGATAAAAATATTCATTTTCAAAATGGGCTGTACTCAATTATGCGGAGCACTGTACACTAACCTGCACATTATTCAGGCACAATACGGCGCCAAAGAGTAAAAAATGCAAAGCTGACAGAAGCAAAACTGGCTTAATAAAGTATATACTAACAAACCTACATATTATTCATTCACACAAGATGGCGCCAAACAGTCAAAAATCCATGGCGTGACAGACAAGCAGATACACATGAATGTGAATGTAGGTATATGGATGTGAACGCATTTACTGACGGACAAAGTGATTTGTAGTTCCTGGATGAGCCTGCGTTATTCAGTGGTTGTTATCTTGGAATAACAGACCTTGGATTGTCACGACTGACCAATCAGAATCGAGTATCGAGTTAACGCGTCTTGCAGTGCTACAGTAAAAATCTGTAACCTGGTTAACAGTACGTTTCCTCATATACCCGAATAACCATAAATTGACTTTCCCCGAATTGCCATTATGACTCTTGACATTGCTATGATTCCTTTTTATTTTCTCATCAGTGATGTACATTAGAGTTTTATGTTACATCAAATGTTGATATAATGTTTATTGCATTCCTTTAGTGTCGTGTGTTACCATGATGGTGTTTATTAGTTGTGTGAATGACACTGAGCATCTTCTATATATTAGTGTGTTTCTCTGCTTGTGGGAAAAGTTTGATGAGCTTTGGTTCATCATACGACTTTTTCATCATCATCAGCTTATGTTGTGTTTTTGTCTGTGTAGCAAAGTCCTTTTGGCCACTATAATGCACCATACAACAAGGACACGTTATTAAAGCCTTTTTTGATGTTGTGTGTAATTATTTCATCGCTGTCTCTGACTTTCTAATGGAAATCAATCGTATGTTGTCTGTATCCATGATGATCATGTAAGCACTGCTGCCAAATTACGGCTAAAGACGTGCAAACTGTGCTCTGTTGGGGCTTCAGGCACATGATTGGGAACCTGTTGATCAAATGTTATTCATCAGTTGCAGTGCAAAAAAAACCCTTTACTTTCTGGCTTTGGAGTTATATGGAGTGTAGTGTGTGTGTGAGAGAGAGAGAGACCTTTGTGCACTTACCTTGATACATCTGAGAAAATTAAAATAAGCAGCTCAGCTCGCAGCACACAGTAAACATAGTAAGTGTATTAATGCACACACACTATAATCTGCTGTTTTACTCCATATAACTCCATATAAAAGCCAAACAGGCACAGGCCCATTTAAAGGGTTAATGCTGCCAACTGACGATTTTACCTCTTCCCAATAGGGAAAACCACAATCAAGAATACATGATTATAGGCTGTCATGGCTTTGCAATCAAAAAATCTCATTATAATGGAAATCAATGGGGCAAAAACTGCCCCCAACATAACGAAAGGGTAGTCAATTTGAACAATACACAAGGGTTAAATTGCAGAGGTATATTTTTGGCACAGTTCGCGTGTCTTTAGCTGTATTCAGCATCATCGCTGGCGCAATTATCATGGATACTGACCCAAACTTTCTAGCACTTTTGGTAATGTAATTTTCAGATGATGCAAATGACCACAAAGTGCAACCGTAAGGTGAATTTCAGTGGCCGAAAGGATTTACAAAATGACTTTTTGATTGATCTCCATTAGAAACTCAGAGATGTGGATTCAGACAACGATGAAGTCAACACACAATCTTGGTGTTTGTCAAAAAAACAATGTAGATAATGATGACAGAATGATGGTTGTGACAGAACAACATGCATGTTCTGAACACTGAACTGAACTGAACTGAAACTCTAAAAACTGAACGGACACCATTTCAATTCACTATAATCTTCTATGTGAAGCTGCTTTGACACAATCTACATTGTAAAAGCGCTGTAGAAATAAAGATGAATTGAATTGAATATTCTGGAGTCGTATGGATATAAAGTCAGCAACTACTTTCAGTGAATGGTGAAAATCCCTTATGTCTCTATGAGATTACATTTACACATTTATATTAACTCAATTAGTATGGGTGTTTCCCATTACTGGGTTGGGGCTGGAAGGGCATCCGCTGCATAAAACATATGCTGGGATAGTTAGCGGTTCATTCCATTGTGGTGACCTCTGAAATAGAGACTACACTACCTGACAAAAGTCTTGTCACACTCATTCACAAACACTCATACACTAGGGCCAATTTAGTTCCTCCAGCTCACCTATAGCGCATGTGTTTGGACTGGGGGGGAAACCGGAGCAAACCCACGCCAACACGGGGAGAACATGCAAACTCCACACAGTAATGCCAACAGACTCAGCCAGGACTCAAACCAGGGACCTTCTTGCGCCACCGTGTCGAGGTGCTAAGAGAGAAATTAGGTTTTGTTATTATATTAGTCTTACTAAGAAAAAAAAACTCAGGCCAAAGGAAAGAATTATGTAAGTTTTCAAATTAAAGACTCCATAAACATCCCAAGTTAATTACTATTGAAAGCTACAAAAAATTATTCATCATCAAAAAGGCAAATAGGGCGGCACAGTGGCTGAGTGGTTAGCACTGTGGCCTCACAGCAAGTAGGTCGCTGCTTCAAGTCCCGACTGGCCCAGTTGGCATTTCTGTGTGGATTTTGCATGTTCACCCGTGTTGGCGTGGGTTTCCTCCGGGTGCTCCGGTTTCCCCCACAGTCCAAACACATGCGCTATAGGTGAATTGGATGAACTAAATTGGTCGTAGTGTATGAGTGTGAATGAGTGTGTATGGATGTTTCCCAGTGATGGGTTGCAGCTGGAAGGGCTGGAATAGTTGGCGGTTCATTCCACTGTGGCGACCCCTGATAAATAAGGGACTAAGCCCTTTTGCCTAACTGAAAAGGCAAATAAGCACGAGAAGTGGTAGTAAAACAACATTTCAAAGAGAAAAAATATACAAGTAGGGAGTCAAGTTTCCATAAATTAATCTCCAGTAATAATTCAGTGCAATTATTATGTTTGCAAATTCAGGTAATAATAATAATATCAATTTAGCTTAAAAGTTTCTAACACCTGTCCTAAAATTTAAGCATAATGTTGATGGATTGACCTCATAAATGACATTGCTTTCCCTTACAATAGTATACATGAAAGTACATATTATTGTTATGATTGTTATTAATATCCACATTGGTGATACTGGCCCTCTATTTACTTTGTGTTAGATCAATACCAAATTTTGCAGTATTGTCCACCCAAGTACTGCACTTGAGTCAACTCAAAACGCTCGGTAGTAAGTTGCAGAGCCAATCTTTTTGTACAGTGTGTCTATTCACAGAGACAGGCTATCAAATGTGCGTGATATCTCTCTCATGTTAATGCTGTTATTTGATATTAAATTAACACACTAATTCAACCCAGGCTCATTCTGATTACGTACCCCTATATACATTTCTGGAGAGTGCCAAATACATCCCAGGAGCTACGTTTTTTTTGCAGTTTTTGTTTTCGCGAATCCACCAAAGGCCGCTGTTTTGAGATCTCAAATTTCTCTCGCGAGTGCCATTCACACCTGCTCTTCTCGCGTAAATCCACCAGAGGCCACTGTCGACTGACTGACTGATTGACTGACCCACCCTCCTCCTTCCCTAAATCCAACCGACAGTGTTTTCAAAAGCAATCAAGAAAAAGAAAAGCCCTCGCGGCAGCCTGATTTTTAACACATTTTCAGATTTTACCACATTCTCACCCTGTTATTTACTTATTGTTTTTGTCTTACCTGCTTTCTGGAACTGTTCTTCACCGGATTCGGACCCCATCGTCACGGTCAACTCTGTGTCTTAAGTCCGCTGTTGTACGTGGCGAGCTACTGGACAAACTGGTAACAGCAGGAAAGCCGTCCATACGGAGGTAAGTGGTCTGCTGGTAAGCACGAAAAGGAAAAGCGTCATCCTCCCCGTAGCATTTGTTTTAAAGATGAAATGCAGCCATATGTTCCTCTGGCTACATAATTCGCAATCTCCAGAAATGTATATAGGGCTACGTTTTCAGAATGATCCTGTGTTGCTCTAATTGTATCATTGTATCAAGGGTTAATGACTGGTCAAAAATAGAATGACACAAAAAATAAAACAAAACAAACTGTCATCTGTGGTGTGTGGTGCAGATTAGCGCTGTTATATCAGACTATGTCATATAGCTCATAGCACACTCTCACATGTTTATTTTTTAGGGGTAAAATTTACATATGTGGTTTCAACAACCAGATGCATTTACACCTGTCCAGTTTCATCTGGAATGCATCCCAGAACACCTCCTGAAGTGGTTTGAGGGATCGGATTTACAGTACTGGGCAAAAGTCCTAAGCACTATACCAGCTTTGTTGCCTAAAGGCTGATTTATACTTCTGCGTCAAGCGCACACGTATGCTCTGGCGCAGCCTGCACGCGGTCGCATAGCCCTTGTCGTGGCTGACGGCGATGCGAACGCGCACCTTTCAAAAAATTTAACTACACGTCGCATTGTAAAGCTCTGTGATTGGTCGGCTTGGTAGTGGTGACGAGCGTGGGCGGTGCTGAGAGTCGCGAGCCCGATGGAGCGAGTGTTTAAAGTGTCGAGTCCCATGAAGGAGCTCCAGATGGAAACTGATTAAAGTGATGATTAAAGTTGTTGCACGTCCGCTGGTTCCCGCCTCTGAATGAGCGAGTTTGAGCTACTTGTAGCATTCAGAAAAATAAAACACCCGCAAAGAAACTCGACACAGAGGAACATAAACACCTACTGCCAGCTAGAGTTTCGGAAGTGTTATTGCAGAGCAACACAAACAGCACGCAGAAATATAAATGCACGACTACGCACAAGGCAGGCGCCGTGGGTCACGCCGATCACTCGATGCAGAAGTATAAATCAGCCTTAAGATTTTGACACAATATATATAATCAATCAATCGCTTTAATAAAAAACAAACAGAAATATAGGAAATGTGTTCAAAACAAAAGCACAACATTTCCTCTTCAAGCAAAAGTCTGTGTTTAATGTGGCTTCCTTTGGCACAGCTTGAACTGTTTTGTTCTAACTGTCCTGGCATGTTCTGATATAATGTGCTGTTTAATATCAGGCATCTTTTAGCACTTTCCAGAGTTCATCTTTAGGTTTAGGGGGTCATATCTTTATTTTTCTGTCCAGGTGATCTCATACAGCCTCTATAATATTCAAGTCTGGACTCTGAGGAGGCCATTTCATGACTGTCTGTGTTTCATCAGCTGTATTTTTTTTCTCCAAATAGGATTTCACTGCAATTAAAAGATCATTATCATGCTGAGTCCTTTCCAGAAGTATTGGCATAATGGATTAATGCCAATTAATTTTTAACATTCACAATACCATCAATTCAGACAATGTTGTTAACAACACTGGTAGAATGCAGCTCAAACCAGGAAAAACAGCCTCTCTCCAACATTGTCTTTCAACAACATAACATATTACATATACACAACATATTATGTGTTTCGGGGGGCATTTACACCTGCCCATTTCATCAGAAAAAAACGCATGGAGTGACCAGGTGTAAACAGCCCCTAGAAGACACATGAGATTTCTCTCTCTCTGATCTCACAGCTACTGAATGTTTCTGAATGTTTTGTCTGTTTGTCCTGCAGGTTGAGCATCTCTCAGGAAATCCTTGTATCTGTATAAAGAAGCTCAGGAATCAATTACTCCAAGCACACTAGAAGACCCTCCCTTAAAGCCGGTGGAAAAACTCTGATCAGAGGCCATGTCTCCGTAACTCCTGTATTGATTTTCAGGACTTTTTCTTCTTCCGCCCTGCTGCTCCTTACCCTTTTTCTTTTGCGAGTAAATAAACACCAGATTTGTCATGTGCGTGTCGGTGGAAGGGGCTAGTAGGCCCAGGTCAGGTCTGGGTCAGAAATGATTCATACTACCATCTTACGGGTGGAGAGCTGGAGGCTCAGCCCATGGCACTCCTCTCCTGACCCCGAATCCCCGAGCCGCTCTGGTGCTAAATCACGTCCCGTCAGCTGGCTTTGGGAACAATGCAGCCCCATCACCTCCGCCGGCTGCCGTTTCCTCTGTTGTTAATGCAGAGTACGCAGCCCAGGCTGGCTGTATGCCCTGATCGCTGCCTCCCGGGATGCCTTCCAGAACAAGATTTTGGGCAGGGAGTATTCCAGAGTAATCCGAAGAGGATGACAGAGATTCACCATTGTTCGGCTACATGTTTGAATACATGAGAGACCTTTTGTTGACATCTTCAACAAGACAAAGTCTTAATCTATTTTTTATTTTTTTGCCTTCCCCTGAGAATTTGATCAAAACAGGTAGTCTGCCTGCTTCGTGTCTTGTGGGCAACTCTTACCGCTCTTCCTAGATTAACAGCTTTCCTGGATTCCCGCTTTTTGGAGCACTTGTTTTTTAGCGTTTGGCTCTGGAAGCCCAATCTATCATGTCTCCTCAGTGGCAGGGAGATCAATATGTCAGTACCCAAACACCACCAACATGCTGTTATGATAATGTTGGCGGTGATCGCGTTACAGCGCAGTGAGCTGAGGATCGAACCTGAGCTGTCAAAAGGGCTGACGAAAACCATGAATCACTATTAGAGTGGCTGCGTTTCTCACCCAATTCCCTCCATTTGCTGCACGCGAGTGAAACGCAACATTTACAGCAAACGTTCAGACTCCAAAATACCCATGTGTATATGGATCATTCAAAACGGTCATTTGGATTGACCCTATTTACCTTCATAAATACACATTTTTGGTCTTGTTTTAAAAAAGAAACAAAGATTCTTCTTCCATTATTATATTATCCCCCATCTGACATTATTTTCTCTCATTAAAATCTCTTTTGATGCTCCATTCTAGTATGTAACACTTTTTTTTTTTTTTTACAGTTCAGTAAATTCCCAGTGGATAAAATCAAGTGCTGGTCTGTTTTTTTTGTTAAGTGTTGCTCAGAAATCTGTTGGTATTGAGAGTTAAAATTGGCTCTGAGCTATTTCATGTTAAGGATTTTAACATATACTTAACCCCACAGGCCTGTTGCACAAAGCCGGTTTGGGTTTTTACCTAAGTTTAGGTAAGTTGGCATTTAGTTTGAGCAAACTCTTGAGTTTTCAGGTTCAAGAACGAAGGTTGGTTTTGATCAGGTTTTGTCATCATGGTAACTTATACTACACAGCTAACCTGCTCCAGAGCAGCTTTTATTTTGGGATATAGGTCGCAAACCCAAAATGAACCAATCTGAGTTAATTCCATCAATGCCACTGACACTGCAAATAAGGACATTAAACCAGGTTTTAGAAATGTCAGTGAGAAATGGAAGTGTATAAAAACACAGGGTTAATTGCACATGGGTATATTAAAAACCTGTGTGAAATGTGAGGTGAGAAAACATAGGATTCTTTTGATTGGGATTTTAAAGGACTCATTCTTGGTCTTGTGTATTCATTTTCTGGAATTTAACTTGTAAGGGGCCTGGATGGATTGAAATCTGCCTCTGATGGTTTAGCAAAACCTAATGCAGCTGTGTGGAGAATCTGATGCTGCATTCAAGTCCTGTTCTTTCTTTCAGGGTTTCTGCAGGTTAAGTCAAATTTAAGATTTTTAAGACTTCATTCATTTTCCTTCGGCTTAGTCCCTTTATTCATCAGGCATCGCCACAGCAGAATGAACCGCCAACTTATCCAGCATATGTTTTACATAGCGGATGCCCTTCCAGCTACACACTCATACACAATAATTTACTACGGCCAATTTAGTTTATTCAATTCACCTATAGCGCATGTGTTTGGACTGTGGGGGAAACCGGAGCACCTGGAGGAAACCCACGCCAACACGGGGAGAACATGCAAACTCCACACAGAAATGCCAACTGACCCAGCCGGGACTCGAACCGGTGACCTTCTTGCTGTAAGGTGACAGTGCTAACCACTGAGTCACTGTGTCGCCCCTTTTTAAGACTTTTTAACGACCATTATGAATGAAATTTCAGACTTTCACAGGGGAAAACGCTAAGGTTTTTTGGAATGGCCAGTGGAATTTTTTTACTTGCCCCATTAAAATTAAAAGTTATTTCTAGTTCAGTTATTTCTTAACCACATTTTTTAAACGTGTCGAAACAAGCAAACTCTAGTTATATACACATATATCTATTTTTATTAGCATAAGTTTTAAAAACTAAATTAAACTAAATGCACAACATAAATTTATGCATAAATACATGGAGAACTTTTAAACAAACGTTATTGTAAGGAAGATAATTAAGCCATATTGGTAAATAGAGTTTTAGTTAAACGTTTTTTTTTTTATTATTATTATTTTTTTTTAGATGGATTGTTGGTTGTACCGACTGGGTAGCTTTACATGGACAAAGGAAAATTAAGACCTGTTTAAAAGTATTTAAGACAGGGTTTCTGCAGGTTTAATCAAGTCAAATTTAAGACTTTTTAAGACCATTATGAATTAAATTTTAGACTTATACAGTGTTAAACACTAATGATTATTTCTAATGGCCCGGTCAGTTGCCTCCAAAAAAAATAAAAAATCTTTTTTTAGACCTACAAGATAATATTTCAGTGAATTTAAGACTTTTAAAGGCCTAAAATTGTGTTTTTATCACACTTTAAGACTTTTTAAGACCTGCGGGGACTCTGTAAGACCATATTTCAGGGAATTTAAGACTTTTTAAGGCCTAAAATATTTTGAGACTTTTAAGGCCCCGCCGACACTGTTCTTTTGAGTTGACAATTACAACATCAGATGGTTGTGTGACTTCTTTTGGATAAATTACAAGAAAATGCAGCAAATGATAGCATTTCATTAACTTTCTGCATAACAAGAACCTGATCAATTTACAGTAAGTTTATAGGATAGCTTAACTATCGTTTTTTATCAAAAATCCACCACCATCAATGGACGTTACATCCATTGATCACTCTAGGTTTCTCATTGATGTCCCCTACTCAGAATCTCTTGGCTTAACAAAACGTTTAGACAATAGAAGCAATTCATATTCGTTCAACTCGTAAATACATTACTTGAACTCACCACAAGTATAGAAACAGTCAATTGTTTACGTACCCATTCATATCCTAAGGAACCTGCATGACCTGTGGCATTCACAAAGATGTTAAAGTCTATGGAACCTGATGCTGCTGCAGACTTTTATTCCAGTATGATGATGTATTTCCAGCTGAAATGAAATATTGAGTAGGGGAGTGCTTTAGGAGTGCTTTCTTTTTGCACTCCTCCTCCTCATCTTTTACTCGCAGCACACTAATGGCTGGAGGGGCGTGGCTAAACATATTTCACCCAATCCACAGCCGATTCGAATGTTATCAGTCGATTGAATGGGCATTATCAGTGGTTTATCAGCTGATAGATATGGGCCAGTAGGGGCCTACTGCGCCAACTGGTAGGCTCAGAAGGCTGTTATCAACCATGCACATGGTTAATCTGCTGTTCTTGCGTAAATCCAGCAGAGGCCGCTCCGATTGACCTGCCCTCCTCCTTCCCTAAACCCAACGGTCATTATTTTTTCAAAAGCACCGATTAACCTGCCCTCCTCCTTCCCTAAACCCAACCGTCTGTTTTTAAAAAAGCTGGCGTTTTGGCTTTTGTCTTACCTGCTTTCTGAAGCCGTTCTTCGCCAGACTCGAACTCTGTCATCGCTGTCAACTCCGCACCACGTCACAAGTCTGCCGACGTACACGGTGAGCCACTGGAGAAACTGATAACAGCTCAAAATCCATTCATATGGAGGTAAGCGTGTATACCGCCACGCAGCATTCGTTTTGAAGACAAAATGATTTATTAAATTATATTATTTCCCATTAATTGTATTTTATTAACGTCAACCCCTACCCCAACCCTAAACCCAACCGTCACAGTAATGTAAAAACACATCTGGATCTGAACTCTTCTCTATTAGTATAGCTGATAAATTATGTGTATGGTTGATAACAGCCTTCTGAGCCTACCAGTAGGCGCAGTAGGCCCCTACTGGCCCATGTCTATCAGCTGATAAACCACTGATAACGCCCATTCAATCGACTGATAACATTCGAAGCGGGTGCAATCCGTCAAACTGACGTCATCAGAGAATGATCGGCGTTCCAGAGCAGATTTCATTAAAGATTAACAAAGCTGTTTGTTTGTCTGTGGATTAACTTGAACAGATTAATTGTTAACTTTAAGACTAACAATGTGTGCTAGTAAAATAAACATAGCAAATTTTGACTTCATGTTGACTACTATGATATAAAACCAATTGTTTTTCTTGGGTCTGATCCTGGATTGTTAATGTCCTGCAAAGTTTAGCTTCAGCCAGCTCCAGCACACTTACCTGAAAGTTCTAGTGAGATCGAAGACCTTTATTTAGCTGGTTCAGGTGTGGTTAATTAGGGTTAGCTCTGAGCTCTGCAGGACAGTGGCCCTCCAGAAACAGGTTTGGACACCCCTGCTCTGGGCTGCTGCAGCTGCTCCGGGACGTCTGCCTCTGTGTGCAATGGTTAGGCTTATATGGGACTGTCAGTGTCACGTGAACGAATGACTCAAATTTTAAGACTTGTCAGAAGAGGTGAGCTGAGCTAATCATAGACAAAAGACCCATGTGAACAATGAATGATTATTTTCTCTTTCTTATAGCATTCTAGTTATGACTTGTTTGTAGTGTGATCAAGGTTTGGTGTAGTTGTAGATGAGTTTGGAAGCAATGCGTAACGTTTTAATAATATTCTGGCAAATTGAAAGAAAAGACTTGACAAAGGATTCATTCATCTCTATGAACGAGACTCAAAGGTCAGAGTCAGTAAAATTATCCAAACTTCCCATCACTAATTCTGATGGCTCAATCACAACATCCCAAAGTTTATTATTTCCTTATTACAAATTTCCTTTTTACAATTAATAACACAGGCCCATTTTGGCTTATATATATATATATATGAGCAATATCACACGAGTAGCAGTGCGATGTGGCTGTATATCGGCACTGGTAGGAGGCGTGCGTTGCGGCCTTGTGCCTTAGTGTCCCACCAGTGACGATATACAGCCACATCACACTGCTACGAGTGTGATATTGCGTTTATACAACAGTTCGATGGCATAATTGTGTGTATAAAAAAGAAAATCAAACAGGGAGAGTCTCAAAACCCTTTTGTAAGAGGAACTACTTTCTTCCGCCATTCATTCACATCTGCAGCTGACGTCAGAACAGCAGAAGCCGTTACTAATTCACAAACGTCACTTTAGAGCTAGTGTTTGAATGATTCTCTAGCGTAATGTCTAAAGTGATGACAAAAACAGGTGATTTTGCTCACATTTTGAGATTATAAGGCTGAACGGCATCAAATGCCATCAGTCTACAGAGATTTCTCAGTATTTCTCTGTTGCAATCGGGAGATCACAATATTACTATAGTATAAATACAGCACTACAACATACAAAAGAGAGAGATCGACTTAGAAAGTCATTTACCTGTTTAATAATGATTTGATCAGCTGTAGTTTGAAATTACGCTGGTTTTCTCTTAGGGCTTATTATGCAGTCTCTGTCGCCATCTTGTGGATGAACATCGTCAACCGTCTTTGCTCAAAGACAGGCTAATAGCCGCTGACGCTCTATGTCTCTCAGAAATTATAAATATTTTAAAATAGGCACTATCCTTATAAATAAACTGCATAGTTGCAATCTAAACAACTACATTCTCCACTAAAAAAGCCTCAAAAGTACATTATGTTGCCCAACAGCAGCAATATTTGTCAAACTGTAGAGTGTCCTCTGCTTATTGCTGTATGTGGGCGGAGTAATACACAAGGGTGAAGGGTTATGAGGCTGGACGAGTGCTGTTACTGGCAGAATATCGCACTGCTATCAACCAACCAGATTCAAGAACCAGACAGAACTGTTGTATGTATGTGTATACATATATATATATATATATATATATATACACACAAATGTGTCAACATTTGAAGTGGATCAAAACCTTTCATCAAAATTGTCCTAAAACAACTGCCATTCTTGTCTTAGGTCAATTTAGAAAAACTTTTTTGATCCATATCAAATGTTGACTACTATATATATGCTTATTTGTCACTCTGCTGTTCTTTACTGCTTGGCGCCATCTTACAACTGTATATAATAATAATAAGGTTATTGTAAACTGCATACAGCCCTTTGTTAAGAACAAATGTTCTTTTTGTAAGCTTTACATTTAATTAAACAGAAAAAGAAAATTATTATTGGTTTATTGATTATTGGAAAATTATGGAAAGTAGCCGTGTAATAAGCGGGCCTAAGAGGAATTCTTACAGTATGCCCAACTTAGGGTCTAAAAACGTTTGTGTGTGACCAAACAAAAGCACAAACCTTCGAGCAGCCAACAGAGGCGCCATCTTTTTTTTTTGTGAACCAATTGAGTCAAATTCAGGATGGAGAACTTGTTTATGGACAAATAACTAGATAAAAATACGATTATATAAGTAATGTCTTCAATGAGAGGAAACAATGCTTTTAAACAGGTCAGTGCCTGTAGCCTATTTTTGCGATGGCCTTGCTTTTAAGTAGACCTCAATGTAATTTCAACAAGGTTTCATCATTGTTGTTGCTAATCTGATATGTTTTTTTTCCAAAACACCTGCTACGTCCTTTAGATGGCGAGCGGCGCAGCTCAGCGACTAGATGGGAGATGAATTTCACTTAATGCACGCATTTAAACCCAGCAAAACAATCAGACTCACCGCAACGCAGCTAGCGGCGGTCAGGCGAGTGGCGCTAGGATAGTCTCCGGGGCTAGCGAATGTCTCCTCGGCCCATGTCAACAGCCGTTTAACCCGCTAGACTGGAACCCGATCCACCCCGGGCCTCCAGCTCATTAACCTGAAACGCGGTGAATTGGTCTGCGAGAGTGTGGCTCCAGTTACCCGGCTAATGTTATTTCGCCACTAACATCAAAGCCAGCGGATGTTAGCGTGTTGGACAAATAGCCTGCACTATTTGCCCTAATAGCCAGTGGTGGTGATGTGTCTGTGTGTGTGTTATTTAAGTAATGCGCTCTTTCCTATGCGTGTGTGTGTATGTAGAAGGGGGGGATATTATTTGAGTTTACAGGATGCAATTTTCTTTAATATAAATGTCCTAATGTAATTTAGCGGCAGGCGCGCGCTTTAGCTCCGAGCACTTGCCGAGTGTATGTTTCTGCTGACTATCTTGCTTTGGCAATTTCCACGGATGAGTGGCTCTCTGGGAGTGCATTATGCATCACTCTCACTTGCTTAAAGATTACGTGTGCGCTGGGAAGGCATTACACAAACAAGGAAATATGCCTTTGATTAAAATATCTTTTATCTTTTTATTGATTAAAAGGCACAGTTTGGTAATAGAGCGAGTCTGCCCCTCCTGCTCGATCTTGTGTTTTTATTACTGCTGCCTCTTTTTTTTTTCTTTCTCATAGTCTGTTCGCCTAATTGGTTTTATCTCCTTTAGAAGGAAGTGGTTCTTAGCAGTACAGTACACTGGGCTGCCATATTTCCAACAATACTGCTGAAAAACACATCTTTGTAGGACTTTGGACTAGGGCTGCACGATTAAATCTAAAAAATTAATCGAAAAAAAATTTGCAATCTCGATTTGACCCTACACGCGATCTTAATTCAGCTTTTCTACGATTCAGCCAATTATATTTTCAAGATCAGGAGAGAAGCGTAAGGGCGGACGCACAAGTCTTCACAGCAACATTGACACCTCCAAATGGCGTTAAAAATGTCACATACTGTATTTGTAAGGTATAATTCACCCAAAAATGTAATTTCTATCTTAATGTAATGATGTAGTCGCGGCCGCGAAATCACACGTGAGCTGACGAACTGTTTGTTTACTACCGAGAGGATGCGCGCGTGCACGCCAATGATGTCTACTTTAGTGAACAGAACCTGGATAGGCTGTGAATAACAGGTAATAAAGTTGTAAATAACGTTCAGTTTGTTGCACAGAGTGATCGTTTGGGAGCCGCGCGGGAAGTATGATTTGCATGGTTTTTTTCTCAGAGTGACGGCAGCCATGACATGAGCCGAGCCACAGTCGCAGTGAAAGTGAAACCGGCGTGCGCATCATTTAAATGATCATATCGCATATTAGAGTTATGATTACGACAAGCATTTGATATGTTTTTTTTCTTTCATAGCGAACACAAAGTGTTGTGCATGAAAATAAATGTTTTTACAGTGTCACTATAACTACTCTAGCCTATATAATGTTGAATATAATGCAAGAGGGAATCTGATAATGACAAATGTTTCATTTTACCAGAGAAAAAATGGTCTGATAGTGTTGTCAATGACAGATGACAAGCTTATGTCTCAAACACAATAATTCAACTTTAGAATTATGAATATTCCGATGTCATCACTTTACTGTGAATTAACAAACAGGACATATTTAAAGTATGTTCAAGTCCACCATTCCAAATCTATACAAAATTGAGCATTTTAACCAACAGTAGACCTATACACAGGGCTAATATTATTAGTGTTGTTTTACCATATGTTTGAGATATAACAATAATAATAGAATACTCATATTAACCTTTATTTTACATCTACAGAATTGTGAGAAAATCGTGATCTTCATTTTAAGCAAAAAAAACGTGATACTCATTTTAGCCAGAATCGTGCAGCTCTACTTTGGACTTTGTAGGAAATTGCTTTTTGTTGACTATTTAGACTTATTTTTGTCGTAATTAAAATTTTATTTTTTCTCAAATCACATTTGGCCTTGTTGGAAAAAGTGTACTTAAATAAATTAAATGTAGGCCTAGACAGGTAGCAAAGATTTCTGGCCCCGGTTTGGCATTAAGCTGGCACAGCAGGCATTCATCCGGCACTGGCATACAGCATGTGGGCCAAACATGGCCCGGGTTTGGCAGAGGTGGCACCATCTTTAAGGCGGCACACAAGACTTGATGTTAAAAAGTGATATGTGGGCCATGTAAGTTTGGCCTATCTTGACATACATTTAAAAAACATTTAAATTTTTTTTGAGTAAAGAAAAATATTCTACCAATCAGGTCGCTTCGAGAAAAAGCACGCCCATAGCGCTTAAGCTATGCTTCATGGGCTTATCAATTTCATTGCAGTCGTGACACACCAACATATCTGGCCCAGTTATAGGTTATTAACTTGGCTGAGACTTGGCCCAGATATAGGTCCACGTTTGGCCCTTGTCTGGAATCCAGACTTGGTCCAGTCATGTACCATAATTCACTGCGGAATGTGGGCCAAACAAAAGCTGATTGTGTGGGCCGGAGAAATTTTGCTATTACTTCAAATGTTAAATCTTGGGATGTGCGATATATCAAACTGATCAACATTTAGCAAATTTACATATCACGATGTGGTGGTGATGTTTATTTGATTTATTTTAGTTTGTTTACATTATTGAAATGTCAAATTTGTTTTATGCAACAGTAAAACGTGGCTGTTCGCTTTCAGAGGTTTCAGTAGTGATGCTTTCTTCTCCCTGAAATAATTTTAAACATATGTTGGTCATATTACTTATTCATATTATTACATATTACATATTATACTTATTACTTCTCTATTTCCACCTGGGGATACTCATTCCGAGGTCCCTAGAGACTATGCAGCGCCATTGATGTGATTCAAGACTTGTGAAGAGATGATCCCAAAGTATCCATAATCCTAGACCGGGTCGTATCCCGAGCTGATGCTGTGGTCGTCATAAAGAAATGGAGTGCATGAGACTGATTCCTGAAAGACCACCGTGACAAACGAGTCCCCGTATTGATCCTGTGGGCCAGCCTGACCTCCCGCCGGTGCCCTACTCACACCTGCAGCTTCTCCACGATGGACGTCCAGCTTCTCCAGCCTCCAGCGCCTAGACTGCAGCTACACACAGGAGCTTGAGGTTTTTTTTTCCCTTCACTTCGTCAGTTAGTGAAGTTTTTTTTTCCTGGCCACTGTTGCCGCTGGTGGATTTGCTCTACAGTGTTTAAAATTTCAGCAGTTAAATTTAAACGACACTGAACCAAACTAAACTGAACTTCAACTCTGAAATCTGGACTTTACTAGAACTATGTTAAGCTGCTTTGACACAATCTACATTGTGACAAGCGCTATATAAATAAACATGAATTGAATTGAACTTATTCTTGAATGAATGTCACACTATCCTAAAAAAATAATAAAATCCTATAATATTATTACAAAATCACACAGTGTGAGGCAGATTGAAGGCACACATAAAATATTTCATTCTAATTTTAGCTATAGTCTGCTGTTTAATTTAACATTTGATATGTAATGCTAATAAACTTTACACGGCCTGGTTTCACAAACAGGGCTTAGACCAAACCAGTTTAATTAAGACATTTAAGTATGTTTTATGAATGTGTGTTCGAAAAAATAATACCTGGGGTCAATCTTGAGACAAATCAAAGGCACTGGTATATTTTATGATCAATCAGTGCACGTTTCTTTCAGTTATAACAGCTCAGACTTACATTTTAGTCAGGAACTATTAGGCTTTAGTCTTGTCTGTGAAACCAGGGGAAATGTACAAACTTGACAATCCATCATTACAAATATATGCCCATCCTGAGGCCTCTAGAGATTGTAGAGCGCCAAGGCAGATCCAAGACCTGTGAAGAGATGATGCCAACTCAACAAGGACTTGAAGAGATGATGACAACTTCAAGGACAACACAAAATCTTAAGCAATACACAAATACACTTCATTGAAAATGTATTATACACAAACATATCAACTTTTTGAAAAGGACACTATATACTATATGACTGCAGGTTAACTGGGTTTATATTCTGTCCACCCTATACACAACACCGTAACTTTCTGATTTTGATTGTAATTTAATAACATGCACCTTTTGAAATGCTGCTTTTGAACTATAATTATTGTGAAAAGCCATATACAAATAAGCTTGAATTGAATGGGAATTTATTTAACATAAATTTGTCATGGTTCATCTTAAAGGGGACCTATTATGTACCTTTTTACAAGATGTAAAATAACTCTCAAGTTTCAGCTCAAAATACCACACAAATAACTTTTAATAACTCTTTGAAACTGACCCTTTTAGGCTTTGATTGTTGACTGTCACTATAAATTCACATGTGATTGTGCTCCCAGCACTCTTTTCAAAAGAAGCCGGCAGATCAAAGTGCTTCTGCAGAATTAATGAATGTTTTAGGACAGGGCTTCTCAAAGTCCGGACTCCGGTCCGGATGCGGACCGCAAGGGTATTTAATCCGGACCCAACTCTATTTCGTATTGCAAGACCATGCATAAAGGATTCAAATTGTGGATTTCCTTCATTGACAAATGCATAAACCAACAGTAAATCAACAGTTTAGTTGTTTGTATTTTTGTTTAAAAAAAATATGGGCCGAAATAAATTGAAGGCAAAATATTCAGTGATCATACGAGGCTTTACGTGATCGAGCGGGCTAATCGCACGCGCTCGCCTGCTTCTGCTTAAACGCACCGCAGTCATAGACCGCAGCAAAGCGATCATTTGAATGTATGCAGATGTCGGTCTCACGGAAAAGAAAAAACTTGATGAAGAGAATAGACAGTTCAAAGTTGAATGGACAGATAAGTATGCATTTATTTTGCCACAAGCCAGCACAATGCCACTCTGCTTGATTTGTAATGAGTGGAAATGGGAAACGCCACTATAAAACGAAACACGGACATTTTGAACGGCAGTATCCACAAAATAAAGATACAAGGACCGCAAAACTACAACACCTAAAGCTTTCATTACACACCTTAGTGTATGAGTGTGAATGTGAGAGTGTATGGGTGCTTCCCAGTACTGGGTTGCAGCTGGAAGGGCATCTGCTGTGTAAAACATATGGTGGATAAGATGGCGGTTCATTCCACTGTGGCGACCCCTGATTAATAAAGGGACTAAGCCAAAGGAAAATGAATGAATGAATGAAGTTTTCATTTGACCATATTCTTTTAATCTTGTTTTTTTTTTAAACCAGTAGGCAATTTAATGTCATGTCCATGGTGTGATTTATGAACTTCCACATATGAACGAGGCCTGAATCTAAGTAAATCAGAATCCATGTGATTGTTTCCTGCTTACACGTACATGGGCCATCCGATCTGTACCACATGGGAGAATAAAATCAGAATTGGGTCTCTTTAACCATGCAGTGTAAATGCAGCCTAAAGCCGCAGTTACACTAAAGTTGGCAAAATTCTGTCCTACGGTGCTGTGAAAAGGGGCGAGATTAAACAAGATGATTAGACGTTAAAAAAGTGAGTGGTTGCTCCATACTTTACATTTCTGTACAGAGAGGTCATGTTTTGACCTTTTATTGATCTCACGCAATCATGTAATGCAATTTTGCAGGTAAAGGTTATTGCACACTGAATCCGAAATTTTCGTTTGTAATTTTCGCACGTTAAAAAATAAATTCGTTGTGTCAGTCGTATTGACACAATAAAAAATTAATTAAAAATTCTAACAGGGTTCATTTTTTCTCGCTTTTCGCATCTGAAAAAACGATTTGAGAGGTGTTTTGACAGACGTCATTTGAGGCACAGATAACTTTATGACAAACACAGTGCATAAAATAAGACAGAATGTGGCGCACAGTTGAGAACCCCTATAGGCTGGATTCAGTGACTGGCACACCTTCCGCCCGGCTGCTGTTTGGGGGGTGTGTGTGTGTGTCCATACATTTGACGTTATAATAGAAATCATGGTTCTCTTTTGGTTCGTTGCTTCGACACGTCAGCGAGGCCGCCATCTATTATAATGTCTACATGTACTGCCAGTCTCTGTTCAGGATTTGTTTACGTACGTGAACGTGTGAAGTATCACAAGCAATGTATCAAAACTTCACTGATTTCCTGAAGTAAACTGCATTTGGGGATAATCCAGAGCAGCTTTGATAATGAGCTGAACTCTCTTTCCTCTCTATGCAGTATTGGATGAACACAATATGTAGCCTATTCCTCTTTCTTTTTCTACTTTGGAGAAGAGAGAGGAGAACGTATCACTGCTGGAACTGAAACTCCGAAATGTTTTGCGTTTTTTCGTAATGGATTAATAATTAATACTCATCAGACTCAGTGTGAAAGGTTTGTTTACGTGACAAATTTTTTGCATATGAATACGAAAAAACGCATACAAAAATTTCGGACTTCAGTGCGTAAAGACCTTAAGAGTCCACCAAGCTTGAACTTTACAATGCAGCAATATGCGAAACGTTTCGCACTAGCTTGTGTTTCCGGTCTACCGCATTTGCTTGTGTATGAATGGAAGTCTATGGGGCGAAATGTGCAGTGTGACCGCAGCTTAAGACAGGGATGGGCAAACTCAGTCCTGACAACATTGATTAGCATGTTAAGGTCTGTTTGATTAGTGTTGGAGCAAAACTCTGCAGGACACCGGCCCTCCAGGACATGTCCACACATACACGGGTATTTTTATAAACAGATGCTGCGTCCCAATTTGCATACTTATACTACGCCCTAAAAGTATGTACTTTTTTTTGTAAAGGAAATGTATATACTTTTGAGTGTGAAACAGAAGAGTGTGCAAGCTTTGGGACACACTACTTCCTCGTTAACAGATCGTTATGTTGCTTAGTTACGAGCCCTGTCAATCATCCACACATCATCCACATTTCTTTCATATTTTAGTTCCTACCTTATTGGAGAAGCAGCAGCAGGCTAAGCTGCCATTCGCGAGTCTTTCATGCAGAGAAATCTCCCCAGGTCTTTGGATAATTATGCAATCAGAAGGTAATGTCCAAACACGTCTTTATATTAGTTCACATTGTTGTTGCAGATGAAATATAACATGGAAACGCGATATACATATGTTCCAGTTGGCTAGATATTAATTAACAGTCATACAAACATCTTTACCGAAGCCTCTCTACTTGACGGTTAGTCTCGTCCACCATGTTTGTAGTTTATTTACATTTTTCACCCGCGGTTGTAGTTCTAATCAAATTCACGTCCAACGCGCAATGTATTGTGGGCAATATTAGTGGTTAGAGTATGGATGGTTCTACACTTCAAATTTTTTCTGGAAATAGTAAACCATCCGGGAACCTTTGGTATTCTCTTTTCAACATACTATGGTTTGGGACACTACGCGAATTGGGACACAGCAAAAGTTTTCCTCACTTTCATTTAAAAAAAAAATCTCTGTCCACATGAAAATGCAAAAATGGGCACGCTGAACCAACAGATGGCGATAATGACACTTTTATACTAAGTTCACACCAAATGGGGAATTAAGTATATTTCGTGAGTAAATTGCAGTCAAGTCAATGTAGACTTGAGAACAGAGGTGGATTACGGTCCAGTGATCAAACAATGCAGAATACGCTATATGTTTGCCGCAAATGTGCAGAATTTGCCTGATTCATATCTTCCATGTTTGGTGTGAACTCAGCCGTGGCCAATCAGAAAGGAGAAAACAGCATGCACGCTGACGTCATGAGGCGGAAAATCCAGTTATAGTGTCCACACGACCACATTGTACCTGGAGTTTTGGAAAATCTTCACCCTGGCTGGAGTTTTCAAAAAGTTTCGGTTTCAGTCACCTGATACTGCGTTTTCGTGTGGACAAACAGCAAAACCGCATAGAAAAAAGGGCGGTTTCTAAAATACCTGTGTTCGTGTGGACAGGGTCTTAGGGTATAGGTCTCAAACCTGATTCCTGGAGGGCCGCAGCTCTGCACAGTTTTTCTCCAACTCTAAGCAGGTGTGAGTTGGAGGTGATTGGAGCTAAACTCTGTGGCCCTCCAGGACAGAGTTTGCCCATCCCTGCCCTAAGACATTGCAGTGGCATTGAAAGGCAGTCTGCAGCTGAAGCGATAGGCAGGAGAGAGCAGATCTCGGCTGCTGTCTGAGGAAGAGAGATGGCCCATTTGAATGGGAACAGATGGAGATGTGCTCTTTAATTAACCCGACAGAATCAGGAGGCTGGAACCAGGCCTCAGCCCATGAATAACGTGCGTGTCGAGTTATCGGACTGTCCCCTCGCTCGCTCGCGCCGCCTCCAAATCCTGCTCCCTGCGCACACGCTATTTTATTTCTCATTAGCGTGAGGCAAACTGCTGGGGGATGAAATTTGCTAACAGGAATTAAAAGTGCATTAACACATTGGGGAGTTTCATTTCTGCTAATAGTTTTATTAGCGCTTTGACCTTTCAGTTCATTAGAGGGGTTGATCGGGGAGAAACAGAGAGAGGAAGGTGAGAGACGAGTGTTTAACACACAGGGTTACGGCACCGCGAGTGGTGGGTCACGCACACATGCCGCAGCACAACTTGATCTTCATTGTCACTGTGGTGATGTTCTGTGTGTGCCAGATGAGAGAGAAAATCTTTTTTAAATATGTTTTCTCCCCTAAAGGGACTGTGAGCAATGATAGCCTTTGCAGAGCGTCTGCCACTGTGAATTAGGCTTTATCTATAGAGTAGCAATAGATCTGGCCATGTGATTTCCATGAAGCAGATTTCTGCCATAAAATTACTATTTACAGAATAACATAAAATGCATCAAATCAAATAAACTGCGACTAGTGTTTGTGAGTATTAAAACATAAAGAGACTTATTTAAAGGTGCTGTATGTAAGTTTTTGACTCTATCTGGCTGTTTGCACCAGACGAAACACGACAGAAATGTAAATACAGCCATTCAGAAGCACAGAATATGCACTCACTCACGAAATGGTAAGGTTTATAACCTATCTATTACATATTAAACCTCTTTAACATTATTAAATGTAGTGAGTCACAGTTCTTAAGTTCAATTTCATACGGTTTATTTTATTTTCAAGATCTGAGGTGAACTATCTGCTGCTGCTTTCAGTAGTGTGGCAATAAATGTCATGTAAAATGGCATTCAAACTCACATTGTTAGCATTTAACAAAGCACATGAGCTATCCCTGAGGTAAACAGCATTGTCAGTTTTCTGTTACTCAGCTGTGAGAAATAGAAGCCGTTTCTAAAATATCAGTTTGAGGTGTTGGTTAGGACAAAAACTCCTTTTAATATGGAGAATATTCCTTCTATCGCGTGCAGTTGCTTTTATTTAGAACATGGTTTAATTCACTCGCTCCTGTCCTCAATCTGGCAACCTGCGCTTGCGTTTGTTTTGATCCAGGAATGCAATGCCTAGTTCAACCACTGGGTGTCAAACTTACATACTGCACCTTTAAACATCAGTTCTGCATGTGCCACTTTTATATGTGGTTTTAAATCGGACACAAATGAAATGTTTTGTAATCATTTGTGAGCGCAGTGTGAAGTTCCTAAGGGCCTACACGCTTTTGAGTTAGCTACCCCCCCAGCTCTTCACTTTCGTCCCCGAGACCACTCCCCTATGTATTGTCCTTCCTCCGTGTTAAATTTGATCTAATCCGTGTCCTGAAACACACCCCCTCTCCTGCTTTCACTTCTCATTCTAACGGAGGGAGCGATTCGTTTGTGAATGAATCCCCGTTATGAACGACTCGTTCACTTCGCCGACAATAATACAAGTTTCTAGCACCGCAGCGTCTCGTTGTCATATTTCATTTACATTGTTTGCTTATTTTACTCAACAAACTAGCATAAGCCTAGAATTCAGTGCAGGTTGATGCTACTTTGCCTTATGATGAGTGCAGTAAGAGACTGTATTATCATCAATAACGTGACTTGTTGAGCACAAAAGTTTGTAACATACAAAATACGAAATCTTCCCCATGAAATGTTCTGCCTTTGTGCTTTGTTTTCTTTGTTTGCTCGTTACTACACCCGTAAGCAGCGCTAAAGTCCAGCATCTTCACATTGGCACACTGTCTTGACTAGTGCTGTTGAATGATGTTTGTCCTGGGAGCACTGTACAAATATGGCGGCGCTATTGACGCATGCTGAGGGTCCGTATGCGATATCTAGTGTATATATCTATGATTATAGTTAACGAAAACGAACGAAAAAACTAAAACTAGAATCGAAAAAACATTTTCGTTAACTGAAATAAAAATAAAAACTAGTTTAAAAAAAAACTTGAACTAACTAAAACTGCATTGTGTACATACAAAACTAACTGAAACTAAATAAAATTATAGCTAAAACATCCTTAGTTTTAGTCTTTGTAAATGTATTTAATACATAAGCCTTTTAGAAGTAAAATCTATTTACTTCGCGATGTGTTTTACCCCAGGTGTTTGAGCCGTACGGCACCTCGGAGTCTGTAATCCTGCTGCCATTGGCCAGATCAAGCCGGTCCTCCTCCAGTCAGTCCTCGCTGTTGCTCCCGCGACAAAAACAACGACTGGACATGACAGCAGCACGGTGACACATTAAATACGACCCGTGCAGACACTTGAAAGTATTAATTTAACACATTTGTGTCCAATAATGGGTTTTATTACCGTATTAGTGATTCCTGATCGCGAACGAATCATTCCTTTTAACCGGATCTTCTAAGTGAACCGGTTGAACTAGTTCACCAAAATCGAACTGAATCATTTGAAGCGATTCGCGTCTTCAGTAAGCACTTATCCACAAAGACTTACTTTTTAACATGCCTGATACCCCCCTCTGACTCGAAATAAACCAATTTACCGAGTTTTTCAGTTATTAGAACAGTACACTGAGATCAGATTTGAGAAGCGGCGAACTCATAATACTGCACATGCGTGATTCAGTGAACCGAACACAAACAGTACATGACAGCCTGCTGTGACTGAACTAAACTTGGACAACTGCGGGTGAACCGAGGGATTAAATGAGAGGATCTGGAGAAATGTAAGTTTATTTCATAACAGAAAATCGTAATTTAATGTAATAAGTGAATCATGCTTCAGTTGGGTTGCAAAACTTATTTGTAAGAAACTTTCAGATCATGCTGATGTTTTACCTGACTGAAATTATGATTGCTGACTACATATTTTTGATATGTTGAGCCCAAACATGGGAAGATTGTCACGAAAGATCAGGTTCACGCAGAAGATCTGAACGTTCCATCACTACTGTCTATCTAACCCCAGAAGCAGCCTTGCACACATATTGTACGGTACTTAGGCCTGCTTGTGGGCTGTTGTATTTAAATTTGAGGATGGGTAGATGGTAGTGTTCATGTGTCCTCTGAATACAGGTTTCAAAAATATATCTTTTGTTGAGTTATTATACAATATTCTGATGATTTTGTATCTTGCACCTAACAAATATTCTAATTTATTAAAAAAAAACTGAAACTAATAAAAACTAAACTAAAACTAAGCAATTTCAAAATATAGAAACTAATAAAAACTAGTGAATCTGCCTCTAAAAACTAATTAAAACTAACTGAATTTGAAAACAAAAAGTCAAAACGAAATACAAACTAATGAAAAATCCGAAACTATTATAACCTTGGTTTATGACAGATTTATGACAAGTTTTGTTGTCTTGGTAATCTCAAGTTGTCATAAAGACATCTCAAACAATGTCACCTTTGCCTTTAAAATTACATAACTGAGTGAACTTAATGACAGTTATCATAAGCATGGACAAAATCTACTTCATATTT
This sequence comes from Danio jaintianensis, assembly GCA_903798115.1. NCBI lineage: Eukaryota > Metazoa > Chordata > Actinopteri > Cypriniformes > Danionidae > Danio > Danio jaintianensis. Next base: position 2,722,172 of record CAIGQV010019158.1, on the reverse strand, counting down.
ACTTGTACCAAATTTGAGGACCGGGTGGTGGTTGGGATGGCTTATACGGGAGACTCCAGGGAAATTTAAAGGTGCTGGCAGGTATGGCAGCAACATGTATATAAATCTCACATAATGGGTACAAGTAAAGTCTGTTCTCTTTAATTCTGGACCATGACTGTAACATTGAGCATATTTTGCAATATTAAACATGCATTTATTTCCCAGTGATGGGTTGCAGCTGGAAGGGCATCCGTTGCGTAAAACATATGCTGGATAAGTTGGCGGTTCATCCCGCTGTGGCGACCCCAGATTAATAAAGGGACTAAGCCGAAAAGAAAACGAATGAATGAATGAATGAAACATGCATTTATACCAGTTTCATCAGGCTCCGAAAACTCCCCAAAAGGAATACAAAGAATGTCCTTCTCAGCTGCAACTCCTGTGTCATCAGAACAGGGTGTTCAGCACGTTTCTGATGAAAAAACATTTTGCAGTGTTGCAGCCCTGATATTGGCCACATTTAAAACAACATGAACATCCATGCATTCGGAATCAGAAAAAATCGTAAGTGACCAAAAATAAAAATAAGTTCGTATTTTGGGAAACACTTTAGTTTAGGTCACAATTCATGGTATTAATAAACCATTAACTAACACTACTTGCTTAATAAACTACTAATCAGCAGTTTATTAATAGTTAAGCCACGGTCACACTGCACTTTTCGCCCCATAGACTTCCAGTCATAGGTATTCGACTGCGGCAGACCAGAAACGCAAGCTCGTCGCAGTTCGCTGCATTGTAAAGTTCAAGCTTTGTAAACTCTGACCTGCGAAATCGCATCACGTGACTGTGTGAGACTACTCGAAGATCAAAACATGACCTTTGTATAGAAATTTAAAATATGGACCAATCGCTCGCTTTTTTAATGTCTAATCATCTTGTTTAATCATACCCCTTTTTGCAGGGCCGTACAACAGAATTTCGCATGCTCAAACTCTAGTGTGACCGCATTAGTAAGGTAGAAGTTGGGTTTAGGTTTTGGGTAGGATTAGGGATGCAGAATAAGATCATACTTTATAACTACTTATACAGTTAGGCCCAATCCCAATTCTACCCCTTAGCCCTTCCCCTCACGTGAAGGGGTAGGGGTGTCCCAATTCTCTTTAGCTTGAAGGCGTAGGGCTAAGGGGAAGGGCTAGATACCCTCGAAACAGAGATTTTTCAGGACCACACTCGAAACCAAGGGGTAAGAAAGTTTCCCAGAATACACCATCTATAACGGCAACATGGCTGCACACAGAAATCAGGAGATGCACAAAGTAGTATTTTTTGTCATTATTATGAATTTTTACGACAAACAAGCATATGTTTTAACATTCATAACCGCGTTCGTGTTTTACTGTCATGCTTGGCTATCTATAATCCCTAATAATAACTCCTGTATAGCAATCCCACAACATTCTGATACTCAATGACACTCGTATCCCCTGTCAGAAAAGTCTAGTGGCTGGGAATGAGCTTTTTACAGTGTCTGGTATAATGTTAATGTTGTTTTTGTGTGTTTACATAGATGAATATGGCCACGGTGTAAATGCACAGTACAGTTACGATCTTATTGCCACATTATATCGTTATGATAACATGATTTATGCCTTCGGTGATTTCCTGAAGATAAATACCAAACAATAACGCAACTGGAATAACTACAGCAGTCGCGATCGTCAATCTCATATGAAGCAAGCGGTCGCGACGACATATGATGACGTGTGCAGGTGTTGTAGTCCCATTTCTTAGGGGGAAATTTTGAAGCCCTTCCCCTTCACACTCTGTTTCAAGGGCCAAGGGGAAGGGGATACAAAAATAGAATTGGGATTGGGCCTTAATCTGTGCAAGTTAATCCGCTAAAAAATAAAATGTTTGCTAGGTAATCTTTAATCAAAGTCTGGGCATCTGCTTCTATGCTCGGAGGGGCAGTGCTTCTCTGATGATGTTAGTTTGATGCTTCAGCCACAATATTTTAAACCACACCCCTTTTACCATAAGTTTGCTATGAGGGAATGATGCGCAAAAAGAAAGCCCCGCCCCCTACTCAATATTCAGTTTCAGAAAGTACATCCACATACTCAAATTAAAGCCTCAGTAACATCTGGTTCACGTGGACTTTAAACACACACACACACATACCCCAGACTGGGACAATTAATTCAAACCTTTTCTTCTTTTCGCTTTTCTTTGTGCTTAAGTCTGTCTTTTTCCTTCTCTCTATGCTTCTTCTCTGAAGAGCTTTTGTGTTGACTGTAAATCAAATGGAAAAAGAAGAGTTTCTACTTTGAGACGATAAATAGACATGAATTACAGAAGATCAACATTCCAGATGCTAAATAACACATTCACCTGCTGGAGGAGGATACATGTTGAGCGGATGGTAAATAACGTTACAATTATCTCTGCCATAAAATCAGTGTGGAAATAATGGAAAGATGAAATGAATCACCTGTGTCCGTTCTTTGAGTTTTCCCGCTCTTTGTCTCTCTTCTGCTCTTTATGTCCGTGCTCTCTGTCTTTGTGTTTGTCCTTGTGTTTGTGTGAATCTGATACAAAAACAGTAAAGTTTTCACAAATTATAATGTTATAATAAACTATTTTGTTGTTATAATAAACTATTTCCTGTTGGGCTGCACGGTGACGCAGTGCGTAGCACGTTTGCCTCACAGCAAGAAGGTCGCTGGTTCGAGCCTCAGCTGGGTCAGTTGGCGTTTCTGTGTGGAGTTTGCATGTTCTCCCCGTGTTCGCGTGGGTTTCCTCCGGGTGCTCCGGTTTCCCCCACAAGTGCAAAGACATGCACTATAGGTGAATTGGGTAAGCTAAATTGTCCGTAGTGTATGTGTGTGTGAATGAGTGTGTATGGATGTTTCCCAGTGGTAGGTTGCAGCTGGAAGGGCATCCGCTGCGTAGAACATGTGCTGGATAAGTTGGCGGTTCATTCCGCTGTGGTGACCCCTGATTAATAAAGGGACTAAGAAAATGAATGAATGAATGAATGAATAAACTATATGTTATAATAACACTATTATAACATACTGTATAACAGGAGTCAGCAACCTTCCTGCAGAATTCAGCTCCAACCCTGATCAAACACACCTGAACCAATTAATTAGGACCTGAAGCAGCACTTGATAATTACAGACAGGTGTGTTTGCAACTGAAATCTGCAGGAAGGTAGATCTCCAGGAACAGGGTTGGTGAGCCCTGCTGTATAATAACCAACTTAAATCCATTTTACACCCATGTATGTACGTGATTTGAAGTTACCTGATTATTAATAGTGCAACTACATTGCATAAGCATGAGATTTTAATATTGTTTACTTGACAATATGCATATTTAAAAAAGAATTGAAAAAAAAAAAAATGGAAATAGCTTAACATGTTTCTATCTGCACCGTTAACCTACTTACAGAGTTGCATTTTTTGGGCCTATTATTAAAACAAATATATATGGTTGCTTGAAAGGTTTTTATCATTTTGAATTAGATTTTTTTCCCCGATACTAATTTGCTGTACATTTCAGTTTAGTTTTAGTTCTTTTCATTATTGGTTTTGTTAGTTTTAGTTTCATTTTCTATTTTGTGAACACATTTCTATGCAGTTGTTATAGAGTTAGGTTCAGTGACTCTTGTTGTTTCGTTACCCCAATTTTCCCACATCTGTCAATAAACCCCCTTAACTCACTCTGCATTTGGATCCATCCATCTATCTATCTATCTATCTATCTATCTATCTATCTATCTATCTATC
>CAIGQV010019158.1:2684882-2711395 GCA_903798115.1 Danio jaintianensis | reverse complement strand
GAATATATTTATCCATTTCTCAGTGAATATAGGTCATATATTTTGGTGCATTTGAACTATGCAGATTTAATAAATGGATATATTTATTAAAATAATATTTTAGTCACCAAACATCTTTAGAAATAGAAAGATAATAAATAAATTCATGAGAAATATGCGGAAAAAATTACAAACTACAAAATTTCAACAAAATTTTATAATTTGTTTTGTTTTTCTTGAATTTTGCTCTTTAAAAAAAAAATTTAGTTCATATTTTTCCCTAACATATAAATTTGGGTGTACTAATTTTGAACCGTTATCATAAGTTATTTTGTAATATTAGAAATGTTCAGAAATGTTTCAGATCATTAAACTAATTGAAATATTAGTCAAAGATAATGCAAGTAAACACATCATGCAGTTTTTAAATGAACAGTTTTATTTTTAAGGGAAAACATAATCCAAAACTACATAGCCCTGTGTGAAAAAGTGTTTGCCCCCATGTTAAAACATAACTGTGGTTTATCACACCTGAGTTCAATATCTCTAGCCACACGAGGCCTGATTACTGAAACACCTTTTCGCAATCTAGAAATCACTAAGTGAAGTAGACCAAAAGATCCTCAAAAGCTAGACATCATGCCGAGATCCAAAGAAATTCAAAAAACTAATGAGATAGAAAATAAATGAGATCTAGCAGTCTGGAAAAATACTTTATAGGATGCTGTACAATAAGATATTTGCGTATGCATACACATTAGATTACTACCAAAGCCAAAAATGGAAGTAATAAAAAAAAAAACTTAAATCCACCATGCAAAACTCCAATGAATATGTTAGGAGAAAACATCAAATAAATAAATACATGGTGGCTCAGTGGTAAGCACTGTCGCCTCACAGCAAGAAGGTTGCTGGTTCGAGTCCCGGCTGGGTCAGTTGGCATTTCTGTGTGGAGTTTGCATGTTCTCCCCGTGTTGGCGTGGGTTTCCTCCGGGTGCTCCGGTTTCCTCCACAGTCCAAACACATGCGCTATAGGTGAATTGAATAAACTAAATTGGCCGTAGTGTATGAAATAAAAAAAAAGAATAATTAACAAAGTAACAAATACAATCACATAGGCATAGGCAATCACGTTATAATTTTACTTGTAAGTCAAGAATACAGCATTTGTAGCTGCATCAGCTGATTACTGATGTCTATTAACACTTAACAAATGATATAACTCTTTGCTAAATAATTTATAGTGTGCAGATATTATAAAGTGTTACCAATCATTTTGACATTTCATAGCATTCAAACCCCATATTCCAAAGAACTTACCTGACACAGAAACACAGAATAATTAAAATAAAACAATGTGGGAGATTAAGCGGAGAAAACAAAAACAAGAGACATCAAATGCGGGATGAAAACATTATGAACCACTTTATTCACTTCCTCCAACTCTCTTTCTTAAAGGGGAAAACCACAACAATAGTTGTATTAGAGTAGATTACACTTATCCAGCTTCAGTGTACATCCAGGACATCCAGATCATTGAAATAAAGTAATACAAGTTTACCTATTACTTATAACTTACTACGTAATTTTTACAGATTGTTTTTTTTTACAGTCCCGGCTGGGTCAGTTGGCATTTCTGTGTGGAGTCTGCATGTTCTCCCCGTGTTGGCGTGGGTTTCCTCCAGGTGCTCCGGTTTCCCCCACAGTCCAAAGAAATATTGGTAGGTGAATTGAATAAAACTAAATTGTCCTTAGTGTAAGAATGTGTGAATGAGTGTGTATGGGTGTTTCCCAGTGCTGAGTTGCGGCTGGAAGGGCATCCGCTGTGTAAAACATATGCTGGATGAGTTGGCGGTTCATTCCGCTGTGGTGACCTCTGAAATTGAGACTAAGCCGAAGCAAAATGAATGAATGAATTACATTCAAATGATTGATAATCTACAATGTATTACATTTTAGAAGCAACTTTCCCAGCTCTTTTAGGAGCACGCGAGCATAGATGTGCCAACAACTAACAGTTTTGATTTCGTGTTGTCTTTAATGTGAAATCTTTAATACTCAGCCTCTAACTAACGATTGAGCGTTTATGTTTCCTCTTGAGGCTCTTTTTATTGGAGAAGCTCCAGACAAGTTACAATGCAATCTGCTGGAGGTAATTAGCACCTTAAAAAAATTAAATAACATCGATGGTGAGGATCAATAAGCTTGATCTATTGTGAAATTAATCCTGCTATCGACAAAACATGTGAAACCATACAATTAAGGGGGGGGGGAGCGGTCTAGACATGGACCAGCAATGAGAAATAGGAAGCTTTTTATCTCGCCGGTTCACTGTGCAGAAATCCTATGAAAGCTTTAATTAATCCGTGCATTATTAATGAAGACTGCGGTGAGAGGCTTAGGATTATGCGCAAAGAGAAGGGAAAACACAATTAGTGATATCAGCCTAATGATTTTTACACGTCACTGAGCGCACTGTATTTATTGTCAGTCTGGACTAAGGCTAAAATGGCCTTGCTTTGGTCTACAGCCATGTGTGTGTTTGTGTGTGTTGTGTGATTTTAGCTCATATGTGGCCATCCTACAATGTTTGAATCATTTATGGTGTGTTCACATCAAAAGCGGATGAAGCGCGAGTGATTTAAACAACATAGGCTCATTCTGAAAACGTAGCCCTATATACATTTCTGGAGATCGCGAATTATATAGCCAGAGGTACATATGGCTGCATTTCATCTTTAAAACGAACACTACGGGGCGGTATGACGCCGTTCCTTTTTGCGCTTACCAGCTGACCGCTTACCTCCGTATGGACGGCTTTCCCGCTGTCACCAGTTTGTCCAGTGGCTCGCCATGTACGTCGCCAGACTTGAGACGCAGAGAGGAGTTGACCACGACGACAGGGTTCGAGTCTGGCGAAGAACGGTTCCAGAAAGCAGGTACATAACAGCAGTAAATAACAGGGTGAGAACGTGGTAAAATCTGAAAACATGGTAAAAATCAGGGGGCTTTTCTTTTTCTGGATTGTTTTTTAAAACTGTCGGTTGGGTTTAGGGAAGTGGGTGGACCCTGGTCAATCGGTGCTTTTGAAAACTATCGGTTGGGTTTAGGGAAGGAGGAGGGTGGGTCAGTCGATCAGTCAGCCGACAGCGGCCTCTGGTGGATTTACGCGAGAACAGCAGGCGAGAATGGCACTGGCGAGAGAAGTTTGAGATCTGAAAAAGCGTACACAGCGGCCTCTGGTGGATTTGCTAATACAAAAACTGCAAGAAAACGTATCCTCCTGAGACGTATTTGGCACTCTCCAGAAATTTATATAGGTGTACGTTTTCAGAATGAGCCTGGGTTGGATTTACATGTTAAGTCAATGCAAAGATGCGATAGACATCCTGATCTCATGAGGAAACGTAAGTATTTTACGTTTTGTCAGTTTAGTGGCTAATTTGTACAAATTGAAATGAGTTCAGTCGTACAAAAATGTAAAATTTTTAAAAGGAGGCGTGACACCAAATTCCACCCCTAAAGCCAACCATCATTGGGGGAGGAGCAAATCATGCTAAACTGTACGATTGAGAACATTCGAATTCATAGGAATTAGTCACTAAATCAAAAAGTTATGAATTGCGTGAGATTGTGTTGGATTAGTCATCGTGCGGCGCTATTGCACGAATGAAGTGGCACGAATGACAGGACTTGAGCGAGTGACATGGCACAAATTGAGTATTTTGGACGTTTGACATGCTTAATGTGATTCGAGTTGAAAAAACTGAACTTTGATGAACATTCGCGCTGTGTTAACCAATCAGGAGCTTGCTCTAGAGCCGTGATTATGACATAGCACTTGTTGTTGATGTCCTGAGGGGAAATCCTCCTGCCAACACGGTAAAGCAGCTCATCAAACTGGGACCGCTTCAGTCAGAAGTATCGCTGAAAGCGTTCGTCATCCAGGAGCAGCTTCTGGAGGAGTTGATGAAGGATCTGATGGACTCGCCGAACGAATCTGCAGAATTTTTTTAGTCTTCCTAAGGCACAGCTCTCTCAATAAAATACATGTCAGCCATTTTGCAACAAAACTCTATTGTTGGCATTTCTGTGTGAAGTTTGCATGTTCTCCCCGTGTTGGCGTGGGCTTCCTCCGGGTGCTCCGGTTTCCCCCACAGTTCAAACACATGCGCTATAGGTGAGTTGAATAAACTAAATTGGCCGTAGTGTATGTGTGTGGGTGAATGTGAGAGTGTGTGAATAGCGCAATCTATTTGTGCAAGCTGCATTAGTCTTAGACTATATTGCGCTAATCGCACGTAATTGGACGCTTGAACATTTTGAGTTTACTCACTTCATTCGCGCGTCAAATTCACTTCACAATAGAGGCAGATTCGCATCATGGTAGGGGTGTCTGTCTGTATTTTATTGAGAGAGCTCTGCTTTATGTGCTTTAGTAAGGAAAAAATTGTGGCAGATTCATTTGGTGTCGTGTCTGGGTCCATCAGATCCTTCAGAAGCTGTGCCTGGATGACAGATGCTTTCAGCGGTACTTCCGACTGAGTCAGTCAGGAGGATTTCCCCCCATGACACCAATTACAGGCACTACGTCATAATCACGCCACGACTAGAGCAAGCTCCTGATTGGTTAACATGATGCGAATGTCGACCAAAGTTCTGATTTTTTAAGTTCTCAAGTTTTCGAGCGTTACACGCAAAACTGCACAATAAGTGGGTCAAATGCCCGAAATGCTCAATGCACGCCGTGTCATTTGCTCAAATTGCATCATTTGCTCGAATCGCATCATTCACGTCGTCTCCTTTGCGCAAATAGCGCCGCAGGATGTCTAATCGAGTCTTTGCATTGACTTAACATGTAAATCACCCACGCTTAAAGCTTTATCCGCGTCTGGTGTGAACGCACCTTTAGACGGTGAAGTTAAGTTACATTTGGGTTTGAAAAGGTGTAAAAGTAAAGGGAAAAAACATTTTAAGTGTGTAAAACAGCTCAAAGATGGACATCAAACTTAGTTGACTTTACTTAAATAAGGTGAGGAAACCTGTTGCCTTGAAATGATTAAAGTCTGTGTGAAATCAAAATTGACAATGTTTTATTGCTGGCGTACATTGTTGTTCATTAGGTGGACAGTTAATCCATGTAAATTAATCCACTGAAGAAAAATGTTTGTTTTAGTAATCTTCAATCAAAGTCTTTGCATCTGCTTCTGCGTTTGGAGTGGGCGGTGCTTCTCTGATGATGACAGTTTGAAGCTTTATTCACAGTATTCTTAGCCACACCCCTCTCGCTTTTAGTTTGCTATGAATGAGTGATGTGCCCCGCCCTCCTACTCAATATTCAGTTGGAAGCACATCAACATGCTGAAATAAAAGTCTCAGCAGACTTTAAGTTAATTAGCTATGTGAATACAAATTGAAAAATTTGGTTAAGTCAACTTAACAGTTACAACGGGTTTACTCGTAAAGTAATTAGTACTTTTAGTCATACAGTACTCATTAAAAGTAAAGTAACTAATCACTTTCTACAGTGTAAAAAAGAAAACATGTCTTCTTTAATGCTTTAAATAACTTATAAAAATATAAAATTTGAGTATAATAATGTTAAATCCTTCATCAATCATCATTCAGCATGACTTATATTTATGTAAAATTAAACCACATACATTTGTCTGACCTGTACTTATGAAAAATATCAATGAAAATTTTATATCAAACTAAAAATTTTTTTAATAAGAAACTTTTTTTCTGGTGTGAAAAAAAATGAAGGCAAACTCCATGTCATGTTTTAGGGTCCCCTTGAAACATTTCCGTTGTGTTCAGTTCTTTTTGCAAGTGTTGTGAGAAACTGCAGCACGTTTTCTTATTTTGTTTGCATTGTGGGAAAATGCAGCGCGTTTTTTTTTTATGCATTTGCGTTGTGAGCTCTCTTGGCCACTGTATTTAAGGCCTTTAAAAAAAAATATATATATATACACTTTTTCTACATTTTTATTATTTTTCAAGTATTTTCCAAGTGACGTTTAACAGGAAAAAAGGACATTTTCACATTATTTTGTATTATACTTTATTTTATTTTATTTTATTTTATTTTAGTGTGGCTGGAATAAAAGCAGTTTTTATTTATTTAAAAAAAAGTTTTTAAGGTGGCGTCACGGTGGCGCAGTGGGTAGTATGATCGCCTCACAGCAAGAAAGTTGCTGGTTCGAGCCTCGGCTGGGTCAGTTGGCATTTCTGTGTGGAGCTTGCATGTTCTCCCCGTGTCCACGTGAGTTTCCTTCGGGTGCTCCGGTTTCCCCCACAAGTCCAAAGACATGCGCTATAGGTGAATTGGGTAAGCTAAATTGTCCGTAGTGTATGTATGTGTGTGAATGAGTGTGTATGGGTATTTCCCAGTGATGGGTTGCAGCTGGAAGGGCATCCGCTGCGTAAAACATATGCTGGTTAAGTTGGCGGTTCATTCCGCTGTGGAGACCCCAGATTAATAAAGGGACTAAGCCGAAAAGAAAATGAATGAATGAAAGTTTTTAAGGTCAATGTTATTAGCCCCCTTGAGAAAGGATTTATTTTTAATTGACTACTGTTGTCGAATGATTTGCCTAATTAACCAAACTTAGTTAAGCCTTTAAATTACACTTTAAGCTGAATACTAGTGTCTTGCAAAATAACTAGTAAAATATTATTTACTGTCATCGTGGCAAAGACAAAAGAAATGAGTTATCGGAAATTATTTATTGAAAAGAAAAAACACTTGGAAAATATTTTAATAAGAATTACAATTTTACAAGGTAGTATAACTTTGACTTCAACTGTACATGTACAAAGCATGTTAAAGTGAACCCTATGTGACAAACACCATTAATAAGACCAGCTGTATGAAGCCTATCTGTGGGCTGACGCGAAGCAAGGAACTGTGGGTAATATTTCAGCCCTCTGTCCTCGGTTCGCTGGCCATCCAGTGGGCTAAAGGGAGCGCAGTGGCTGAAAGAGGAGAAGGCGAAAGAAAAAGAGGAAGAGGAAGAAGGATTGCCTTTCAAGAGTTATGAGCCATTAAATCACGGCCAGGAAATCTCAAGGTTCCTCAAGAGTGCTGCACAAGGAATCTTTGGCCCCAAGAAATATTGTTTATGGTTTAAAAGCCTTGCCGATGGATTTATAAAAGAAACATTCATCATGACAGAAAAATGGAAGAAAACATTCCCGAAATAAATACTCACTCTATAGGTATACTTGTCACCTGGACAGCACAATAACAAGTGAATTGGAAGGAAGATCCTTCATCGGTTGGCAACTGGCCCTCAAATGGTGGAGCGGGATGCCGGCCGGGCCCCGGACAGAACAGATCAGGAAGAGCGTCTGGAAAACCACCCAGCATATTACACGCCCCAGCGGCTGTGCTCCAACATAATTTTGAGGGAAATACATTTTATAAACTGATTTCATACCACATAGCATTAACATCTTAAAGGAACATTTTACAACTTCCCTAGAGTTAAACAGTAGAGTTTTACCCATTTTTAATGCATTCAGCCGATCTCAGGGTCCAGCGGGTACACTTTTAGCTTAGCTTAGCATAGATCATTGAATCGGATTAGACCATTAGCATCTCGCTCGAAAATGTTCATTTTTTTCCCTATTTATAGCTTGACGCTTCTGTAGTTACATCCAGAGGTGGACAAAGTGCACAAAGTACTTGAGTAAAAGTAGAGATACACTAGGTAAAATATTACTCAGTGTTTATTGTCAAGCATGCAACGCCCTATTTTTTTTTGGGAAATAGGCTCAGTTTACAACTCCCCTAGAGTTAAACTGTTGAGTTTTACCTGTTTTGAACACATTCAGCCGATCTCAGGTTCTGGCGGGAGCACATTTAGCTTAGCTTAGCATAGATCATTGAATCGGATTAGACCATTAGCATCTCGCTTTGAAAATGTAAAAAAAAAAAAAAATCCATTTAAAGCTTGACTCTTCTGTAGTTACATCCAGAGGTGGACAAAGTGCACAAACCAAGTTCTTGAGTAAAAGTAGACATACACTAGATAAAATATTTGTCTTTATGTAGTGTATATAGTCAAGCACGGGACACTGGCTCCCGGTCAAATCAGATCAGGACACCTATTGTTGTGCATGAATATAAACACCACAACACTCTACGTCATGCCAAAATCAGGGTAAAGTCTAGATGGGATACAGCTACGGATACTCACATCAATAATCATAATTTTTATGACATTGTACAACAATAATTACTATTTTTACATTACTGTGAGGGTTGAGGTTAGAGGTTAGTAAATAAAATACAATTTAATGGGTATTTTAATAAATAATATACATAATGCTCGTTATATTTAGTTTTTGCATTACTGTGAGGTTTGGGGTTGGGGTAGCCGTTATTCATTCATTCATTTTCCTTCAGCTTAGTCCCTTTATTCATTAGGGGTCGCCACAGCGGAATGAACCACCAACTTATCCAGCATATGTTTTACACAGCGGATGCCCTTCCAGCTGCAACCCAGTACTGGTAAACACCCATACACTATGGCCAATTTAGTTTATTCAATTCACCTATAGCGCATGTCTTTGGACTGTGGGGGGAAACCGGAGCACCCGGAGGAAACCCACGCCAACACGTGGAGAACTTGCAAACTCCACACAGAAATGCCAACTGGCCCAACCAGCGACCTTCTTGCTGTGAGGCAATGGTGCTAACCACTGCGCCACCATGTCGCCCCATGGGGTAGCAGTTAATAAAATACAATTAATGGGTACTTTAATAAATAATATAAATAATTCTCATTTACTTTCGGCCACAGCTGTATCCCCTACTAACAACAACCCCAAATCAAGCTATGTAGTCCAAAGCTGTTTCTGCAGAGCCACTGTCCTGCAGAGATTAAATTAACCTTAATTAACCACACCTGAACCAGCTAAATAAAGGTCTTCGGTCTCTCTAGACCAGTGGTTCTCAGATCCCGGTGTCCATTTATGTGGAGAGTTCATTTAACTTTAAATTTAAGGCTCAAGTGAGTAACCGGTAAAGCGGCTAATTTCAATAAGCAAATATTTCAATAACACTTTTGATAACTAGTTATTAGGGTCATTTTTTATATGACTATGATTGTTGTGTTGCCAGAGTAACCTAACAATAAAATTACCACAACAGATTCATTCAAGTACTTCACTATAGTATAGTTCAAAAACGCTACATAATATAGGCTACTATAAATTACTATGTTATTACTAAATATATATATATATATTTTTAGATGTGGCTAACAGGTAAAGTGGCTGATTTATAAATTTTTGTAAGCTAATAATCAGTAGCTATTATGTCTGTATGTCAGCATGCTTTGTTGGATCCCGAGCTTCTTCTATTGAGCAAAAGTCCATGTGTAATATGAATAAAACTGCAAATAAGAGCGACATACGAGTTTATGATGAAAAAAACGAGCGCATCAGATCTCAGAAAAGGCTGGAATGGAAACAAAAAAACAGGAGGTGGAGCAGACAGATGGCTGTGTAAGTGAGAGAGACAGAGATATTGCCGGCGCTGGGCTTTGGGGGTGGGACGGGCAGCAGGCAGATGTGTGTGTGTGTGTGTGATGGATGGTCCGGCCAGGCAAGGCCGCAGATAAGAGTGCAAACAAACTCGGTAATAAATGAACCGGCCCGAGCGGCGGTATTGAGGCTGGCTCCTCACGCCGTGATGCATGCCGAGGGAAGCCGCCGGCAATTTGTAATGGAGAAATGAGGGAGCTGTCAGAGGAATGAAGAGACAACACCGGGGAGAGGAGCCCCGGGACGGCATGGGACGGTCCGGGCGCCGCGCTGTGTGTCCGCTCACCGGGGGGGTAATCAGGGCTACACGGGCCGCTAATTCAGCCCATAATGAGACTCGCTGTCAGGCCGCGTGCGTGCGCTCTATGTGTGTGTGTGGAGACACGCAGAGAAACGTACACGCAAATCATTCATTGGATTTACTACATTTTCTAAGGTAAGTGGTTGCAAATTATTTATATGGGCTACAAACACATTCAATTTAGTAACATTCAACCTAAATGTGTTTGTTTAAATTCAGCCCATATAAATCGTTTGCAACCACTTACCTTTAAAAAATATAGTAAATCAAATTAATCATTTTTTTTTCGGTGAAGGAAAGCAAAGTAAAACATCTTTAACTTGGTCGAATAACCCTGTTTTACTGGTTTGTTGCCATCTTGATTTGTAAAGTGTTCAGTGAGGATTTAGGGTTTTAATACTTCATAGAAAAACTATAATTATAATAAACTTTATTGGTTTTGTTAGGTATAGATTTGCAATAATCCCACCTGGAAGCTGGAAGAACACTGAAAAATATGATTCATTGGATTTACTACATTTTTTTTAAGGTAAGTGGCTGCAAACAATTTATATGGGCTGAATTTAAACAAACAAATTAGGTTGAACATTAAATTTAATTTGTTTGTATAAAGTTAGCACATATAAATAGTTTGCAACCACTTACCTTAAAAAAATCGAATAAATCTTTTGAATCTTATTTTTCAGTGAAGAAGAGAGGGTCAATCCACTGACATTATTTAATTAATTACATACTATATGGTTAGGCTTTAGTATGATAGCCAGTTAGAGTTAGTATGCAATTATCATAATTAATTGTGATTACTATAGTAAGTACACAGAACATGCACATGGACACCTTAAAATAAAGTGTTAGGGTTTTACTATCTTTAAAATAAAATAAAAATATGTCGTAATACTTTAGCTTAAGTAACAAATCACACAATTTACTTTTTATTTATTACCTGCCTATTAGTAAGATACGAACTGTTTATTAGCACTTATAAAGTATGATCTTATTTTACATCCCTAATCCTACCCCTAAACCCAACTACTACCTTAATAACTATTCATAAGCAGCTTAACTAAAAGTCTTAGTTAATGGTTTGTTAATAGCGTGAACTGTACATTAAATTAAAGTGGGATCAAAATTGTGTAAATCTGTGTATTTATTTTAAAGGCTGGATTACTGATTGAACTTCTGCATTTCTAAAACTCTAAAGATTCTTTAAAAATAAAAATAAATCATTACGTTTGCATTGAGAGAGCCGGTTGAAGTGTGAGCTGCCAGTCTGTCACTGTCAAATGCTTATACGAGAGCTGGAGGTGATAATTTATTAGCAGTGTCTGTGAACAAGAGCCGTCACACTTAAATCCCTTGGTAAGTGCTGTCAGAATCAAGTCTCTTCACGCGATTTCCCACAGAAAAAACACTTGGACTTCATCAGCCGATGCTGGGAATTTCAATATCCTGTTGCTCTTCATTAAGAATGCATATTAAAGAGTAAGAAGATAACTTTTTTCCTGTCAAGGGCCAATATTTTGCCCCCTAGAATTGATTTCCTGAAAGGCATTTTTTCTAATTACCTTATTAACTGTCTTTGTGTGCCTAAAAATTACATTTGAAGCCACACAAGAAGCTTAACAGTTCATAAGATTCTTTTTTGTGTGTGAAGAACTATTTAATAATCTATATATATTTTTTTTTCTTCAAATAAATAAAATATGCAGTGTAAATTTTATTTATATGTTAAAGGTTATTTGTGGAAACACCAATGCCGATAAAGAAATGTTTTTGTGGTGTCTAATTAGTGGATCCTGTAGATAAAAAAAAGACTTCTGCTGCTTGTTTAAACTACTTACTTAAAATGAGTTGAAACAACACAATTCTTAAGTTTGTTTTTGGGACAACTTAATTGTTCAATCCACTTAAATTTGTAAAAACGAATTAGGTTAACTTAATCGATTTGTTTGGGATAAACATGGACGAAGGAATTGTGTGAAACCCGGATTAAAATTTTTTTTCATTTTAAATGTAGTGACTTTACATTATACACTATATATATATATATATATATACACACACACACAGGGCTCAGTGGTTAGCACTGTCGCCTCACAGCAAGAAAGGTCACTGGTTGGTGTCAGTTGGTGTTTCTGTGTGGAGTTTGCATGTTTCCTGCATGTGGGTTTCCTCCGGGTGCTCCGGTTTCCCCCACAGTCCAAAGACATGCGCTATGGGTGAATTGAATAAACTAAATTGGCCATAGTGTATGAGTGTGTGTGTGTGTGTATGGATGTTTCCTAGTACTGGGTTGCAGCTGGAAGGGCATCCGCTGTGTAAAACATATGCTGGATAAGTTGGCGGTTTATTCCACTGTGGCGACCCCTGATTAACTAAGGGACTAAGCCGAAGGAAAATGAATGAATACATATACACTCACCGGCCACTTTATTAGATACACCTGTCCAACTGCTCGTTAACGCAAATTTCTAATAAGCCAATCACATGGCAGCAACTCAATGCATTTAGGCATGTAGACATGGTCAAGACGATCTGCTGCAGTTCAAACCGGGCATCAGAATGGGGAAGAAAGGTGATGTAAGTGACTTTGAACGTGGCATGGTTGTTGGTGCCAGACGGGCTGGTCTGAGTATTTCAGAAATTGCTGATTTACTGGGATTTTCAGAAGAGCGGCAGTTCTGTGGGTGCAAATGTCTTGTTGATGCCAGAGGTCAGAGGAGAATGGCCAGACTGGTTCCAGCTGATAGAAAGGCAACAGTAACTCAAATAACCACTCGTACAACTGAGGACTGCAGAAGAGCATCTCTGAACGCACAACACGTCCACCCTGGAGGCGGATGGGGTACAGCAGCAGAAGACCACACTGGGTGCCACTCCTGTCAGCTAAGAACAGGAAACTGAGGCTACAATTCGCACAGGCTCACCAAAATTGGACAATATAAGATTGGAGAAACGTTGCCTGGTGTGATGAGTCTCAATTTCTGATGCGACATTCGGATAGTAGGGTCAGAAATTGGCATCAACAACATGAAAGCATGGATCCATCCTGCCTTGTATCAACGATTCAGGCTTTGGGTTGGAGGTGTAATGATGTGGGGGATATTTTCTTGGCACACTTTGGGCCCATTAGTACCAATTGAGCATCATGTCAACACCACAGCCTACCTGAGTATTGTTGCTGACCATGTCCATCCCTTTATGACCACAGTGTACCATCTTCTGATGGCTACTTCCAGCAGGATAACGCGCCATGTCATAAAGCGTGAATCATCTCAGACTGGTTTCTTGAACATGACAATGAGTTCACTGTACTCAAATGGCCTCCACAGTCACCAGATCTCAATCCAATAGAGCAAATTTGGGATGTGGTGGAACGGGAGATTTGCATCATGGATGTGCAGCCGACAAATCTGCAGCAACTGTGTGATGCTATCATGTCAATATGGACCAAAATCTCCGAGGAACATTTCTAGTACCTTGTTGAATCTATGCCACGAAGGATTAAGGCAAAAGGGGGTCCAACCCGGTACTAGTAAGGTGTACCTATTAAAGTGGCCTGTGAGTGTATATACAAACAATTTAGCTGCCTTCATTTTTTTAGTTGATCCAAATTAACTTTACTAGTCCTCAACTTACATAAATCAAACTGACTAAAACTGTTAAGTTAAACGTTGTACAACTTAAAAAAAAAACATTATTTGAAACCTGATTAGCTTATTAAAATAAGTTAAAGCAACATAAAAAAAAATTTGTGTTGACTTTTTGTCATAAAGTTTTTTGCAGCG
Source organism: Danio jaintianensis (assembly GCA_903798115.1). Taxonomy (NCBI): domain Eukaryota; kingdom Metazoa; phylum Chordata; class Actinopteri; order Cypriniformes; family Danionidae; genus Danio; species Danio jaintianensis. The sequence goes on along the minus strand of CAIGQV010019158.1, from coordinate 2,697,772 downwards.
TATGAATAGGACATCAGAGTTTGGAGATGAACTGTAAAAACCGAACCATTCCTACAAGTGTCTATATTTGTTCCTCTGAATGGCTGTTTTGTAGACTCTTGCAGATCTTCACCGTTGTGCCATGAGTTCATAGAGATGACAGTGTGGGTGTGTGAATGATTTACTGTACGAGGCGAATGTTGGCGTCACGCAGTCATAGCTCAATCATAGCAGGATAAATGTGCTCTGGTTTCCTCAGTCAAGGCTGTTCTCCGTCTACCCTTGACACGGCCTGTTTTCCTCTTGTCTGCCTGTCTGTCAGACACAAGAATCAATTCCCTGCCCTCAGATAAATGTTTCACTCGTAGAAAACAAACAAACTCTCTTAAACAATGCTTTAAAATAAAAACACTACTACATAGTGTACGAAACATCAACAACTTTAGTGTAGGATGCAAAGTTCAGTCAGGCTCAGATACACTCAAAAAATGACTTTTGCTGGTTGTTCAAGTAGATGAGTTGAAACAACACAATTCTTAAGGTTTTTCGGGGAAAACTTCATTGTTTTATGTTCAATCCACTTAAATTTGTAAAAACTATTAATTGATTTGTGTTGGGAAAACATGAAGGAATTGTGTGGAACCCAGCATTTTTTAGTACAGAAAAATTACAGTCAAGTAAAAGTAGAGTAAAAGTATATTATAAATAGTACAACTCCAAATCAGGAAAAGTTGGGACAGTATGGGAAATGCAAATAAAACGTAAAGCATTTACCATTTTGTAATGTTTACAATAAAATTCATTTTCACAACACTTTAAAAGATGTTTAGAGACTGAAGACACCAAGTGATGAAGTGTTTCAGGTTTATTTTTGTCCCATTCTTCCTGCAAACAAGTCTTAAGGTGGGCAACAGTACGGGTTCTTCGTTGTTGCACTTTGCGCTTCAAAATGTGTCACACATTCTCTATTGGAGACAGGTCGGGACTGCAGGCAGGCCAGTCAAGTACCTGTATCCTCTTCCTTCGCAGCCAGGACTTTGTAATGTGTGCAGAATGTGGTTTTGCATTGTCTTGTGGAAATATGCATGGCCGTCCCTGGAAAAGAAGGCAGCATATTGTGCTCCAAAATCTCTATGTACTTTTCAGCATTGTTGAAGTGCAAGTTACCTTCGCCAAGGGCACTGACACAACCCCATACCATGACAGACCCTGGCTTTTGGACTTGTTGCTGGATGATCCTTCTCCTCTCCAGATCAAAAAAAGACTAGCAAAAATCAACACAAAGTATTGACTACAACATTAAAAATGTACTCAAGTGCACATTTTTAAAGCTACTCAGTAAAGTACAATTCCTACTCAATTAGAGTAATCTGAGTGTTTGTAATTGGTTACCTCACAGCACTGCTGGGACGTGTACTCTGTCTTACCTTTTTCCACAGAACGGCTTCATTTGTGAACGTCTTGGTTCTTTTTGTGATTCAATTAATCTGGATAATTGAGCGGTGTTGGAGAGCGCCTATTCATCTGAACGCTCGGCTGACGCAGGACCTCCTGGAAAATCACAAGCTGTGACGTAAAACAACAACAACAAAAAAAGAGCGATTTCTAAAAAAGCTACCTACTACTGAATGCCTGTCAAAGAAGAAAGATGCTTCACGCAGCCAGAAATAGGTTAGTTATGGCATGTACCAGCGCAGCTATCTGGGTCGTGCAAACCAGGCAAAATTTGATCGCTTGGCTGTAACAAATGGAGGTTCGCTTTTGATGAACTTGTCCAAAAATAGATTTGCTTAGTCACTCCGCAGGTCTTCCCAAGAGACCTTCGCGCGTCATTTTTAGCTTGTTCTTGTTCGTGTGGAAACGCACATCTAGATAAACAGCTAAAGATTAGACGTTAATTAGTGAACAGCTGCTCTTTAAAGCTGAAGACATATGACGATATTCAATAATTCAATATATTGTGACAATGAACATGTGCGATGTTGATGTCATGGGCACTACAGTGAATAATTATTATTGAAACTTTTTTTAGAGTGTTTTTTATGAATATTCCGATTGTATTTGCAGTGGTGTTCATAACAGGGGCAAATGCTTGGAGTCTTAATTAGCGAGAACATTTTCATGTTAATCTGACTACATGCTGAAACATTGATTAAAAATTCTCTGACTATTTATAAGCGATATTGTTCGTTAACACTGTGCAATATGGCTCCGATAGTTACCATTTATCAATTGAAGTAAACTCATGATGAAAAAATTATTAGTTTACTTAAAGGTGACCTACTATGCCTGTTTTTACAAGATGTAAAATAAGTATTTGATGTATGTAAAGTTTCAGCTCAAAATATCCCACAAATAATGTTTTATAAATCTTTGAAACTGCCCCTTTTAGGCTTTGATCCAAATTGTGGCGTTTTGGTGACGCTTTAAATTCAAATGAGATTGTGCTCTTTTCAAAATAGGGCGGAGCTACAAATGCCTGTGTGTCAGCATAGTGGCATATTCAATAACAAGACTACGTCCTATGCTAATGAGGGAGAGATGTTCACTAGTGGGCGGGGCTTTCCCCCTTTGATGACACATACAGTGGGAGAATGTCAATCAAAGTGTTTCTGCAGACTTTTTATTAAGTGTGATTATAAACAATAAAATTTATAATTCTTTACCATTAGAGGCTGGTTATATTCACACACTGTTACCACACAACTGTGTTTAAACCACTTATAAAAGTGATTTTTGCATAATAGGTCCCCTTTAAAATGAGTAAACATTTTTAAAACGATTACTTAATTAACTGTTTTATGTTCCATCCACTTAAATTGATAAAATATTACTTTTGTACATGGGCATAATTATAAAAAATGAAGTTAAGTCAACTTAACAGTTCCAGGTTACAATGGGTTTACTTACCTTTTTAAGTGAAGACAACTTGCCGCTTTTAAAGCAACGGGTTTCTTTTAAAGCAACGGGTTCTGCCCCAGCCGGGGCTCGAACCAGCGACCTTCTTGCTGTGAGGCAATTGTGCTACCCACTGCACCAGTAAAGGGTTTCCTCTCTTTTTTAAATTAAATAATCACTTTTTACAGTGTACAAATGTTTTATTAATCCATAGCTGCCAACACTCCTGTTTTTCCTAGGAGTCTCCCGTATTTCACACCTGCCACCCACCCGTTTAGTTATTTCTCCTGGGAAACTCCCAAAATTTGTATGGACCAATCCTGTTATGAAAACTCACTTTTTGTCTGTTTGACAAGTTGCCAGATCTTGTCCTCATTCCTCTAACACAATTCTTCAAATCTTCAAATCTCGAAGCATTTTTTTTACCTCAATCTGACAACAAATATTTCAACCCAGTTATGCTGTTGATTTATGCGCATGTGGTAGATGTGGGTTTGAACGGCAGCGGGGGTGACGTTTATTCATTTAATAACAAATGTTGGCAGGTATGTCTTAATCTTAGCTGATGTCAATATTAGGGATGTCCCGATCAGTTTTTTTTTTGCCCTTGAGTCCGAGTCATTTGATTTTGAGTATCTGCCAATACCGAAACCCGATCCAATACTTCTATAATACATAAAAAAAGAATAAAGAAGAGCGAAGAAACAGATCCAGGATGTTCCTTATTTTTTATTGAATTCACCTTATTTTAACATTTAACAACTCTGTTAACAAACAGAGCACTTCTGTGAGGTAGCTTGAACAATCAAGTAATAAATAACATAAACTCTTCACTTCTGGACTTTAGTGCAACAGTAAATATAAAAATAATCTAATATAAAAACAAACAGCACCTCATCTTAAAATACCCGGCAGGCAATCCTAAGTTTACATATCTCACAGTTTGCTATGGCAATGTTGTCATCGTCAACTTTATAATACCTCCAGAGCGCAGACATACTCGCACTTTCCGCTTCAAGCTGCTTCCGTGTTCTACTTTGCCGGCATTTAACCAATAGCGTCTCTGCAATAAAGTGATGTCATGCCGCACGGGTTGCTGTTTCTGTGTGAAGTCACGAAAGAGGTCTAACTCTGTGCCACCGCATAACTATAGATCAGTTAAAAAATAATGAGAATATATATGCATATATATATATACTAGGGGTGTGATAAGATCTCGTATGACGAGATGTCGCGAGATTAAATCAATTAAAAAGTCTTGTGAGTTGTGATGTTATGATGGAGCGTGAGGGTGAAATTAGCATTGAAGATTGGAGGCAGGATTGGATTTGATCTGCAAATCAAGTGCTTTGCACACACCTGGCAACCCAGGCTGGCCTCGGAGTTGCGCTTGTCACTCGGTTGGGCGGGCGGGTGTGACGTAACCGCTTTTTTCACCGGAGTTCAGCGGGTGCCGCGTCCAACATAGGATACAACTGCAGCCTAACATATTGTGGTTCGTATCCATGCAATGGAATGGCACTACAGATATGCTGAAAGTCATAATCGTCGTAAACACAAATGGAATTAAGACGTGGAGTATTCCTATTTTAGTGGCATTATTGAAGTGCAGATATGTAAACGCTGTAGTCAAACTATTAACACCTTGAAGCACTTTTAGCCGCATTTTGTGACAGGACATACACACCTAGCGAGTCAGTAAAGCACCACAGACACATCTCTAAGCGCGCGTAAACAAACACACACACTCACTGAATGATCTCCTGGAGACTCATCGTCACATCATCATCATGGAACGCATGTTTATGCTGTCCGGGAAAAGCGGAATTTTTTTAAATGATTTTTTTCATTGGCGTGCGTATCAAACTCCATTAAAACAACTCTCTCCTATCAGTCCTTACTTCATATTCGCATGAGAGTGAGTCACGGGGGCATAAATGAAATCTTGCTAAATGAAAGTGAAACTGATTTATTAAATTAAAAATTAAATACCAAAGATTACATATATATTTTTTAAGTTCAGTGTGTGGGAAGATGTCCTTTACCACATAGAATTCATTTAAATAGAAATAAAATACCATCCATTACAATGTTTTTAAAAAGCACCTAAATAGTTTTTTCTATTTTGTGATTTTTTTTCTAGTTCACTAAAATCTATTTTCCATTCATATATTAGCAAATATTTAGCTAATATTTAAAATTATAATAAGATTATTTTCCATTCACATAGGCTATTAGGAAAAAAATATTTAGCAGTGTTTGCGTGTCCTTTACTGCATATAATTCATTAAAATAGAAGTAAAATAACATTCATTACAAGTTGATTTAAAAAAAAAGCACCTAAATAGTTTTGCGATTTGTGTTTTTTTTCAGTTGAATAAAAGATTAATATATTTCATCATTGAGGATTTCTTAAAAATAGTGTAAAAATCTTGTCTCGTTCTCGTAAACCCAATCTTGTATCTCGTCTCGTGGAGTAGGCATCTCGTCACACCCCTAATATATACATATATATATTCGAGTCCTGATCAGGAGGTAACGTCTGATTACGATCGAGTTTGAAACTGCGTGAACGGGCCCGATTTTTAATCACTTGATCAGATCTGGACATCCCCAGTCAATATCTTAGTTAATATGCTTAATAATGCTTTACAATCATAGATGTAATCCGATTACAAATCTTTATCACAAATAAAGAAGAATAACTAATAAAATTCAGTTGTTTTTCTAAAAACGAACATTAAAATAGTACTTTTTAATAAATCTGTCCTTTTCTCACAGTTGATTTTAATGCGTTAACTAACATTTAGTAATAAAACTTTATTGTAAAGGGTGATCTATTGTACTTTATCATACTTTTGCAATTTAATTTGGTCAAAACATTCATCTCTGAACTTGTCTATACAATAAAGCGATACACTATTTTTGTCATACCTGTTAAAGTCATATGTCATACCTTTGTCATACCTTTTTTTGCAGCTTAGGTCATAATATCATACAGTTGAAGTCAAAATTATTTGCCCTCCTGTGATTTTTTTTTTCCTTTTTCAAATATTTCCCAAACGATGTTTAGCACAGCTAGGAATTTTTTCACAGTATTTCCTATAGTATTTTTTCTTCTGGAAAAAGTCTAACTTGTTTCATTTCGGCTAGAATAAAAGCAGTTTGAATTTTTTTTAAAGGTCAATATCATTAGCCCCCTTAAGCTAGATATTTTTTGATTGTCTACAGAACAAACTATTATGTTTAGAAACGTGTTGAAAAAATCTTCTCTCCGTTAAACAGAAATTGGGAAAAAAACATATTCAGGAGGGCTAATAACTCATATATGACTTCAACTGTATATAATATCCTATATAATGATTAAAGCTTCAGCAATTAATCGCAACAAGACAGTCTAATATGCCATAAAAGTATATTGAAGTGTAATCTTTTGCTGACAGGAATCTCTACAGCCACCCAGAAATGTGCAGAGGGTCTGACTTACCCGCCGCCGAAATGTTAGCGTCCCGCTGCTGTCGCTGCTCGCTGTTGTCACGTCCTGAACGCGGAGGCTGGGCTGGGGAAGAAAAATTAGGCCCTACACCTGCGGCGGCGTAATTAATGCCATTGTCACCTTCCAAAAATAAATCAGAAGCTCAACAAGACTTTCCTGTTTAGGGTCAAAATCTCCTCCCACTGTATTAAAATTAATCACCTTCCCTGCAGTTGCCGTGGAGTGAAGGAGAAAAAAAAAAGAGGGCCCGGCTCCTTTTCCGTTCAGTAGTAAAAATAAACAACAAACACGACACACCAGCGTGGATTAATTAGCCGTTCGTGCGCCGCCAGTGAAAGAGAAATGAAATTCAGAAACAGATCTGCATTGATGAATTGGTAAACCTTTCGGATTCATTCGTCATGCGGACTGTGGAAAGGTTAGGGGTTGCCTTGGGACGCAGATTGGAAAGGAGGATTCTTGTTGTTTTTACGGCAGGTCTGTTAAAGTGAGAACCCTTATTTACAAATCAGAGAGATGTTTGGTTAAATCCGTTTTCGAAATTAAAGGCTACGATCACACTGCAAGGCTTAATGCTCATATCTGATCTTTTTTGCATAGCTGTTCACATTGTTGTTATAGGGGGGAGCGGGGACGAAAGTGTTCATAAAAAGCTCATTTTAAAAGATAATGTTTTTAGCAGAAATATATTTTTGCTGTGGTAACTAACTTAGAAGAGTGGTCTATCAAAATCAGCTGTTATTTTGTATCAATGTAGAACAACTCCAATATAACTTCACTTTAAACAAACGTTGCACATTGTTACTATTGACCCCACCAGCAGGGACGAAATTAACACACGGTTGGGTCAAAAGTAACACAATATTTGCTAGATTGGTAACACTTTATTTTGATGGTGCATTTGAGTATTAGTAGACTGTCTGCTTAATATCTGCTGATACTGCTCCTTCAACAGACATTTAACTGACTATAAGAAACTTTGCAAGTACATGTCAACTTACACTAACCCTAACCCCAACCTATTTATAATCTAATGAGAATTAGTTGGCATGTAGATGTAATGTAACTTAAATTCAACAAACGGACCATCAAAACAAAGTGTGACCGCTAGATTTACTGGATTAATCTTGTTTATTTTAAATATATCTGACTATGATCTTGTTAATGTTTACTGCAAATATATTTTGTCCTTTATTTTTGTAAAAGAAAAAAAAAATTAAAGGCATTTTCATTTAAAATTTCACTTCCATCAAATGTTTCAAAAGCAGTCCAACAATGCAAAATGTTAAAATTTTCTATAATTTTTCAATATTTTTTTATTATTGGCAATATGCATTAATCTTGGGCGACACAGTGGCTCAGTGTTTAGCACTGTCACCTCACAGCAAGAAGGTCGCTGGTCCAAAGACATGCGGTACAGGTGAATTGAATAAGCTAAATTGGCCGTAGGGGCGACGCGGTGGCGCAGTGGGTAGTGCTGTCGCCTCACAGCAAGAAGGTCACTGGTTCGAGCCTCGGCTGGGTCAGTTGGCATTTCTGTGTGGAGTTTGCACGTTCTCCCCGTGTTCGTGTGGGTTTCCTCCGGATGCTCCGGTTTCCCCCACAAGTCCAAAGACATGCGGTACAGGTGAATTGAGTAAGCTAAATTGTCCATAGTGTATGTATGTGTGTGAATGAGTGTGTATGGGTGTTTCCCAGTGATGGGTTGCGGCTGAAAGGGCATGCGCTGCGTAAAACATATGCTGGATAAGTTGGCGGTTCATTCCGCTGTGGCGACCCCAGATTAATAAAGGGACTAAGCCGAAAAGAAAATGAATGAATGAATGATTGAAATTGGCCGTAGTGTATGTGAGTGTGTGCAAGAGTGTGTGGGTGTTTCCCAATGATGGGTTGCAGCTGGAAGGGCATCCGCTGTGTAAAACATGTGCTGGATAAGTTGGCGGTTCATTCCGCTGTGGCGACCCCTGATTAATAAAGGGACTAAAAGAAAATGAATGAATGAATGAAAAATTCTTGCTGGCTTCAATTTTTTTTGTTAAATCAAATTAACTTTTCTAGTCATCTCAACTTACATCTTTCAGCATCTTTTAACAACTTCACTTACAACTTAATAGATTTGTGTTGGGACAACATGATGGAATTGTGTGGTCATGAAATTCATTGTTTTAGTGAGAGAATTTCAGATTTGGCTTAAAGTAAGAACCCCGTTGCAACCACTTGACTATAGAGTGAGTCAATTTTCATTTTCGGGTGAACTATCCCTTTAACGTGTCATGTTTTAGTAAAGCTCACAGACATCCCTCGTCTTGCTCCGATGGCCTGTAATTGATTATCGCCCGTTATTTTTCTCCTCTAATGTTCTGGCCAGCGAATATTTGGTGATGGCCACCGCTGGGCTGCTTGCTCGATTAGTCTGTTTCTCCGTTTCAGGCCAAACAATTAGAAAGTCATTTATTTTCACATTTCAAAGTGATGAGCCCCAAACACGCCTTTATAGATCTTCCTCTCCTCAATTGTGTCCATTTGCATAATGGGATAGAATGGCTCTGAAATGTGGCCCTGTGGGACTCGCTGAAGATTGAGACACCAGATACCAGCCGCCGCCTCATATTTATGTCTGTTTTGGGGGAAATTAATGGTGCATTTTCACATTGTATAATGTTATTTAATGGTGCAATTCATCTAATAAAAAGAGAACATTTTTGAAACATTTATGTTTTTTTGCTTGTTACATGCGAGGAGGCCCAGCGGGCCTGTGCAAATATTTCCCTCTGCCTGGCTGCAGTTTCTGCGCTGCAGGCTGTTTTTATGCATCATGATGGATGATTGTGCTTTTCTCTATTCTTTACCCAATAAGTTGCAGCCCAAATTGGTGTTTTGAGAGGGAAATATCTGAACAAAGCATTAGCATTCATGGACACTGAAAATGCTTTGCATAAAACAATGAAAAACGCTGGTAGTTTGGGTTATTATTTTTTTCATTGTTTTTTTATTATGCAGTTTTGCCTGATAAATATGTAAGATGTGAAAGATTAATTTATTACTAATTGTAGTGCAATAAAGTTACAATAATTAACATTTTAGACATTAAATTACTGTGTCAGACAAACACAACATTTAAAAGAAAGAAAGTTTCTTTAAACTCAGAATACTGTCTGTTTTATTTCCTTATTTTTCATAACCGAATATTTGACCATTCAATCAAGTGTAGACACAAAGTGTGTTATATTCTTTCGTTCATCAATTCATTCATTTTCCACCCACACACACTCATACACTACGGCCAATTTAGTTTATTCAATTCACCTATAGCGCATGTGTTTGGACTGTGGGGGAAACCGGAGCACCCGGAGGAAACCCACACCAACACGGGGAGAACATGCAAACTCCACACAGAAATGCCAACTAGCCCAGCCGGGACTCGAACCAGCGATCCTCTTGCTGTGAGGCAACAGTGCTAACAGTGGTTAGCCACCGTGCTGCCTCACACTAGCATTTCTGAGCTTGTTACTCATACTATTCAATTTATTACTAATTACGCCTTTCAGAAGTAATATTATTATTGCTCTTTACACACTTGTCATCATTAATTTGTTATTAAATCTTCCATTACACCCCACAGAATTGCGAATTCTGCAACTCATGGACCGCCATGTATAAGTATATTGTCAACAGTCATGAAGATTAACAACATGAATCAAGGAATGTCTAGATTGTTGAATCATGAATCAGTAGGCATGAGGCAACAAAATTAACATGACAACCTATTTTATGGGTCATAACTAGGCCTACACAGAATCTGCGCACGTAGATTTCCTATTTCAGAGTCTATTTATTTACTTATGTGAATTTACACACATTTACACTTATGTGTAAATTTATATTTTTCAGTTTTTAAATTAATTTCCATAATATTATTGATGGTGTCACGGTGGCGCAGTGGGTAGCACGATCGCCTCACAGCAAGAAGGTCGCTGGTTCGAGCCTCAGCTGGGTCAGTTGGCATTTCTGTGTGGAGTTTGCATGTTCTCCCCGTGTTCGCGTGGGTTTCCTCCGGGTGCTCCGGTTTCCCCCACAAGTCCAAAGACATGTGCTATAGGTGAATTGGGTAAGCTAAATTGTGAATGAGAGTGTATAGGTGTTTCCCAGTACTGGGTTGCAGCTGGAAGGGCATCCGCTGCGTAAAACATACGCTGGATAAGTTTCATTCCGCTGTGGCGACCCCTGATTAATAAAGGGACTAAGCCGAAAAGAAAATGAATGAATGAATGAATATTATTGACTAACATGAAAATGTTCATTTATTTTATCAACAATACAGTTTGTAAAGTAATATTTTCTGTCTTTTAGTAGATTTATTGTCAGGGTTCTGCCACTCCAGTCTTGTAAATTCTTGTTTTGGTGGCAGAGTCCAGACACTAGTCCCGTCATGTCTTGTATGTTGTGCTCGGCTCGAGTTTTCTCGAGTCGAGCACTCGTTTTGTCATTGTGTCTCTGTTTGAGTGCCATCGGGACTGCGCCTCGGGCTTTGCGCGCTCCCGTTTAATGCGGGCGCGCGAGGTTCGGGCGTGCTCTAGATGCGCGCTCTTGTCCTGGTGTTTGTTTGTTCTGTCTGCAGCGTGGTGTTTCATTCCCAGCGTCTCAGTCTAGTTGGTTTCGGTTTCGGTTGGCGCTGGGATGAGACATGCACGTTGCATGTGTGAGTGCACGGTGAGTTTTCATTTATCGTGTGCTCGTGTCTTGTGTTCAGTCTTCTGTTGGTGTTGTGTTTAGCACGTGGTACATGTTTACATGCACCGCGTGCTTTTGTCTTGTGTGAGCACGCGGTTAATGAGTTCTCTCATTGGCTGCATGTTCTAGTCTCGTTATGTGAGCACATGGCTTGTGCCAGTTCGTCATCTCATCTCATCTCATCCATCTTGTCGTGTCCAGCCCTGTCGTTTCCTGCCTTGTCCTGATCCCTGCCAGCCTGCCCAGTCTAGTTTGTTTTGATTGTTTATCTGTTTTGTTAATGTTTTCCCCCTCGGGGTAGTTTGTTTTTGTCTTTTATTTTATTTTTATTATAAATAAATACCCATTTCCCTGCAATTGAGTCCTCGCTCCTTTCCCCACCCCACCGACCCTGACATTTATTATATGAGAGACTTCCTTTGTTTACCAAATAAGTGGATCTAATTGGATTTGCATTGTAAACATTAAATAAAAATTAAAAAGGTATTATTTTTTTATTACTCCCAAAATCATTCAGCATAAATTCGCAGAGTTTTTACAAAATTCTGCACAGAAATAGCAAAAAATGTCTGCAGATTCTGCCTGGCACTAATCATAACTGAAATATTATTACAGAAATCTTGTTTTATAATTAGTTGCACTAATAGTTACTGCAAAAAGTAACATGTCATGCTGGGTTCACACCAAATGCGAGTAGCTTGAGTAGATTACATGCAAAGTCAATGCAAATGTGCGAATTCAAGTGACTTTCCACCTGGCATTGAGAATGATGTGGACTTTTGATGTGGTAAATGATGATTTACTGCAAATCTTGAGCGAGTTATCCAATGCTTAAGTTTCTTCAGTTCATAATTTTCATTTGCTAGAAGAAATTATGTTTATAACAAAAAAAGTTTTAGATGTCGAAAAATAAAAGATTAACATTAGGTATTTAACATTTTATTTTGCAGGTGTTGCTCTTTCAAAGATCAAGACTTCATGTTAGTTGAAACTCTGTGTGTGCTACTTAAGTTGTGAAGAAAAACACAAGCAGTTGACATACTGATAGTTGAGATGTAAAATCAATGTGGATAGCAGCTCAGATCCTTCGGTGTTTGAAGAATTTGATGGAAAATACTTGAGATGTTTCCTAAGATTCATGTGAGATTACTCAAGTCTTTTTTTTTTGGCAGAAGCCGGAGCCTTCAAAACCATTAACGATCAGTTTTATACAAGAGGAACAACTGAGATATTAAAGGTCTTATGGGCCCTGTTTCTTTTATTCTGTCACATGAAACACTGATGTATTAAATTTCCTGCAGTGCTCACACTCTGAACTAAATGTCCCAGAAAGAGCTTCATTTTTTATGTATAACCCATCAAAGACACACCCCATCTGTCCCTTTTCTGTACACCCTCACTTGTCATTTGCTGATTTCTCAAGCCTTTTCATTCTAGATTGAGAGCAACCCTCCTTAAAAATCTATATACTCCTGTGCCCTATCTTACTCATCGCCTGAACCTCCAGCAGTACCTTGGCATCCCAGCACTATATACAAAATGCATACACAATATACTATTCAAACCAGACAATTCAAACTATGTTAAGTATTGAAAGACTATGATAGGGATAATTTTATCCAAATTTAACCCATCACCTGAACCTCCAGCAGTGCCTTGGCATCCCAGCACTATATTCAATATGTATGCGCTATGTACCTTTCAAACCAGACAAATAAAACTATGTTCAGTATTAAAGGGCAGGACTAATTTTATCAGAATTTTACCCGTCACCTGAACCTCCAGC
>CAIGQV010019158.1:2668227-2684872 GCA_903798115.1 Danio jaintianensis | reverse complement strand
GCAGGACTAATTTTATCAGAATTTTACCCGTCACCTGAACCTCCAGCAGTACCTTGGCATCCCATCACTATATACAACATGCATATAATATACTATTCAAACCAGACAAATTAAACTATGTTCAGCATTGAAAGGCAGGACTAATTTTATCAGAATTGTACCCATCACCTGAATCTCCAGCAGTGCCCTGGTATTCCAGCACTATATACAACATGCATATGCTATATACTGTTGAAACCAGACAAATCAACTGTGTTTAGTATTGAAACACCATCATAGGGCTAATTTTATCAGAAATTTACCCATCACCTGAACCTCCAGAAGTACCTTGGCATCCCAGCACGATATACAATATGCATACGCAATATACCATTCAAACCAGACAAATCAAACTATGTTCAGCATTGAAAGGCAGGGATAATTTTATCCAAATTTTACACAACACCTGAACCTCCAGCAGTACCTTGGCATCCCATCACTATATACAACTTGCATGTAATATAATATTCAAACCAGACAAATCAAACTATGTTCAGCATTGAAAGGCAGGGACAATTTTATCCAAATTTCACCCAACACCTGAACCTCCAGCAGTACCTTGGCATCCCAGCATTATATACACCATGCATACCCAATATACTATTCAAACCAGACAAATCAAACTGTGTTCAGTATTGAAAGGCAGGACTAATTTTATCCAAATTTTACCCATCACCTGAACCTCCAGCAGTGCCTTGGTATCCCAGCACTATATATATATACAACATGCATACGCTATGACCATGATATGACAAATTTTACTTCCAATAAGTAACATTTGTTCCAAAATGTAAAAATCTAGTTTTGAACAATTATAAGGTAATAGGGACTCCCCCTAATTCTTTGTATAGATAATTTTAGTGAAATGTCTTTGTGCTCATGTATGGTGTGGTTATACATACATGTGTGTGTGTGTGTGTGTGTGTGTGTGTGTGTGTGTGTGTGTGTGGGTAGGTGAATATGTCCGGTGCGCTTCTCTGGCTCCAGCTGCTGTTTTCTCCTCCAGCCTGAAGGTAAAGCCGTTGAAAGGCACTTTAGAAATTAAAAGAGTTTCACTGCACTGTAATGTGGCTTAAATGATCCAGAAAACACAAGATATATTGACCATTTAATGAAACACACTCTCCCTCCACATCTCAAACGCTCTGTCTGTCTTGTCCTTCTGCATTTTGATATATGCTATACATTCATTGCAGATCTGCCCTTAATTTAAATAACGCTCAAATACATTGTGATTTTTTTTCCTCCTGTGATTTTTTTTCTTTTTCTTTTTTCAAATATTTCCCAAATGATGTTTAACAGAGCAAGGAATTTTTCACAGTATTTCCTATAATATTTTTTCCTCTGGAGAAAGTCTTATTTGTTTTATTTTGGCTAGAATAAAAGCAGTTTTTAATATTTTTAAAACCATTTTAAGGTCAAGTCAATATTATTAGCCCCCTCAAGCAATATTTTTCTTTCGATTGTCTACAGAACAGACCATCATTATACATATATGTGTCTCTTGTTTTATGGTTTATGCCTAATTGCTGCATAATTTTTTCTGAATTAAACATTTGATTCAAAATTTCAACTCTCTTCTATCAAATTAACTTGCCTGATGATGTAATGAAGGTCATGTGGGTGGAGACAATCTTAGTAGTCATTCTTATTCAATGATATTTTAGCATTTTGTTTATCAATCAAATTCCAAAAATGATAAATATGAATAAACTGAAGTCTACATTATTTTCGTGTTGATTCATTCATTCATTCATTTTCCTTCAGCTTAGTTTCTTATTAATCAGGGGTCGCCACAGCAGAATGAACCGCCAACTTATCCAGCATATGTTTTACATAGCGGATGCCCTTCCAGCTGCAACCCAGTACTGGGATATATTTTTGTGTTGATTATTCCATTCCATTAAGAAATAAGTTACATTTTTGGAATTTAAATGTGTTGTAATATCGTATATCTTAGTACTATGTAGCAATAATAATAGGATTTATAATAATATATAAATAACACATATACACTTACACATAGACTTTTGCTGCTTGTTCAAACTTCTTATTTAAAATAAGCTGAAACAACTCAATTCAACTCAAACAACTCAAAAGTTTTTTTGGGGACAACTTCATTGTTTTATGCTCAATCAACTTAAATTTGAAAAAAACAATGAAGTTAACTTAATGGATTTGTGTTGGGACAACATGAAGGAATTGAGTGGAACCCAGCATTTTATTCAGTGTAATACATATATAGCACAATTTTATCTTTTTTTTTTTTTTAAACTACTAATGAAAAGTGCGTTACTCTCAAAAATGTTACGTCATAAAACAATAGGATAAAATATAAGTGAAATTAAAATAATAACCTATTAATAAGAAATACAGCTTTTCTAAAAAATATATAATTTAAAGCCACATATATTTTTTTTATATTTCTTTTTTCCATTATTTATTCATTCATTCATTTTCCTTCGGCTTAGTCTCTTTATTCATCTGGAGTAGCCACTGCGGAATGAACCGCCAACTTATCCAGCATATGTTTTACGCAGCGGATGCCCTTCCAACTGCAACCCAGTACTGGGAAACATCCATACACACTCATTCACACACATACACTACGGCCAATTTAGTTTATTCAACTCACCTGTAACGCATGTCTTTAGACTTGTGGGGGAAACCGGAGCACCCGGGGAAAACCCACACCAACACGGGGAGAACATGCAAACTCCACACAGAAATGCCAACTGACCCAGCCGGGACTCGAACCAGCGACCTTCTTGCTGTGAGGCGACAATGCTAACTACTGAGCCACCGTGTCGCCCATTTTTGCCAATTACTCATTGTTAATTATGCATATACAGTGGTAGTATCTGTTATATTGCATTTAATTAGTGCTGAATTATATTATAAAGCATAATAATGGTAATCAAATGAGACGGATTACAGTTATTAATGACAATAGGGCGGGGGTGGGGTTGAGCTGATATATATATTAATTCATGGAGAAAAAGATAAATAGTATCATGTCTCAGAAGGAGAAAAAAAACATACTCCGTTTACTGTGTGCATTATATTATTTAAATTTTTTTTTTTTTTGTTAAGAGGTTAAAAGTGACATGAGATTTGATGAAATGGTCACACTTTAGTTACAATTAGTTTTAGCATGAACTAAAATGAGTTATACATTTACAGTTGAAGTCAGAATGATTAAACCCCCTGAATTATTAGCCCCCCTGTTTATTTTTTCCCCCAATTTCTGTTTAACGGAGAGAAGATTTTTTGTCAACACATTTCTAAACATAATAGTTTTAATAACTCATTTCTAATAACTGATTTATTTTATCTTTGCCACGATGACAGTAAATAATATTTGACTAGATATTTTTAAGACACTTCTATACAGCTTAAAGTGACATTTAAAGGCTTAACTAGGTTAATTAGGTTAACTAGGCAGGATAGGGTAATTAGGAAAGTTATTGTATAACGATGGTTTGTTCTGTAGACTATCGAAAAAAAAATATAGCTTAAAGGGGCTAAAAATATTGACCTTAAAATGCTTTTATTCTAGCCGAAATAAAACAAATAAGACTTTCTCCAGAAGAAAAAATATTATCAGACATACTGTGAAAATTTCCTTGCTCTGTTAAACATCATTTGGGAAATATTTAAAAAAGAAAAAAAAAATCAAAGGGGGTTTAATAATTCTGATTTCCACTGTGTGACAGTATTACTTCATCTTTGTTAGTTAATAAAAAATAAATCAGCTCAGGTCTGTTAAATAATATTAAAATAACTTGAATATATGAAATCTTGATGAATTAATAAAAGCTTTTAGAAATATCTACATTTTTTCTATGTTAACTAATATTAAATGAAAGCAACTGCAGGTGAATAGGGTTAAAAATCCATATAAAAAGATCTATAAAAGAATATATATATATAACCTATAAATAAAATATAGCTCTCATTACAGATCTAGAATCGATTTATTGCATTTAGTATGTCAGTTTATTTAGGTATTTTCTAAAATGTTATATTTAACTAAGCAAATGAGTCATTATTTCATTAAATATTCGCTACTTTATAAACATTTCTGGCACAGAAATCTGGATGAATTGTATGAAGTTCAAAATTCTTGTTTATTCATTCATTCATTCATTTTCTTTTCGGCTTAGTCCCTTTATTAATCTGGGGTCGCCACAGCGGGATGAACCGCCAACTTATCCAGCATATGTTTTACGCAGCGGATGCCCTTCCAGCCGCAACCCATCTCTGGGAAACATCCATACACACCCATTCACACACATACACTACGGACAGTTTTAGCTTACCCAATTCACCTATACTGCATGTCTTTGGACTTGTGGGGGAAACCGGAGCACCCGGAGGAAACCCACGCGAACACGGGGAGAACATGCAAACTCCACACAGAAATGCCAACTGACCCAGCCGAGGCTCAAACCAGCGACCTTCTTGCTGTGAGGCGAACGTGCTACCCACTGCGCCACCGCGTCGCCCAATTCTTGTTTAATTAAAAAATTTTTATTTGATATGTTAGAGGTTTTAATTATTTGTGTGTTTTTTTAGACAATTCATGTTAATATTTCTTTTCTAGAATAAATATTGTATTTGTTTATAATCAACCAAATTGTGCATGAACAAATCTCTCGGTAGAAACCTTCAGAATATAGATATGAATAAAACTGGAGTTTTAATAAAATTTAGATTTATGGATCAGTGTCTCGCCTAATATTCATGAAGAGATTCATTTTAATGTAAACACATCAAATATACATTATTTATTTTATTTAATTATTAACTATGTGCATGAAATGATTTTTTTTTATGTTATGAGAAAGCACTATATTACAAAAATACACCAATATATTTTACAATATATTGCATTGTAAAAAATTATACGATCAAAAAGTCTTAAGAACACTGCAAAAAATAGATTTTCTTACTTAGAGTTTTGGTCTTGTTTCAGGTCCAAATATCTACAAATTCTTAAATCAAGAAGCTCTTTCTAGACAACTTTCTCTGTCTTGACAATCATTTTTGCTTGTCTAGAAAATGATAGAACATTTCGATATTTGGACAAGAAATCTAAGAATCTAAGTAAGACACGCATTTTTGCAGTAACATGTTTGTTATATTACTTTAACTTAACTTTTAATAAGCTAATCAGGTTTCAACTACATTTTTTAAAGTTATACAGAATGTTTTAAGTGAGCTGACTTTGACATTTTAAAATTAATTTGATTGACTTAAAAATGAAATACAGCCATATTTTTTACAGTGCCGAAAGTGCTTAAAACAACAGTTTAAGGTATTTTTTTACACTACAAGTTTACGTTAACTAATGTTAAATGAAAGCAATGCACTGCAGGTGAATAATAGGGTAAAATATAACCCACAGGGGCAGCCGTGGCCTGAAGGCTGATGTATACTGTTTGTGTTGCTCTGCAATAACACTTACCAAACGCTAGCTGGCAGTAGGTGTTTATGTTCATCTGTGTCGAGTTTCTTCATGGGCGTTTTGTTTTTTCTGAACGCTACCTTAATGTACAAGTAGCTAAAACTCGCTCATTCAAAGGCAGGAACCGGCGGACGTGCAACAACTTTAATCATAAGGTAAACACAAAGCAGAAGTTTCAATCTGGAGCTCCTTCACGGGAGTCGACACTTGTAAACAATTGCTCCATCGGGCTCACGGCTCTCAGCATCGGCCACACTCGTCACAGCTACCAAGCCGACCAATCACAGAGCTTGCGCTATGCATCGTTGTGACGTGTAGTTACATTTTTTGAGAGGTGCGCGTTAGCCACGGATAGGGCTATGCGACCGTGCGAAGGCTGCGCCGGACCATACGCGTGTGCTTAACGTAGAAGTATAAATCAGCCTTAATGGTTGGAGAGTTGGACTTGGGATCCAAAAGTTGCAGGTTTGAGTTCCAGTACAAGCATAGATTGTTGGTTGGGGAGTGAATAAATATCTACCTCAATACCACGGCTGAGGTGATTCCCTTGAGCAAGGCACCAAACCCAGTGCCCAGTTTTTTTTCTGGATAAAAGCACCTGCTAAATCTAAATGTAATGTAATATTAACGTGAATAATAAAGATGCAGGTTGTTGTGGTCACAGTCCGAGCGTATAATGAGCGTCTGATCTGCATGTTGGCGGTGGGCTTTGGGGAAGCGCTCTCCATCGGCCGCGTTCAGATGGAGAAAACCCTCTCCAAATGTCAGCGAGAGCAGCTCACACGGCATTACACATTATTAATCACCCTTTCCCTGCCTCCCCGCTGCAGCCAGGGATGGGTAGAGGAGCTGGAGAAAGGGATGAGGGTTAGGAAGCCACAAATAACTACCATCAATCATCCGGCAGTCAACATTTTCACATGGTGCGGCCGCGCCGGTATTGGCAAGTCTCAAAGTTCTCTGGAGCGTTCGCAACAAAACAACCCCCTCGCTCAAAGCACGCTGTCAGCAGGAATATGGCAGGTGCGTTAAACTCCCACCACTCCAAATTAGGGCCTGCAAGATTCGCAGAAAGCATTTTTTCTGCGCTCATCATAGCTGGGGATAATTAGGACTGATATCAGAGGTGATGGAGATGTTAATAGCTGGGGAGGGCCGAGCGCTGTTGTTCAGCTGGTTCAGAGACCTCCACTCCTGATAAACCACGAAACATCTCTCTGTTGGCTTCAAACGGTGAACCCACACGCCGGCGGGCTTTGATGAGCCTCATCTTCTCCTGTGTGTGTTCAGGAGAGCACTGCATTTAGGGATTCACGGCTCTTAAAGCGCTCTTCTGATTCATGTTTCACAACAGCACCAAAACCAGCCAAACTTCAAGCTGGGCTGAGTTTAAAGGCGGCATCAAATCTAAATTTACACTTCTTGTTCAGTAATGCTTGTTATGAACAATGTATCTCTGCACTTCAGGATGTTTTTTACTGTCACAATTTCCCTCATAATCTTTAATCAAATACCATAAGCTTCTCTCCCGCCTCCAAACACCTTTTCTTCACTTCTTGGCAATTGTCCACTTTTAGGGAGGAGCTATTAATCATTTAGGGCGGGACTGTCATTAATTTAGGGCAGGATTATTGGTCATTTAGGGCAGGTTACTGGTCATTTAAGGCAGGATTATTGGTCAGTTAGGGCAGGATTATTGGTCAGTTAGGGCAGGACTATTGGTCATTTAGGATGGTATTTTGGATTAGGATGGTCATTTGGGGATGGGCTATCATTTATTTAGGGCGGAACTAATAGTCATTTAAGGTGGGGCTATCATTCCTTTAGGGTGGAACTATTGGTCATTTGGGGGGGGGGGGGGGCGGTCGGTCCTTTAGGGTGGGATTATTGGTCATTTGGGGGATGGGGGTGGAGCTATTGGTCCTTTAGGGCGGAACTATTGGTAATTTAGGTTGGGACTATTGGTCAATTAGGTTGGGGTTATTGGTCTACTAGGGTGGGGCTATCTGTCATGTAGGGTGGGGTTATTGGTCTGCTAGGGTGGGGCTATCTGTCATTTAGGGCGGGGTTATTGGTCTTCTAGGGCGGAACTAATAGTCATTTAGTGGGGGGTGGTGGGCTGTCGGACCTTTAGGGTGGGACTATTGGTCAATTGGGGGTGGGGGGTTATCGGTCATTTAGGGCGGGGATATCAGTCCTTTAGGGCGGAACTAATATTAATTTAGTGCTGGGCTATCGATTCTATTGGTCAGTTTGGTTGGAACAATAGGTCATTTAGGGAGGGGCTATTGGCGATATAGGGCAAGGCTATAGGCCCTTTAGGGTGGGACTATTGGTCATTTAGGGCGGGCCTATCAGTCCTTTAAATTGAAACAATAGGTCATTTAGGGCGGGCTATTGGTCATTTAGGGTAGGACTATCTGTCATTTAGGGCGGGACTTTTCAGCCATTTAGGGCAGTGCAATCAGTGTATGTCTCGATTCTGCCCTGCCTACACAGGAGGCAGTGGTTTGAACAAATATGATACAATTCTGTCTGTAAAATTTAGCTCCTAGATCTTGTCATCATCAGGCATCTGAAAATATTCTGCAGCAGAGGGTGCCGACGGTGATTCTGGTGAACAATAAAATCCTCACAACTGAGTGCAAACTGGCATTCAAATTTTTCTCACATCTTTTGTTAGCAATGGCCATCTTCCAGCAATCCAATTGGTTCCCAAAGGATGAAATCAAGCACCGCCCTACGTTTTTTTTCTCATTTCAGAAACCGTTTCAAATGGATGTACGTCATTACGACTTTAAAAGTAATTCCTCATTCAATAATAATCAATATTTTTGTAACTAATGTGAAAACAAAATGATATGTTTTAAGCCATATTTCGGTTTTAACTTTTGAGGTCCACTAAGAAACACTTTCCCTCACTAAACTTTACGTTCACCCCAAATATTTGCATTGCTCTGAGAAACATTGTGATCATCCACAAAACTGTTCACTCACACAGGAAACTTGCATTTACACTAGCACGTTTTTGCTTTACAATGGCATTTTAGAAAGAAAATTCTCCTCGTCCAGACTGGCGATTTTATTGCGTTTCAAAAAACGTCAACACTGTACAGCCTACGATACATGACCATTAACACTCACTGGGAATGCGCATATTTTTCAGACATCTGTATTTGCAGTCCACAATCTGTATGTGCAGCGGTGGCACAATGGTCATACGATCAGGGCTTGACAAATCAGGGAACGATACACAAAAGACCAAAAAATCAATCAGAGAGGCATTGTGGATAGCCACGCCTCCATTTTAAGATGGATCATTTTAGATTAGTCTTCATCGTTCTCAAAACATTCCGTTTTCATGGGTGGAAGTGTGGACACCAGACATAAGCTTAACAAAATGAATACGTTTTAAAATGAATAAATTTGTTTTCTTCAAAAAATTATAATAAAAATAAAACTTTAGCATTCTTGTTAAAAAAAACATGGTGTGTACTTGCTAACTTTTATGGTGAAATTTGAGTAATATGCGGTTTGAGTGAAACTTATGTCTTTATTTTCCAAATGAACGGGACAGTTCTTGTATATTCAATATTTCTATGTCCACTTCGAATGCTTTGTGAAAGAATTATTATTATAATTTTTTTCCATTTTCATTCCCATGTTGCTAGAGGCTCCATTCATAACAAATGTGACAATGTAAATATAAAATACAACATTTTGGTCACAATTTAAGGTACAATTCTCGCTATTAACAAACTATTAACTACGACTTTTACCTCAATAAAGTATTCATCTGCTGTATATTGATACTTATTAAGGTAGTAATTGGGTTTAGGTTTTGGGTAGGGTTAGGGATGTAAAATAAGATCATCCAGAATATGTTCTTCCTAATTACTAATAACAGCTAATATCTTGATAATAGACAGCTAACAAAACCACTAGTTAATAATGAGAACTGAAGTGTTACCAAAATTGTAATGACATCCTTTTTTTTTTTTGGAAGTTAACATATAGGGTTTGTGGTTAAACTGCCCTCGTATGTAAAATCTAAGAAGAAGAAGTTATTTCTATTTTTTTGTGCTATTCAGAAAAACATAAGAAGTTTGTAGGACATCAGGGGGTTAGAAATGAGATGACGGGTGTTTTTTGTGTGACGCTGTAACACTAGGGGGCGGCAGAAGGCTGTTTTCCTGTCTGTTTTTTTCATAATCAGGATTTTTCCTCCCAGAGACCTTGCTGAACGAACAGCTACAAAGGCTTGCTGGACAATATCTGCGTTTCAGTAGTTTAGTTTAGTTTAACTGACCTTTAATCTGATTGGATGAAACCTTTTGAGAAATCAGAATATTCATTTTAGCATCTCTGTGAGTTAAAAACAATACATTTGTGTCCGCATATAAAAGATGTCCCATCACTTTTTATTTGATTTTTTTTTGACTCACAGTTAGTCAGAAATAAAAGGTTAGTTATATAAGAATTAAGATGAATTAATTTAAATCATTTTTTCCTGGTTTGATCTGGGAAAGTGTTGTGTACTTCAGCTTTCTCTCTCTCACACGCATTCATACACACTTTCACACAGTCCCCTTCTTGGTCAAAATAAAAAAAAATAAAATAAAAAAAACATCACCAGAGGCCATTTTAACATGATTTAAGGCATGTCCAACAGGAGACCTGAAAAACGTCCCCGCTTGGATACAAGTTAGTGGGTGTGTAATGACACCAAGGTCCCCTCTTGCACACGCACGCACGCACACACACCATGTCTTAACAGTATTTATAATTATTATGTGAAAAACATTTTAGGCTCTTTTGAAGAAAATGATTTTGCAGGATCCTTCTGGTGGGGGGACAGTGGTTAGCACTGTCGCCTCACAGCAAGAAGGACGCTGGTTCGAGTCCCATTGGCATTCCTGTGTGAGTTTGCATGTTCTCCCCGTGTTCACGTGGGTTTCCTCCGGGTGCTCTGGTTTCCCCCACAGTCCATGCACTATCGGTGAACTGAATACACTAAATTCTACTGACTTGCAGCTGGAAGGGCATCCGCTGCGTAAAACATTTGCTGGAATAGTTGGCGGTTCATTCCGCTGTGGCAACCCCTGATGAATAAAGGGTGAATAATAATATATCCTTCTGGTGAATAATAATATATCCTTCTGGTGAATAATAATATAGCATTAATTTGATAAACTGTGTTTGCACGTGATGCAATCTACAACATTTTACTCGCAGTTTAAGATGATTTATGATTTCACAGTCGAATGTGAGTGACTATAATGTCACAAACACAGAACACAGCTGGAAATACTGTTGTTGTCACCAGAATAAAAAAAACAACAACTATTTAACTATTGTGACTAATGAAGTCGCTAACACTTTACAATTAGTTAATGTTAGTTGATGTATTTATTATCATGAACAAACAACGAACAACGCATTTATTATGGTATTTATTCATCTTTGTTAACATTAGTTGATAAACAATGAAGTCATTCATTGTTAGTTCATGTTAACTCAATGCATTAACTAATGTTAACATGCATGAATTTGGATTTTAACAATGCATTAGTAAATGTTGAGCTTTGATTCATAAATTCTGTATTGTTATTAGTTTGTTATTTAAAGGGCACCTAGTTTACCCCTTTTTCCAGATTTAATATAAGTCTTTTGTGTCTCCAGAATGTGTCTGTAAAGTTTCAGCTCAAAACACCCATCAGATTATTTATTAGACCTTTCAGAAGTTTGTCATTTTTAGCTCTGAGCATCTTGTAGCTGTTTTGGTGGACTGTGCCTTTAATGCTAGTCCTCTCCGCCCACCGTTCCCACGTGCCTGTCAGTGTGCCTCAATCTCCGCCCTCAACTGCGTCAGATAACAGACAGACATGAAGGAAGCAGATCTCACGTAACGTCTGTGAGAAATATTACAGTAAGAAGTTTCCCAATGATTATTTAATGTATTTGTTGTGGAGTTGCAACGATGAGTCACACACAATGTCGTTACAAAGTTCACGCACACACACAGATACACACACACACACACACACACACACACACACACAGACAGCACGCGCGATTAGCTTTGCACTGTTTTTGCACGGCAAATGTGACAGGATACACATGAATATCCACTGCTGTATGGATATCCGTTATGTTAATGCACAAAATAAACCTGATGTAACGTCCACAACCCGGGATTGAAGCGTCTTCTTTTATAATTGTACTGACACGCGGCTGTGGTGATGAAGTAAAGCTGAAGTAAATCGCTGTAATTCATTACAAACATGCACTGTTTTAAACACGTGTTAAACTTGTAAAACTCACTCTTGATCACATTTGATGATGATTGATGATCCTAGCGAACTGAACAGATCTTTTTTTCCTGGTTGCTTTGCGCACGTCCTATCTTGTGGATATGATTATAAGCGTTACTACGGAGACATGTTAATACGCAGCTGTCAATCAATTTGGTGGGCGGGGAAACCACACTCCTACGTCAAGTTGCGGTCGGCCTCAAAATGGGAGGGATTTGGATCCTAATTTAACGACAGGAGATTTAAAAAAAGAGACTTATTTATATCACCCCAATACGACAGTGGACACACTATACCTACACACAGCTCTGTCCACACAGCTTACAGAAGATGATTTTCATCATAGGTGCCCTTTAATACATTAACTTAGATTAACTAATGAAATATTGTACAGAGTGACCATCAATTTACACAGAATTTGACCAAAACATTAAATTCTCCTGCTAATCTCATTCATAAATGTGTACATAAAAGAAAAATCTGTGTTACCTGTTTTTTTACCATTATAACATCAGATTAAAATGTTTTATTTCGATTTTTAATAATTTATGCTATATAAAAGTATAAAATAAGTTTTTCTTATGACGTTTCAAAAATTGACATAAAAATGTCAAAGAGAAATTACATTTAATCTCTTGAAAGTTTTAAATACGTTTTATTTAAAATAAAAGGGTTGATGATGTCATCATTGTGTGTTTTATGAATTAAATATGCAGGTTCGGCTCTAATTAATGTTAAATGTTTTTGTCAGTTCCGCGTGTAGTTTTCTGTGGAGCTTTCGTCCTAATGCTGTAAAAAATAAAATCACCATTTGTGGTGTACACACTGTCATATACTATACTAAGAATTGTGAATAACTATTGATCTACATACAAATATATGTTATGTCAACAATATTCGCTACAATGCTATGTCTGCATGTTTAAAAGAGTTTTTTGGACAAACATTTTTGTGTTGAACAGGAATGTTGATATTTAAATAATTTGCGCATGCGTGACGCGACGATTGAAAACTAAGCTTGTTTATCTGTTGCTTTCAATGAAAATAAATTGGAGAAGTTGTATGAGGGGTGACACGGTGGCGCAGTGGTTAGCACAGTCGCCTCACAGCAAGAAGGTCGCTGGTTCGAGCCCCAGCTGGGTCAGTTGGCATCCCTTTGTTCGTGTGGGTTTCCTTCGGGTGCTCCGGTTTCCCCCACAGTCCAAAGACATGCGGTACTGGTGTCTGAGTGTGAATGAGTGTTTCCCAGTACTGGGTTGCAGCTGGAAGGGCATTCGCTGTGAAAAACATATGCTGAATAAGTTGGCGGTTCATTCCGCTGCGGCGACCCCTGATGAATAAAGGGACTAAGCTGAAGGAAAATGAATGAAGTAGTAAGTTTGTGTTTGTCATTGGTAAGTAAAATGATTAAAAACAGGGTGATATGCTAACTAGTTTGAAGAAAATCATCCACTAAACAGAAAAACATTGACTCAATAGCAGTAACTGTTGCTTCAGTTGATGTGACAAGAATATCTTTATTAGTAAAATACAATAATCAACATTGCATGAATAAACAAAATTATGTTAGCTGAACAAAATATTGTTACTGAGAAGAACTAAAAACAGTTGTTGAGACAACTCAAAGTTCTTACTGCATCAAGTTGCCTTGTTTTTTTATGTTTTCTCAACAATTAATTTTTTACAGTGATATTTGACTGCTGTATTTTCACATCCATACAAAAATATCGATAATACTTTATAATATGATTTCATTAGTTCACGAGATTGACAGATATTTGAATGAGTAGAATATGTATATTTGCCGTGTTGTTAGAGGAGAGGGCTCTGAGTTCAGAAAGACACCGTAACTCCCCTTGTCAGGAGAGCGAGAGATTATCCGAATAAAGGAATCGGGTTTAAAGGTGTGGAGTTGGGGTGGTGAAGGGATGCTGAAAGTCGAGAGTAAATGGAGATAGGACATGATTGGTTATTTATAGGAGTTTGGTCTTAAGCTGATTGAATAATAGAAAGATTTTAAACTATGAATTAGCCTTGTCAACATATCTTCATGTGCTCCTCCCAAAATTTGTTTATAACATATTAATAATGTATTCACTAACATGAACAACAACGAACAACACATTCGTTTACCTTTGTCAATGTTAGTTAATGAAAAAACAGTCATTTGTTGTTCATGTTAACTCACAGTGCATTAACGGTTCCACTTTATATTAAGTGGCCTTAACTAATACGTACTTACACTGAAATGAATCATTGTTAAAATGTACTTATTGTGTAAATACATGTTTTACATTGCACTTATGATTGATTAAATACATGCATGTAATTACATCACTGTTGACCATCCCTTACACCTTAACCCACTCTTAAACCTACCCATACCACCAAACCTGACCCCTATCCCACCTCAAGAGCACTAGAAGTGTTCTGCAATACATTATCAACACGGTATGTATATTGTATTTTTTTGTTGTTGCAAGTACATAGTCGTTAAGGCCACTTAATGTAAAGTGGGACCACATTAACTAATGCTAACAAGCAAAGCTGTGAATTTTAATAGTGTAAAGATTGAACTAGGGCGACACGGTGGCTCAGTGGTTAGCACTGTCGCCTCACAGCAAGAAGGTCGCTGGTTCGTGTCCCGGCTGGGTCAGTTGGCATTTCTGTGTGGAGTTTGCATGTTCTCCCCGTGTTCGTGTGGGTTTCCTCCGGGTGCTCCGGTTTCCCCCACAGTCCAAGCATATGCGCTATAGGTGAATTGAATAAGCTAAATTGGCCGTAGTGTATAAGGGTATCCGCTGTGTAAAACATATGCTGGATAAGTTGGCGGTTCATTCCGCTGTGGCGACGCCTGATAAATAAAGGGACTAAGCCGAAGGAAAATGAATGAATGAAAAGATTGAACTATCATTAATAAATGCTGTATGGTTCATTCTTTGATCACGTCAGTAAACACATTTTGACCAAAACATCAGATTTATGCCTGATCTGATTCTCTGATATCATTAAGCGTCATCCAAAAATGGTCAAATCTAAATGTTTCGGTTTTACTCAAATCTAAGACATGTGTTGCGACCCAAATGACACACACTTATACCCTTGTACACTCAACCGTGCAGTGTAGCGTCTCAAATGAAACACGTTTTTTTTTACTAAACGGAAATTCGAACCATTTCCCAGGCGATGTTTAATGACAGTTGCCAAATTAATGAAAGAACAAACTACCAAATAGTACCAATCATGAGTACAACCGTATTCACCATCGGGAGGCAGCATAATCACTTTTTTAGACTCTCCGTGTTTGATTTTCTTTTTTATATACACGATTATGCCGTCGAACTGTTGTATAAATGCGATATCACACTCGTATCAGTGCGATATGGCTGTATATCATCACTGGTGGGACACAACGCACACCTCCCACCAGTGCCGATATACAGCCATATTGCACTGCTACTCGTGTGATATTGCTCATATATGTCTTTATATTCCATACTTTGCTTCTCATAAAGGGCTTTGTGTTGCGAAACCATGTGGATTAGTTTCTTTGACACCATTTTAGATTGTGCTTTTCGCTTGTACGGCTGCCCTCAATTGTCAAAACGCCTCTCAAAGCGCCTTTTTGGATGTGAAAAATGCCAAAAATCGAACTCGATTCCAATTTGTTTATGACAGATGTAAGTTTCAGAGGCAGTGTGTCAATACGGTTGACACAACCTGAGGTCAAATTTATTTTTTAACGTGAAAATTATTTAATTCAGGGTTCAATAACCTTAAAACTAAAGCTTATAATTAAAAATATGTGTTAAAGGGACCATAAAAAAGGGATATTACTACTACTACTACTACTAATAATAATAATAATTATCATCATCATGAATCAAATTTACAAATTGACTAATTATTAATTGCAGTTTTCAACTATTTCATAGACCGTGTTGGGTAAGTTTTTAAAAAAATATATTAATTACAAATTACACCATTAATGGCATGACAAATGTTAAATATGTAGTTTACATTAAACAGAACATATGAAAACGAATGACAGTAGTAGTGGTAAAAAAAATTATAAATAAAATAAAATGAATAAAAAAGTAATAAATAAAGTAACAGTATATTTAATAATCAACATTTTTAGGATAAAACAATAATAATTCATTCATTTTCTTTTCAGCTTAGTCCCTTTATTAATCTGGGGTCGCCACAGCGGAATGAACCGCCAACTTGTCCAGCTTATGTTTTATGCAGCGAATGCCCTTCCAGCTGCAACCCATCACTGGGAAACATCCATACACACTCAGTCACACACATACACTATGGCCAATTTAAGCTTACCCAATTTACCTATAGCGCATGTTTTTGGACTTGTGGGGGAAACCGGAGCACCCGGAGGAAACCCACGCGAACACGGGGAGAACATGCAAACTCCACACAGAAATGCCAACTGAACCAGTGACCTTCTTGCTGTGAGGCGATCGTGCTACCCACTGCGCCACCGTGACGCCCAACAATAATAATAAATAAACAAAACAGTATTTTCAACAATTTAGATTTTGGTCTCTGTGTATGTCTGTGGTGTTTGTATACTCAAAAAAAAAAAGACTTCTGCTTGTTCAAACTACTTATGTAAAATGAGCTGAAACAACACAATTCTTGAGATTTTTACAACTTAATTGTTTTATTTTTAATCCACTTAAACTTGTTAAGTTAACTTAATCGATTTGTGTTGGGACAACATGATTATGTGGAACCCTGCATTTTTACAGTGTATAAGCGCATCACTGATGTTTTTATTGGTCTCTTCTCTCTTTTTGTGACC
>CAIGQV010019158.1:2613869-2653227 GCA_903798115.1 Danio jaintianensis | reverse complement strand
CCCCTTACTGATTTCTTTTTTTTTTTTGCATGTTTGTCACACTTTAATGTTTCAGATGATCAAACTAATTTAAATATTAGTCAAAGATAACACAAGTAAACACATCATGCAGTTTTTAATGGTTTTTATTATTAAGAAAAAACAAAATCCAAAACTACACAGCCCTGTGTGAAATAGTGTTTGAGTGGCCTAGTCAAAGTCCTGACCTGAATCCAATTGAGATGCAGTGGCATAACCTTAAAAAGGTGGTTCTTGCTTGAAAACCCTCCAATGTGGCTGAATTACAACAATTCTGCAAAGATGAGTGGCCAAAATTCCTCCACAGACTGTCACAGACTCATTGCAAGCACTTGATTGAAGTTGTTGCTGCTAAGTGTGGCCTAACCAGTTATTTGGTTTATGGTGAAAACGCTTTCACACAGGGCTTTTTCAAACATGTAGTTTGGGATTTTGTTTTGCCTTAATAATAAAAACCTTAATATATATATATATAATAAATCATCACTTTTATATCCATACACATTCTACTGGAAGGTAAGAAAATGTTATTTCTTCACCTTTAATATAAATTTTGAAATACATTTTGGTCGAAATAAACTATTTTTGAGATTTCAAAAATATTTTTACCATATGGGTAAAATCAAGCCATTTCATCTCGCAGATTCAGAATGAAAAAATACATCGGTAACTTGTACAACTATTCACTTGCTAGTGTTTCTAGCAACATTCTGCCAACATTCATAAAACATTCTGCCTTATATACTGTAGGGTTACTTAATTATTTATAGGAAGATATATATGATCTCTTTTTCATTTTCACAACATTTAAAAGGGCTCTGTGTAGAATCGAGAAACTTTAGTTTGGTTGTGATTTGATATCAGAATCAGAATCAGAATCAGTTTTATTGCCAAGTGTGCTTACACACACAAGGAATTTGTTTTGGTTACAGAAGCTTCCAGTGTACATAAAGTGACAAGTGACAACACAAAATAAATAGAAAAAATAAATAAAATAAAATACGACAAACATTAAACAGAGATGCAGTTAGACAATAGAGCTCTGGATGATGAATTGTTGTACAGATTTGTTATAAATATACAAGTTATACAAGTTATAAGGTGCTGTGTACAAATGCGTAGGAGAAAGTATTGCATTGTATACTATTATAAGGTGCTGTGTACAAATGCGTAGGAGAAAGTATTGCACATGTTTATTGCACAGTAGGGGAATAATAATAATAATAATAATAATTAAATAATAATTACAACACAATATGACACAATATACTCACATGAAGCTCATTTTCATCCTTTGATTGGAATTTAAAGGGTGTGTATATTAACTTTTCAGCAATATACTGATATTCAGATGCGTCCGCACTGCTGAGAGTGAAGAAAAGGTCAATTTAATAATAAATGTTGTTACCAGGAGGCGTGTCCTCAAACCCCACCCCTAAACCCAACCGCCATTGGAGGATCAGCAAATACTAAAATGTACAAATGAGATCACACAAACGAATACAAATTAGTAGCCACTAAATACAAGAACGTACAAATTACAATGATTGTGCAGGACATTGACATGATGTGAAAAGGTCTTTTCCTGAATGAACGAACGGATGTATGTACACTGTAAAATATTATATCACAAAAAGTCATGAAAACAAATGTTTTTATGTTAATCGAGTTCCAACTATTTTTTTTAGTTATACAAAGTTTAACTTAATATTTTGAGTCAGTTAGACTGATGTAAGTTGAGATGACAAAAAAAATGACCTTGATTTAACAAAAAAAAAACATTTAGGGAGCAATAACGAATAACAGTGTACGAATGAACAAACAAAGTGTTTATTTGACAGTGCAAATGTTTTGGAGCAGAACCCCTTCATTCATTCATTCATTTTCCTTCGGCTTAGTCCCTGATTTATCAGGGGTTGCCGCAGCGGAATGAACCGCCAACTTATCCAGCATATGTTTTACACGTGGATGCCCTTCCAGCCGCAACCCAGTACTGGGAACCATCCATACACATTCATTCACACACACACACACACACACACACACACACACACACACACACTCATACACTACGGCCAATTTAGTTTATTCAATTCACCTATAGCGCATGTCTTTGGATTGTGGGGGAAACCGGAGCACCCGGAGGAAACCCACGCCAACACGGGGAGAACATGCAAACCCCTTCATTGTTTTGTTTTAGAGATTAACCCCTTTGTCTTGTTTTGCATGCGATGTTTTGCTGTGCACTGTAGAAAAATATCCATTATTTAACCATTTACATATTTTGTGATTCATTTGACTCATTTTTTTTTTACAGTTGTGAATTGCATTACTTGACATTTATCTTTGCTCTGTTGACAATTGTTTTTGAAAATTCACCACGGCAGTTTAACAAAGTGAATCTATTGACATTTTAGTCGTTTGAAACAATCTATTGTATAAGAAATAATATATAGACAATAAAGTCAGAAAAGAACAGAATTACAGAAAAAGTACAGGAAGCTTGTGCTTGTAGCGTAATTTACAAACACCAATCCAGACAATACATTGCTTCAAAATATTAAATGTTGTCGATAAAAGTCACCTTTTCCTATTTTTCAACATCAAAAGTTGTTGAAGGAAAAATCAAGGTCCCATAATGCAATTCAAAAGCATCAAAAAACAAATCGCAAAATGAAAACTGGTACAGATTTACATTTAACAGATTTTTTTTTTACAGTGTAGTTTGTACCACCAAAAGATTTTTCTAAATAAAAATCTTTCTATCGATTCTTGTTTCTTTCAATTAATTTCCTATTTCCAATTTTTCATGTCCATGATTTTTGTGTGTGTTCAAACAGGCTAACCAAGTGTCATCCCATTCTGATGAAACATTTAACCCCTTAAACATTGACATTAAAATGACATGTTCAACTTAAATGATTACCAATCTTCCACACTTTAGTGCATATATTGAAGCTTGTTAAAATGATCTCTTAATTAACGCTTTCTGTATTTTGTGTTTTCTGTTGCATTATGGGATGTTGATCTCTGCTCTGTCCACTTTTGATGTTGAAAATTAAACTCTGTGACTTTTATTACCATTTTAGTAGTTTTAAATAATATAATGCATAAGAAATAATAAATACAGAAATAAGTCTGTAAAATAACAGGACATGTACTGTGCAGTTTATCACAAGGTTTCTGTACCGTAATATACAGCACCAACCCAGACAATATATCACTTTAAACTATAAAAAATGTTAATAAAAGTCGAACTTTTCGTTGTTGGAAGAAAGATGAAGGTCCCACAATGCAATTCAAAAGCATAAGTAAATAACATTGGCCTAAAAAACAAACTAATCTGCTAATTTACGGACTTTTTTTTACAGCGTAAATGAGAACATTTTCATACCTACTACACAAGTAATATTCAACCAGCTCAATCAGCAGACGTGCAGATTTCTTCATCTCCTCCTTTTTTCCTCTCAGTATCTTAATCTTTATTTTGAGTCCTCGGCCGTGGGTTTCCTCCCTCTGCTGGCGCGGCATTTGATTCTGTGCAAATTAATTGCTCATCATATGGGATGCGACACGCGATTAGTCTCAATCCAGATAATAGTGTGTGTGCCTTCACCGAGGGAATGCGCTGCCAATTTGCCCGGCGTGCATCTGCCAAATGACTCGTGTTTACACACCGCTTCCCTCGAGGGAAGTTTGTCACAGTGAGACTTCTTACATTTCAATAAAGCACAGTGTCTTCAGAAAAACACAAAGACACGGAGACTGAAGCGCTATACAGACTAAAGACCGTCAAGCGCCAGACAATCTCTCCAGCGTGTTCACGTTTCACACACACACGCACATTGAGGTAAAGTTGGTTTTATTTTCGCACATTCGTACATTTTAACGGTCTCTGTATTGTTTACTTTGAATATTCGGCATGAAATCGCATTTAAGTATGATTTCAAAACAACATAGCACTGTTTAATTAGCAATGTTGTACTTTGATAGTCATTGGCTGATAATATGATTTCACTATTTAGAATTTGCAAACAACACTTTTCTGAAATTATATCAAGAACGTGAAAGTCTGAATGTGCGAATATATATGGAAAAAACTTGACCTCAATCATACACACACCTCTACTGATGCCATTGCGGTGATACACAAACACAATTTCTAACACTGCATTCATTAAACTTGTGTAGAAACCTTCCTAAACGTACACCAGAATAACTTTTAATTCAATTGTTAATTATTATTGCTCATATCATGATTTAACATGGTTTAATTAAGTCAGTATTTAAAATGTTTACTTAGAGTTTCCTTACAGCTGCGCACGTTCTCCTGTGAGGTTTGTTTTTTATAGGTCACAACATTTGCGCGGGAAGTGGTGTAAGAAAATGTCCGCCCCCTTTTTTTGTGTACGCCACGTTTATAAATGAGACCCCTGGACATTTGCAAAAAAATAGCAAACCCATGAGCTGCATTTAAGGTCATTTGTGTTACACATTTACAAAGTTGTGTAGCACTTAATGTTTAAAACTATATATGAATAGCCTACATAGATTGTAAAAAAAATATCCGTTAATGAATGGTTTCTGTTTTTCGTGATTAACAGTTTTTTCCCGTTTATTTACGGTTATGAATTGCACTATAAGAGCTTGATCTTTGCTCTGTTGCTATGATGTTGAAAAAAACTCAGCAATTGAACAAAGTTACTTTTATTGACAGTTGTTTCAAACAATAGGCCTATTGACCTTATTCTTCAATGCGGTAGTGCGCTCGTTTTTGCGATTGTTTTAGAACTTCCGATTCAGTCACCTATGGGAGAAATGACTAGGTATACTAAATGGCAGAAGACTGTCATGTTCGCCAGCGATCAAGGACTTCAGAGATCGCTGGTGAACTACAATTCATCATGAACTACAAATCATCACGAACTACAATTCCCATCATTCCGCCACACACACCCGGTTTTCACTTCCACTGATCACACACGCAGCTGCATCACATCACTATTGATTGTTTGGATTATTTATACACCTTGCTCCCGTTTGGTCATGGCTCAGTCGTTTGTTATTCTCAGTTGTTGTTTTTGTATGGTATTGTTTGGTCTTGTTGTTTTTGCTTATGTTTAGTCACAGTTTCCGATCATAGTTTATTGTTTTGTTATTTTGATACTTTGTGTTCCTGGATGTCCTGTTTTAGCACAAGATGACTCACCAATAAATGCACTTGGATCCTACCTCCCGTCCCGTCTGCAATACCTCCCAGTAACGTGACAGAAAACGGTCAAACAAGTTGCTCTACAAACAAGTGTTTGCATGACTATACAGACAAAGTAGAATAATATAATAAGAAAATATCAGTTTGCAACCTCAAGCAGCAGAACGAGCCGTTTTTAACGTCTAAAAATGAATGGAAGTGAATGAGACCGGAAGTCTCGAGCCAAAAAGATTCAAATGTCTGCGCCCGCTCGTATGTGAAGAATAAGGTAAATATTGTTTAAGAAATGTAATAAATAAAAAGGAATATCAAATAAAATGAATAAAGTATTTTAAATAACATATCATAACTTACGACACCAAATCTAGGCAATATGTAATTTCAAACTATTAAAAATGTCAATAAAAGTGATTTTTTTTTTCCCCAAACTTTTCCAATTTTTTTTACAGTGTATAGATAAAATGAAGGGTGGCCGGTTTCCCCCACAAGTCCAAAGACATGTGCTACAGGTGAATTGGGTAAGCTAAGTTGTCTGTAGTGTATATGTGT
The DNA here is from genome assembly GCA_903798115.1 of Danio jaintianensis. Taxonomy (NCBI): domain Eukaryota; kingdom Metazoa; phylum Chordata; class Actinopteri; order Cypriniformes; family Danionidae; genus Danio; species Danio jaintianensis. The sequence goes on along the minus strand of CAIGQV010019158.1, from coordinate 2,647,448 downwards.
GAATGAGAGTGTATAGGTGTTTCCCAGTGATGGGTTGCGGCTGGAAGGGCATCCGCTGCATAAAACATATGCTGGATAAGTTGACGGTTCATTCCGACCCCAGATTAATAAAGGGACTAAGCCGAAAAGAAAATGAATGAATGAATGAGATAAAATGAAAGAAAAACACCGCTAACTGGATTTATTGAGTAAAATCTTGAAATCTGTTAATAACATTTCTTCCAAATTTCATATAATTTAACTGCCATTTACAGTATTTTTTTCATTTGTATAGGTTTTCATTTGTCGTGACTGAAAATCCGATCTATTCCACTAAATATGAATTTCTTAACTATTCTCAACAGATTTTTTCCTCCTGAGAATTATTATAAAACTAAATTTCTAACATTGCAAAACAAAATCTATAACATTTTTTTATTTTAAATAGGGAAGAAATCTCATTAGTAAGTTACAGAGCAAAACAAAAATACCTTTTACTCCAACACACATGCACACAGTTGAACATTTTGTTGTACGTGTAGTTTCCAATCAGGATTTCACCATTTATTTACAGGCGAATCAGTGCCATGAATAAAAAATGAATGCATTTTCAATTTTGATTCATTGCATTTTGTTGAGTTTTTGCTACAATTTACTAATAAACAATTTTCAATGACTGGGAATGATGTTCTCAGTGTCGTTGTCTCTCAGTTTTTCACAGCCTCACAGTATGAGCTCTTTTTTTTTTTAAGATGACATTTCAAATTAAAATTAGCTTTGTTAAAAAAAAAAGTTCTTTGTCTAAGAGCTTCAAGAGTCTGAATATGGAGTAACAATTCGTGTTAACCAAGCAATAAATCCATCTCTTATTCTAAATTTTAACTTGGCATTATGCAAATACGTTGTGACGATGTCAAATATCCAAATTGGCACATCGCATTTAACTTATTTTGAGTTGACTTTTTGCTGCTTTCATTGAACGTACTTGGTAATACATTGAAAAAGTCGATTATACTTAAAAAAGTGAGTAAAGTAAATGAACTATGTGCATAATTATAAAAACTAAGTCAACTTAAAAGTTCCAAGTTACAATAGGTTTATTCCTTTTTTAAGTTAGTGGCAGCAACTCATTCTCACCAATCGGAGTATTATGAGTATATATTATGTTAATAATGTTAAATGTGGTGAAAAGGAACGCACAGTTCCTTATCACCACATTTAGCATTCTTAACATAATTAATTACACTAAATGAACACATTATATTGACAGCCCTGTTTTTTAGGACTTTCAAGACAGACCTGGAACAATGGACCCTTTTCACATTTCCAGGTTTCTCAGTAGTCTAAGTTGTCATAGTTGGTAAACTTAGAGGGCAGTGAATGGGAGAGTACAACACATCATTGCTTTACAATCCTATTTGCTGAAATAATAAAGAAAAACTTCACGATGGTGTTATCAAGACTTTCAGAAAAAAATATATATATTGTGAGACTGATAACGGCAGCCAGAAGAGAGAATAATGTCAAATTTACTGTCCCATCCCCCATAAATGCTGCATTACAAACACCTCACACAAGCAGTAATTCGTTTTTTTGTATTTAATCGCAACGATATAATACATGCATCAATGCATATTAACGTACATATGTTTAAAAACAATCCAAATATTAAAAACTTTCAAGGATTTAAGATTATGATGATTGTTAAACGAGTCAATAACAGTCTTGTGAAAAGGGTCCATAATCTCCCGTTCAGAGCCACTAGTATATGCATTCTGGGTCCATCAATATCCTCTTCTGACAGCTGTGTAAGATCATGTGTAAGACAGCTCTGTGATAATAAGAGGAAACAACCGTTGGGAGATTGAGGATCCGCCCTTTCAGTTGCATGACGAGAGCTGCCAGATCCGGCTGTCCCACAATCTCTCAAACGCTCTCGTTCAGGCCTGAGGGAGAAATGCAGGAGCGTCCGCTGTTTGGGTTGGACCACCAGCTCGAGCTGTACCCTCCTCCCCCTGTACCCGTTCCAGAGCCAGTGCTTCCTCCACCTTTCCTCCATTAATCACACCTTCCTAATTAACAGAGCAGCATCCCTGGTCATCGCAGCCCTCTGAGAGCACAGCTGGTCCTGCTCGAGGGACCATCTGATGTGGAGGCAACGCCAGGGGCATGAGACTCCTGTAAAACCACAGCACAACCTGGCTTTTAGGATCCCGTGTGAGAATATCCAGAGCTGAGAGAGAAGAGACGGGCCTGATTTAGAGGTGCCATATAATGAAGATCTGGATATACAGTTGCAGTCAAAATTATTGATTTCTTTTTTTTCAAATATTTCCCAAATTATGTTTAACAGAGCAAAATCTTCTTTCCGTTAAACAGAAATTGGGGGAAAAATATACAGCGGGGCTAATAATTCAGGAGGGCTAATAAGGTATAGCTGAATAATAAGAGTTCAGTACCGCGGGCCTCAAACACCATTATTTCCTCATTCTCATGTAAGTCCTGTGAGTGTAAAATCCTGGTCAAAAACAGGCTGTGACTGTGATGATCCACACGGGATCCTTAATATTCAAACCAGGCAGTGTTTCATTGGCCGCAATGTTTCCTAGTTAGATTACAATCATGATAATCTTTTGTATTTTATTTTTAAATTATCTAAGATTGTATTTAACATACTATCTATGTGGGACTCTTATTTTGAAAACAGGAGAGGCAGTGAGACTAAAAAAGGAGCAGTTTTCTAAAGCAGGCAGCCATGCATGAAATGCAGGATATACAAATTAAACTTTTGTTCAGTGCCACCCCAAAGAGGCATAAGGTCTAATATATATTTTGTTAGCTTAATGTGTACATTGTGAAATTTGCCGCATATGCTTGTAATGAGGCAATAAAACACATGTAAACTGCTAAGTATTATTGTTTAATGCACGTTTATGCATTGTGTCATATCACTCAGCTCTTACTATGATTTTTCGGGAGTGTAAAGATGCCAATAAACTTTATGAAATGTATTCTGTTTATGCAATGGTAAATCTAATTGTCCTATGACTAGAATAGGTGTTGTTCTATAGTTTTAGGACAACTTGGAGGAAAGGTGATGATTCATTTCAAATGTTGACTACTGTACATCTATGTCTGTCCCTTTTGTTGAATATAATTATATTATAGCCAATTTTTCATCTACAACACAACTCAGAAGCAAACAAGTTTACTCTGGTGGCTTAAGGATATAATCCTATCCACTGCTTCAGTTGAAAAGAGTGTCATTTACTGTAACAAGTAATCTACTCGTTTTATTAAAATATGTTTTGACCTTAATACAGATTTTTTCAGCTGCATATCTATGATTTGAATCGTTCATTTCAGAACATCACAGAGGGGATTTATTTGGTTCAGATCTAGCGACTCTGGAGCCATTAGAGTTTGGTGAATTCACTGTCATGTTCAAGAAACCTGTTGGTAGAGTCCTGTTTTGGAGCCCCAACCCGGGAGATATCACATGGGCGCTTACCTAGCCTGCCTTATTCCTCCTTCTCTGCTGCTGGAAAACAACCTTTACAAGATGGGGCACTTTGGTCATAAAGGCCTTTAATTGTCCAGTTTTGTTGATTTGGTATGAACTGTAGACTCAATTTACTGTTCTTCTGCTGCTGAATTTCATCTGCTTCAAGGTTTGATATATTGTGTTCAGAGATGCTCTTCTGCAGAGCTCAGTTGTATCGAAGTGTTATTTGAGTTACAGTTGTCTTTCTATTAGCTGAACCAGTCAATCACACACCCACAAACCTGAAGCTCACTGCATAATTTTTTTTTTTTCAGAACTTTCTTTGTATACCTTAGATATGGCTGTGTGAATATTCGAGTTCATTCATTCATTTTCCTTCGGCTTAGTCCCTTTATTCATCAGGGGTCACCACAGCGTATGTTTTACACAGCGGATGTCCTTCCAGCTGCAACCCAGTACTGGGAAACATCCATACACACTCATTCACACACATACACTACCGCCAATTTAGTTTATTCAATTCACCTATAGCGCATGTGTTTGGACTGTGGGGGAAACCAGAGAACCCGGAGGAAACCCACGCCAACACGGGGAGAACATGCAAACTCCACACAGAAATGCCAACTGACCCAGGCGGGACTCGAACCTGCGACCTTCTTGCTGTGAGGCGACAGTGCTAACCACTGAGCCACCGTGTTGCCACTGAATATTCGAGTTGGTCTGTATTATTTTAAATAATAAAACCAACCTGCTTGGCACCAACAATCATGTCACATTCAAAGACATTAAATCAAGTTTCTTCCCAATTATGGAGCTCAGATTGACTGCCTAAATGCACTGGGTTCCAGCCATGTTATTGGCTGGTAAGATATTTATGTTAACAAGCAATTGAACAGCTGTACCTACAGTAATAAAGTGTCTTGTGAGTGTATATTAGCTCATTTAATCAAATTAGATAAAGTCATTTCAGCAACAAGATTGAAATACAAAATCCTATACAGCACTGCTGCGTAACCAGTGCATAATAAACCAGCAACAAGATCAAAATACAAAATCCAAGATGGCACTACAGTGTAACCAGTGCATAATGAACAGGAGACCTTGGTATTCATAAGATCTGGATGTTGTTCCACAAGTGTATGTGTATGTGTGGGCGTATCAGGCAGTAGAAGGCGCCACTGAGCCGACTGTGAGAGCAGCTGCTGTGCCCCTCAACCTGTCCGCTTCAGTTCCACCCTCTGCACCATCTGTTGCACAGTGTGGCCTCCAGCCTGGCAAGAATCTCACACACAAACGCGCCGGCTTCCGCCTCTGCCACCGGACCACCATCACAGCAACATCACGCGCTTCATTCATCTCCCTACAGGGGGACCCGACTCACACACCTGTCAGTAGAAGCTCTGCGAGAGAGAAAGAGAAGGAGAGAAACTGCTACAAACACATCTCTGTACTGTAAGTTTACAGCAAAGCCTTAAAATTAACATGAACTCATTTTGGTCTTATTGTGAATGATTAATAAGTGTATTTTACTGCAAATTATTTCACTCATAACTCAAAATGTATTATGCTACAGAAGTGTAATAGGTCTGTTAATCTTGACTTTAGGACAGGGATGGGAAAACTCGGTACTTGAGGTCCGGTGTCCTGCAGAGTTTAGCTCCAACCCTAATCAAACACACCTGTCTATAGCTTTCAAGTGATCTTGAAGATACTGATTAGCAATATCAGTTGTGTTTGATTATTGTTGGAGCAAAACTCTGCTCCAGGACCGAGTTTGCCCACCCCTGCTTTAGGAGAATAAAATATGGATGTTATTTGGGGAGTGAGGGAAAATGACATGATGACATGTTAGGTTGGACTTAGGACTAGTGCATATGAGTATCACAGGTCCAAAAAAAATTTAAGTGTGGGATTGAGCAGTGGGGATATTGCAAATGGCAAGCTTTGGCTTTGCCTCCAAGCTATTTGGGCTTATAAGGGCCCCTACCTTCATCAAACACACTAAAAAACAGCTAAAAAAGACTTCATGAGTTGTCGAAACTTCCTGGCAATTGTGTTTCATTCTCCCTCCAGGAACAAGATCAGACACTCCTGGTAACAGTGTCCGCATCCTCTATTTTGAAGGTTTCTGAAGGTGAATTGGTGGCCAGGGATATTGCTGACCCAGCAGACAAAGGACATCCTCATAGACCACCACTACACCCTCCTCCTCCTCCTCTGTGGCCCTGGCCTCAATGAGCCACATTTAACCTTGACAGAGGGGTCAGGGGACCTGCTGGGCCTTACAGATGGCCCCTAGATGCCACTGATCTGTGGACACATTTAACCTTACACCAGCTCTCCTCCATATCTTGAAATGGGATCAGGCAGCTGATAGATGGTCAATATTCATTCACTACATGCCCTGCTTGGGTGGCAGGGGCCGTAGAGATTGTGTGTAAGGCAGCAGTACTGCAGGTTAAACACACCTGACACAGCTAAACAAGGCCTTCGCAGTTACATGAAAATTAATTCTGACTGGCTGCAGGTGAAAGGCAGGTGTGTTGAAGCACTATTTTAGACGTTCTGTCAACTATAAGCAACTTTGTAATTTATTAGTATTAGAAGACTGTCTGTTTAATTTCTGGTAACACACAATTTAGGAAGGCCTCACAAGTACATTTCACTGACTATAAATAACTTTGCTAATACATGTCAACTCATTTTACTAGTCATAAATATGAGCAGTCTACTGATACTTGGAACCATCAAAATAAGAGCAGGGTCCCATGTAAATTTTAGGATGGTGGCCCTACAGAATCTAAGCATGTGATAGGAGATAAACCAATGCAGTCTCATAGCAATTCGTAGCTTTTTGATATAGTGGGTAGTTTGTAGAAATGTGTGCAATGTCCTTCATACATTTTAGCATGATTTGCTGATCCCCTAATAAGTGGAGTAGGTTTAGGGGTGGAGTTTGGTGCATGCCTGATTTTAAAATTGAAACATTTTCATATGAATGAAATCGTAAGCCACTTTCCTGACAATACGTAAAATAGTTACGTTTCCGGCCAGGGTGAAGATTTTCATAAACTCTGGTACAGTGTTGTCTTGGGCCAGTTGAAACAGGAGATTATGCCTCATGACATCTGCATATGTATTGTTTTCTCCTTTATTTGATGTCTTTTGCAGTCTTCTGATTGGCCAACATGGCTTCATGCTTAAGGTTATATGGCCACCTATTGGTTTGGCATGCTCTTGACTGAATCATAGCATGTTTATGTGTTTTCATGTGGATATTTTTAGAATGAAGGAGGGAAAAATCTCAGTTTATTAAAATACCCATGTACCTGTGGCCAGGAGAGTCCAGTTCTGCTCACCAAATGCAAATTTAATTATTTGTGCAAAAAGGGCGACACAGTGGCTAAGTTGTTAGCACTGTTGCCTCACAGCAAGAAGGTCGCTGGTTCGAGCCCCAGCTGTGTCAGTTGGCATTTCTGTGTGGAGTTTGCATGTTCTCCCCGTGTTTGCGTTGATTTACTCCGGATGCTACGGTTTCCCCCACAGTCCAAAGACAAGTGGTACAGGTGAATTGAATAAACTAAATTGACCGTAGTGTATGTGTGTGGATGAGTGTGTATGGATGTTTCCCAGTACTGGGTTGCAGCTGGAAGGGCATCCGCTGTGTAAAACATATGCTGGATAAGTTGGCGCTGTTCATTCCGCTGTGGCAACCCCTGATGAATAAAGGGACTAAGCCAAAGGAAAATGAATGAATGAGTTACGTAGAAGGTCAATGCAAACCGGGCAGTGCAAATGATACTAAATGCACGTGTTTCCAACAAACACACAGAATTAACTTAAATCGTGACTTTTGCGCAAGTTCAAGAAATTCAACGTGAGGCGTTTGTGTTTGAACCCAGCATTATAGGTCCATGCTGCTTTATATTTTATATTGACTACTTTATATCTTATAAAAACCAAAATGTCCCATAATGCATTTTTGTTTTGCAACCAAGCTCACAATTATTTGTTGTTCCAGAGTTCTGCTTCTCTCAACTGTGACGAAGTTAACAAAATCAAAAAAACAACTGAAATTACCTAATTTTGAACAAAATCCAGCCAAAATGAAGTTCGTTTAGAGTTTGTTTCAGCAGTTCAAAACAGCTCACCAAAGCAAACATTTTGGTGAAGTTTGTTTTGGTCCTAATAACTTTTGAGCTACCATTCGTCCATGACGATTATGCAATTGGTGGCCATGTTCTGGAGCTCTGCCTTCTTTGACGTGCTTCGCATCCACACATTTCAGAGTCAGACAAGGAAGAAAAATCCAGCACGACAACACCAAGTTACTAACATGAATAAACCGGGAGGTTGAGTAGCAGAGATGGTATAGATGTATCCGCAGCTGTATGATCACTCGATGAAAGTTTTTGAAGACTCTGAGTCACATACTAGACGACAAGCACTGCATTGTGCCACATCTGATAAAGTTCTAAACATTGTTCCATTTAGTATCTGTACACAGCAAATATAAAGCAATGTGTGTCATGGTGGCACTTCTCGCTGGAGGAGGCTGTCTTGCCTTATATGAGACCCCCTTTTTCTCTCCCAACCGCCATTGTTGTTGTGTTTAGGAGTCCATTTGAGTGGCATGACACATTTACAACCCCACCTACTAAAGGTTTCAAAAGGTTTGGAAATAATATACCATCACTCAGCCTTTTTGAACTTCTTTTTGCCCTCAAACAAAAGAACTTTGATGTAATTTCATCGTTTTTATACGCCTTTATAGAGAAAAGTACCGTGTCTGATGATATTTGTTTTTGCTGTTTACTTTGATGAAGTAATGTGCATTTCTTTACCTGAAGTAACATCTATTTTACATTTATGCAAATACATGTATTTATTTGTTACTTCTAATGAGACAAAGAAACAATTATTTAACAATATGTTAAGGAGTAGTAATGTTTATACTGTCTTAAGGGTGATTTATACTTCTGTGTCGACCACACGTGTTTGGTCCGGCGCAGCCTTCGCGCGGTCGCATACCCCTTGCCGTGGCTGATGGCCACCTCTCAAAAAATGTAACTACATGTCGCAACGATGCGTAGCGCAAGCTCTGTGATTGGTCAGCTTGGTAGCGGTGATGAGTGTGGGCGGTGCTGAGAGCCGCGAGCCCTATGGAGCGAGTGTTTACAAGTGTCGAGTCCGGTGAAGGAGCTCCAGATTGAAACTTCTGCTTTGTGTTTATCTTATGATTAAAGTTGTTGCACATTCGCCGCTTCCCGCCTCTGAATGAGCGAGTTTAAGCTACTTCTACATTAAGCTAGCGTTCAGAAAAAACAAAACACTCATAAAGAAACTCGACACAGAGGAACATAAAAACTTACCGCCAGCTAGCGTTTGGGAAATGTTTTTGCAGAGGAACACAAACAGCACGCAGAAGTACAAATGCACGATTACGTGCAAGGCAGGCACGGTGGGTCACGCTGATCACTCCACGCAGAAGTATAAATCAGCCTTTAGACATATCTGAGCCTTTAAAGGAATCCATTAGACTTAACCCATGAAATAAAACACATAATTGTAGCTTGTTACCATCATTGACTTGCATTATATCAACAAAAACATCTGAACTTTTTTCAACATGAAGGTGAGTAAATGACCACAGAAGTCATTTTTTTTTTGCCAGAACTTTGTAATAATAGAGTCCAAAAATTCCCCAAAAATAGACAGAAAAATAAGTGTATGTAGCATGCTGTTAACTATCGAAAAGCCAAAAAAAACTCTAAATAAATAAAAGCAGGTTTATTACAGAATATTTCCAGTACACACTAAACATGTTTTTCCTGCCATCATAAGACGTGCACATATTTATTTCATTTTTCCTATTGACAAGCCATGTGACAGGAGCCAGATTGATGGCGAAAGCGGCAATTAGCAAATGAGGTTTGCAGTTTTGCGCGGGTGATGTCGACCTCAGCAGCGTGTCAGAGGCGGGTGTGAGGAGCGGCTGGAGGGAGGGGGGGGTCCTGTGCCGGTATATTTATTAGCAGCTGTCAGCGGCGTGACACTTTGATGAATGGCAGTGTGTAATCAGGAGTGCTCTCCGACAGCCTGCGCTCACAGCCTTCTACCTGCCAAACATGCACATACATGAGCACGCGCACATGCACACTTTGTGATTTTTATGTTTTACGAAAACAAGAGCCTTTGGAAAACATGTTTTTTCTCTCTTTCTGAAGGGATCAGTTTAAATAAAGAAAGCGGGATGAATAATGTACTATAAATTAAGAGAATGCTAATAAACTTCTGAATAATCCAGTTAACTTACTTTATTTTTTAACCATTATGTTATACAGTTGTGCCCGAAATACCTTTTTTTTAATAATAATTTTTTTCATTCTTATTATGTACCCCTATATACATTTCTGGAGAGAGCAAAATATGTCCCAGGAGCATATTTGTTTTCGCAAATCTACCAGAGGCCGCTGTGTATGCTTTTTCAGATCTCAAATTTCTTTATTACCCAACTAATAGTGTTTTAAAAAGCACCGATTGACCCACCCACCCCCTTCCCTAAACCCAACTGCAGTGTTTAAAAAGCAATCCAGAAAAAGAAAAGCCCCCTGATATTTACCACGTTTTCAGATTTTACCACATTCTCACCCTGCTATTTACTTGTCTATTTTATTTTTTTTGCTTTTGTTTTTGTCTTACCTGCTTTCTCCGCTCTGTGTCTCAAGTCTGCCGACGTACTTGTCGAGATACCGGACAAACTGGTAACAGAGGAAAAGCCGTCCATACAGAGGTAAGCAATCAGCTGGTAAGCAAGAAAAGGAACGGCGTCATACCGCCCCGTAGCGTTCGTTTTAAAGATGAAATACAGCCATACGTAGCTCTAGCTACATAATTCGCGATCTCCAGAAATGTATATAGGGCTATGTTTTCAGAATGAGCCTATGTTGATTTATTTCGGTGTTTTCACCTTTAATTGATAGGACAGTAGAGAGTATAGACAGGAAAGCGTGGGAAGCAGAGAGAGGGGAGAGATCAGCATAGGACTTCGAGGCGGGAATCTAACTCGGGTCGACGTGAACACCGGAGTGCCATGTGTCGACGCACACAAAGGGCCGCGACACACCAAGTTAACACCAAACAACTAGCATAAACGAAACCCAACTGTGTTGTCACCTCGGGTTGTATCGCATCTGGACATGAAAGCTGTGCGTGTACACACCAAATGGACGAAAGCCAACTGAAACGAGAGCCGCGTTCTGCGGCTTTGCAAGAGGACGTGTCTTTCTGCTCCGTGGGGCGCAATAGTCTGTTTTCTCATTCTGCAAAGGGAAACTGAACTTCCAACGCGCACAGACAAAGCAGAGAACCATTTTAGAACCATTATCACAGTAATCGTCACTCACCATGGAGGAATTTGCTTGTCCAATTATGTCTGATAATCTAATAATTCATATTGTTTGCAAATATTTGAGAAATTTTGCGAAAATAACTTGTGATCCGGGCGTCACGGTGGCGCAGTGGGTAGCACGTTCGCCTCACAGCAAGAAGGTCGCTGGTTCGAGCCTCGGCTGGGTCAGTTGGCGTTTCTGTGTGGAGTTTGCATGTTCTCCCCGTGTTCGCGTGGGTTTCCTCCGGGTGCTCCGGTTTCCCCCACAAGTCCAAAAAAAACATGTGGTATAGGTGAATTGGGTAGGCTAAATTGTCCGTAGTGTATGTGTGTGTGGATGTTTCCCAGTGATGGGTTGCAGCTGGAAGGGCATCCGCTGCGTAAAACATATGCTGGATAAGTTGGCGGTTCATTCCGCTGTGGCGACCCCGGATTAATAAAGGGACTAAGCCGAAAAGAAAATGAATGAATGAATGAATGAACTTGTGATCCTTCTTGGCTTGAATTGTTTACTTGCTACTTCACTTCACTACGTTACACAAGCGCTCTGATTCGGTGCTGAATAACCAGTCAGAGTGATCTCTTCAGCCAACTGTCCGATGCCTATTTGACATTCTGAATCTGGCCAATGAGAGCTGACGTGTGAAACACACCAAAACAAGCCTGACTGATGGACAGACGAAACCCAATGGCCAACCATTGGCTTGGTGTGTCCCGGTGTCCTGACATTTTATCCTACCCATCAGATTGTGCTATCAACACTGTATTTGAATGGTTCTGAGGTTGGGGTTAGGAATTAGGTAGGTTAGGGCGATATTACAGCTTCATATCACACTACTCCACATTAAAATTTGGTAGCAAAATCTGATGAGTAGCATATTGCATCATCAAAATATGCTACCTACTTTTTGAATTGGAGGTAGGACAATCTGACAAGGTAGGACAAATTGACAGAACACCGGCCCTAAGAGTACCTAGCATAACAGTGCAATGCATTGCGATTTAAATGCATAGAGCGAATCGGGGAATGTTTCTACTACTGATTAAGGGTACTCAATTCTAATCCTTTTATTATGGAACTTCATTCATTTTCTTTTCGGCTTAGTCCTTTTATTAATCAGGGGTCGCCACAGTGGAACGAACCGCCAACTTATCCAGCACATTATTACGCAGCGGATGCCTTTCCAGCTGCAACCCAGCACGGGAAAACACCCATACACTCTTGCATTCACGGCCAATTTAGCTTATTCAATTCACCTATAGCGCATGTCTTTGGACTGTGGGGGAAGCCGGAGCACCCAGAGGAAACCCACGCAAACATGGGGAGAACATGCAAACTCCACACAGAAATGCCAACTGACCCAGGAAGGGCTTGAACCAGCAACCTTCTTGCTGTGAGGCGACAGCGCTACCCACTGCGCCACCGTGTCGCCTATTATGGAACTTATTATGTTATTATTTACTACATCCTTCAAACCAGTTTCCTTTGTTGAACACACACACACACAAAGATATTTTGAAGAATGTCAGAAACGTATAGCAATTGACTTTCTTTATATTTTTTCCAACTATGTAAGTCAATGGCTGCTGATCACCAACATTCTTCAAAATGTCTTCTTTTGTGGTCAAAACAGAGTTCTAAAGGTTTATAACCACGTGTAGGCAAGTAAATTGGCAAATTGTCATTATTCTAATTTTCAAAGGGGAATGAGAAACTGCCGAATGATGGCACTTTTGCATAGTCTCACCTTTTCTGTAATAGTGCCATCAGATCCTTCACTCAGACCGCCGCTGTGTTTCCAAACTGCCATCATCAGCCTGTCAGTGCAAGTGTGTGTGTGTACTCTCTTTCTCTCTCTCTGTGTGTGTGAGAGTCAGTGAAATGCCCACAGAGACTGAGGCAAAAGAAGGATGACAGTAATAAAGGAGGAGCGGCGCGTGTCGTGTCAGAACACTGTCGGCGTGAAGTGTTTTTATCTCCTGCTAAAGTGCCTGAGTGTCGCTGAAGTGCCTGTGTTTCTTCACGGGTGTCTCCACAAGTTGTCAAACAGGCCCCTGTGCGAGTGCTCATGGGTAATTACGACACTCTGACAGGTCGAGTCTCAGCCCGAGCTCATGCATGTGAGAGCAGCAGGCAGACTCGTGCTAGCTAGCCTCTCTCAGCAGACCAGCAGTGTTGTTTGTGGAGCTGCCGAGAGGTCAAACACTGCTCCTGACCCGGCGTCAACCTGCATGTCAGCTTGTTCAGTGTTGCATGCTAATAAACCTTTTCAAACACAAGTGGACTTAACTGTTGCAAATGTGGACTTATAGTGTACTTCAAACCTTAGAAGTACAGTTGAAGTCAAAATTATTCGCCCTCGTGTGAATTTTTTTCTTTTTCAATTATTTCCCAGGGCAGCACGGTGGCGCAGTGGGTAGCACAATCGCCTCACAGCAAGAAGGTCGCTGGTTTGAGCCCCGGCTGGGTCAGTTGGCATTTCTGTGTGGAGTTTGCATGTTCTCCCCGTGTTGGCGTGTCCAAAGACATGCGTTACAGGTAAATTGGGTAAGCTAAATTGTCCGTAGTGTGAATGAGTGTGTATGGATGTTTCCCAGTGATGGGTTGCAGCTGGAAGGGCATCCGCTGCGTAAAACATATGCTGGATAAGTTGGCGGTTCATTCCGCTGTGGCGACCCCTGATTAATAAAGGGACTAAGCCGAAAAGAAAAAGAATGAATGAATGAATTATTTCCCAAATGAAGTTTAACAGAGCAAGGAATTTTTTCACAGTATTTCCTATAATATTTTTTCTTCTGGAGAAACTCTTTAACCAAGAATTTTAAGAATTCTATATGTACAATATCTTTATTAATGAACATTGTCGTGAATATAAACATCGCAGCTTTTTTATCAGATCAGACATGTTTAGAGGCAGACTGGTTGAGATTGGTGCTCACTCGACTCCTGGAAATCCTGTATATTTAAACCAATTAGAACACGACTGAGGATCTGCTGAAGTGTTTCCAGAAAAGAGTGTCATATACAGTTGAAATCAAAATTATTAGCTCTCTTGTGATTTTTTTTTTCTTTCTTTTTCAAATATTTCCCAAATGATGTTTAACAGAGCAAGGAAATTTTCACAGTATTTCCTATAATATTTTTTCTTCTGGAGAAAGTCTTATTTGTTTTATTTTGGCTAGAATATGCTTAAATATTTAAAAAAAAAATTAAAACCATTTTAAGGTCCATATTATTAGCCCCCTTAAGCATTTTTTTTCTCGATTGTCTACAGAACAAACCATAATTATACAATGACTTGCCTAATTACCCTAACTTGCCTAATTAACCTAGTTAAGCCTTTAAATGTCACTTTAAGCTAAATACTAGTATCTTGAAAAATATCTAGTCAAATATTATGTGCTGTCATCGTGGCAAAGATAAAAGAAATCAGTTATTAGAAATGAGTTATTAAAACTATTATGTTTAGAAATGTGTTGAACAAAATCTTCTTCCGGGGTAAAAATATACAGGGGGGGGCGAATAATTCTGACTTCTACTGTATATTTTTAAAAACGGTGTTTGCCAATAATATATTAAAGAAGCAAAATACTACTTGAAGGTGTCATAGAATGAAAATCTGGATATACATTTGTTTAACAACGATGGAGAGATGAGATCCAGTGGCAGATCCAGGATGGACTGTAAAGATGCTCTCGTAAATATGTTTATTTTAATTGAACCTGTTTTACAAAGATCTGTATGACAAGCGTTGCATTCTGTTGTATAAAGACATATATCTGAAACGTGCAACCAAATGTATCCGGAGAAACATCTTTTTTTTTCTTTTCCCCAAACATGTAGGCTGAGAAATATATTTCCTATAAGCCTGGGTTGCTTTCTTCTGTTGCACACCAAATAAAATATTTTGAAGAATTTCAGTAAGACAAAATGTTATATACTGAGTTACTGACTAGTTTTTAAGTTCACAGACAATACTATGATTAAAAAATAACATTGAATACAAAAAAATTCATTAATGACTTATTTTACTGCCAAAATGTTTTTCTTGTTCTTTTAAATTGTGTCGATAGTAAGCTCAAAGGATCAAAGGAGGGACTTGAATGAATAATCATAACTAGTTATATGCACATTTGTATAAGAATAACTTGATGGAATACAATTAAGACACTACTAGTTTGTCAGGCAAATATTCAGTCTATTAATCCTCAGAAGGTTATTTTTAATTGCCACATTTAAATAACTCCTCTCGATCTCCTGCTTCACTTGTACTTCTGATTCATTGAAGTCACCATGAAACAGTTAAGATTAAGAAGTTAAGATTGTCCTTTTTCCCCCTATCATGACATACATCCACTTGAAATGGTCCTGAAATGCGAAAAAAATGTGCATGATTTCGTCCTTTGGGTACCGATTGGATCGTTGAAATACGGGCATTGCTAAAAAAATTAAGGAAGCTTGATGAATGGATGAATTCAGAGCAGAAACCAGACATGGCCTGTCAACCCCATCCTAAATTACTGATAGCCCCGCCCTAAAGGCATTCCATGTGACCAGGAAGTGAAGAAAGTTGTTTCGAGGGGGAGAGAAGGCTTTGATATTTGATTAAAGTTTATAATAATGAGTGTATAATAATGCACAGTGTAAAAGTGCACAGATAAACTGTTTATAATAAGAACAACTATATACAAATAAAAAGCGGTTTTCACAGACTCAACAGGTTTTTATTTAATTCTGTGGACGTTGTAGGACCTGGGTTGAACTTCTATACTGTAGTAATGCTGTCTCCGGTCGTTTATGTGTTCAGAAGATGTGGCTTTGGACAGGGAGGAAGGGCTGGACTTTTGTATGCTTTAAGTGCTATCAGGCTAAAGTTAGCATTTTTACAGGTCATATTGGACCTTTAGGTTAAAGTGATGAACAATGACTAATCTAAACAAACACACTCAAGCAAATACATTCAAAGGGGCTAAAAGTGTTATGTGATAAATTAAAGGGGACCAATTAGGCAAAAATCACTTTAATAACGGGTTTAAACACAGATGTGTGGCAAAAGTATGTGAATATAACCAGCTTCTAATGGTATCAATTAATTAATTCTATTTTTTATAATCACACGTCATTGAAGCAGTCACTTCAGACTGCAGAAACACTTTGATTGACATTCTCCATTTGTACATGTCATCAGAGGGAGAAAGCCCCGCCCATTAGTGACCATCTCTTCCTCATTAGCATGGACAGCCCTGCGTGAGAAGCAGCCATCCGCCATTAGAGTTTTGAATCTGCCGCTATGCTGACACGTAGGTTTTTATAGCTCCACCCTCCTTTGAAAAGTAGGCTGGGAGCACAATCTCATTTGAATTTAAAGCGGCAGTCACCAAAATGGCACAATTTGGATCAAAGCCTAAAAAAGGGTCAGTTTCAAAAAGTTATAAAAATTATTTGTGTGGTATTTTGAGCTGAAACGTCCCATACACCAGGGGTTCTCAACCTTTTTCACTTCGGGGCCCACTTCTTTCTCCGATCAATTTTTGAAGGCCCACCTGTCTGACATTTTCTCTAAAATGTTTGTATGAAATGCTCATTTAAACCTTTATTTATTAAAAAACAAAATGAATAAATAACAGGGAGATTGCAAAATACCAGCTTCTGCTTTAAACTGGACTGACTGAATATCTATTAATATCTACGATTCAAAAACATACAGACAAATGTAAAATACAGTAAAACACCCTAAATCTGTTGAAACGCGTCGAGCTGATGGCGGTTGAGTTTGCAGCTGGATATTATTGAGAGATCGCTGACAGGAACAGTGAACAGCTCCGCCAGAGCACATCTGAAGCTCATATGCAAGTTTATTTTACATTCTATGGCAGAAACACCATTGAGCCACGCTAAATCCTCCTGTATGGGCACGCGTCCATTATAAAACACTCACAGGACATTAATTTAGACAACTATACGCATATATTAACAAGTTCACACAAAAATACACAAAGAGAGACTTTCACTTCACGTAGTTTGTGAATGAACAGACGTGTAGTTGCAGAGGCGATCATGAGGCTGTTTTTGCGTTGAGTTTGAAGTAATCAATCAGAGAACACGAGAAAGCGCATTACTTCAATTATTTTAATATAGCATATTAATGAAATAATAAAATTATAGTATAATATTGAGAGTTAATTTTAAGCGGCCCATTTTAATCTCGCGGCCCACCTGCAGGATCACTGAGGCCCACTAGTAGGCCGCGGTCCAGCGGTTGAGAATCCCTGCCATACACACTCTAGGGACATCAGAGACTTATTTTACATGTTGTTAAAATGGGCATAATTGGTGCCCTTTAATGAAACCAAAATAAAATGAACAGTTATAAGTCAGTTTGGCCATCTGAAAACCATCACACTTTGTTAAAAGAGTTTACAATCTTCTACTACGCCTCTGTTTTGTGAAATGAACAATTGTCTCAGGTGCTGTGTGAGTGTTCGGTGCAGTCTGGGATGAATTTCGCTGGTTGTAAAATCAGCTTCTTCATGGTTTCAGTGATGTTTTCTGACTCGATGGAGGAAGGATGAGGCCTCACAGGAGAACATAACATCTGTACTGATGTTTTGGGCTTGTTTTGAAGCAGATTGACCTGTTGAATTGAGCCGTTGTGTATGTGTGAGCATATTTATCTCTCTCTCTACGGGGAATAATTCCTCCCACACTTTTGGCTCTGAAAACGCAGTCAAGCGGACTGTAATCCTCTTTCTGGCGAGCGTCCTCCATTTGCAGGTATGTATATGTGCTCTCTGGACTCTTTCTCATAGGTTATTAAAAAGATTTTACGCAGTTCTCCATTCATCACTGACAGCCTGCACATGCATCAGTCGGCCCGGGCCCCCAGGGGCCCTGCATCAGACCAGCAGCGGCCCCGGCGGGGAGAGACAGAGGGAAGATTAATACAGCAGCTCTCACTGGCAGCCATGCAGATACTGAGGCCACGAGACGTACATCTGTGATCAGACCGTCTTCACTCACGGATCACACACACAAACACATGAGCATAACACACACGCACGCACACACACACACATAGACACACTTGCATGCACCAACACAGATACACTTACACTTGTGTATGCATGCAAACATGCACGCACACACTCACACACTTATATGCACACGCATGTATGCAAACAGAAACAGACATGCACACACATGCATATGCACACACACACTCACCTACAAATGCACTTACACACACACAAACACATGCACATAACATGTGCACGCAAACACATGCATACACATAGACACACTCGCACGCACACAAAAACAGACATGCATACACTCACGCACATGCATGCACACACCCATGCGAACATGCAGGCACACACATATGCGCACCCACACTCACACATGCACACACAGTCATACTGTATGCACACACACATGTATGCATAAATGCACACTCACACACATGCACAAACACACTACCCACACACATGAACGCATGTACATACACACACACACACACACACACACACACACACACACACACACACACACACACACACACACACATTCAGTCTGCATTTGTCTCAACAGACAATAATGACTAGTGTACACTTTTACCCTGATTTACAACCTGATTTCATCCAGTAAATTGTCATTCAGTGTATCAATAGTTTGGGCCAAAGTACTCATTAATTGTCATTTGAAATCTTTATATCTTCAAACCACTAGCTTTGACACATTTTTCCAAAATCTTTGTACTCATTTATATTTATAATATGGTATCCAACAATATATAATCTAGTAACCAACAAAAGATTATGTCTGGATAATGAGACCTTTGCGATAACTCCTTTTAATGACTTTTCAAGTTGAATTAACCAATGGGTGTATAGAATCTGGAGTGTATAGTATCAGGAGGAAAGTTTACATTACACACTTTTACACTTTATAGCAGGAGTGGTTGTAGACCCTTAGAAGGACTGTAGCCACAGTAGCTACTTAACTTTATTCATTCATTCATTTTCTTTACGGCTTAGTCCCTTTATTAATCTGGGGTCGCCACAGCGGAATGAACCGCCAACTTATCCAGCATATGTTTTACGCAGCGGATGCCCTTCCAGCTGCAACACATCGCTGGGAAACACCCATACACTCCCATTCACACACATACACTACAGACAATTTAGCTTACCCAATTCACCTATAGCGCATGTCTTTGGACACTTAACTTTATTTTTTAAATGTAATTTATTTGAAAAGATTGTTTGTTTTACCTGGTTTCTGAAGTGTCCTCCAATTTGCACTGTTGGTGGTGAGCTACCAAGCAAACCAGTCACTCTGGTAAAGCCGTCCACACTGAGGTAAGCAGTGATACCTGTAACACAAAATGCAGCCATATGTACCAGCGAGCACATATTTGTCGGTTCTTAAAAATGTAACCCTGGGCACATTTTCCTAACGAGTCTGTGTTGGATTTGTTGTTTTTCTTTTTATTATTTTGTTTACAAGATTATAATGTTGAATTTAGTATTATATATCAGCAACACTAGCAAGTGCTAAACTCCCATAATGATGAAATCCAGAACCACCTCTGATATAGGGTATAGAGTGTTTTAATGACGCATCATCAGTCGGGCCTTATTGAAGGGCAGAAAGTAAACAATACCGCTGAACCTAAAGAAACTAGCATATTTAGCTTGTGCTGTATTAATTGCATCAAAATGTATATATTTAAAGGAAAGTAAACAGAGAGAGAGAGAAAGGGATTTTTTACAGCCTTCTTTAGTAAGAGAAGGGGATTTTTTTTACAGACGGTGCATGACTTTGTTCTTTGTGAACTGATTGGATTGTTGAAAGATGGGCGTTGCTAACAAAATTAAGGAAGACTGAAGAATGGACCAATTCAGAGCAGAAATGAGACACGTCCTGATAACCCCGCCCTAAAAGATGTATAGCCCCGCCCCAAATTATTTATAGTCCCGCCCTAAATTACCAATTTAGGATAAATTACTGATAACCCCGCCCTTAGGACGTATAGCCCCGCCTTAAATTACTGATAGCCCCACCCTAAAATACTTATAGTCCCGCCTTAAATTACTGATAGTCCGCCCCCAATAAAGTATAGTTCCGCCGTAAATTTAATTAATAGTCCCACCCTAAATTACCGTTTGCCACGCCCTAAAATATTTACAGCACCACCCTCAATTGCTGATAGCCCCGCCCTAAAGAAGTTACATGTGACCAGGGAGTGAAAAAAGTCGTTTGGATTATTTGATTAAAGTTTATGAGGACAAATAAAAAAATTTTCCAAATAATGAAGTGCACAGATACATCATTTATAACAAGAACTACTATATACATATAAAAAAAAGAATATATTTTGATTTCCTGGCGACTTTAAGCAAAAAGCCCTGAGAGTGGAGAACAGTAAAATAAACCAATAATATAACATCCAGCTGTCCTCGTCAGCAGAGAAGCAGCAGCTGAAATGTGTGTGTGTGCGCGCGCGTGTCAGATACAAAACCAGCAGAGCTGAAACCACTGCACTAGACTAAAGACTAAATCCCATTATGGCCCACAGATATTATTTAAAACTTTTAAAAAAACCAAAAGAAACAATTATGGAGGTCAAATGTGTCGTGAATCTCATGCTGGGTTTAAATAATAATTTAGCATTTTTAATAGATGATGTTCCTACATTTCAGCCACTGTACATTTGGACAAATTAATCCGTCACTTCAGGTTTTTATTGTAAACTGAATCATGAAACAGCTTTTTAAAGGGGTGGTCCAAAGTGTATTTTTAAGGCTTGGTTGTGTTTATAAGATGCAAAGCAATGTGTGCTCATGCTTCATTTGTAAAAAAAATCACGTAATTTTTTCATATATCTTACTTTAATTATATACAGCTACTCAGCAAACATGAAAACGACTGTCATATTTCCTAGCTGTTAGATTGGTCAGCTAACATAATGTGCTGTGATTCACAGATTGGCTCCACGTCACCAGGAAAAGCGTCACGCCTCCACAAGCATGCGCTTTTGCGCTGTGTAAATACTGTCAGTCAGAGTAGCTGTGAGCCGTATCAGTTTGAGCCTGAATCAGACAGACGATGAAGAGGACACAGCTGAACCTCACGCCTGCTCTCTAATATAACATCTGACAAGTGTCTTTCACATATATTTAAAATAAGCACGTGTAAGTAGTATCAAACATTCATATCTTTTGTGAGTTTGTTATTTGAGATGTAGAACGCAGGGAAAGCATCCGCATAGAGAGACACTGCAGCGCTGGTGAAGATTGTGGCTGTTTACAGCGGTTTGACGGATAAATATGAATTTGTAGCTTAGTTGTTAAAGGTGCCAAACAACATTTCCCGTTGTTTACGTCCTCGCTACATCATACCGTTAACGCTAGAAACTGTGCATGTAAATAGATCAATTTGAACAAATAAAAATACTTACAGGTTGTGGCTCACAATCCACAGCTTCTTCTATTATGGTTGGAGCTGCTCCTTCTTTGAGGAGTTTTTAGCCGAATCCAGCACTGAACTGGGAGATTCTGGAAGTTCTCCTTTGTCAAATGCTAACTATATCTTTTTTATAATTCTCTGGAACATAATTAAATTAAACTGTAAGCACTTCTCTCTTTGCGTCGTGTCCTTTGAAAGCCCAAATACAGAAACAGAATGAGCTCTCTGGAAGTAGCAGCGTTTGGACAGTATTTTAGCTTTCTCTGCTATAACATTACAGCGCCTCTGGCCACGCCCCTTTGCTGCATGACGTGAATGCGCGTAACCTGAAGCATTTGTGATCTCACTATCCCGGATGTACTTTTTTGTAGTCCCCAAACTTCGTTCACTGTAGGCTTTGCTAAGCTAACTCTGTAAAAGCCAATGTCTCCCTTTGCATTGAACTTTGAGCGTCTTACATTCAGAGATGTTGTTTATGTTCACACAGCTACATTACACATCAACTAAAGTTTAAAATATGATATCGTAGTGGACCACTCCTTTAAAATGGAGTGAAGAGGAAAAATGAATGCGCTGAAATGATTCTCTCCTGGCGGACACTAAAACGCAGATACAGTGTACAGATTCACACTCACACTATTTGTAAACATTTTTGACCACCTAGCAACCACCAAGAAACACCCTAGCAACCATACATCAGCAGTATAACACAGACACTTTTACATTAATTCAGTGCCTCATCATGCATTTTTGCACACACACACACAAACACACTTACTGTACACGCGCACACACACACACTTTTTCTCTCACACACACAGACACACACTTACTCTACACTCACACACATGCGTACACACAGTTACTGTACATTCACATGCTCACACACACTTACTGTACACTCACACATGCGCACACACACTAACAATACATGCACACACACACTTACTGTACACAAACAAGCACAGACATCTGCACACACACTGTACACCTACACACAATTACACCTACTCACAAACACACTTACTGTACACGCACACACATGCACACACGCACTTTCTGAATACGAACACACATGCTGTACACTTGCACTCATGCGCACACACACTTACTGCACACTCACACACACACAAATACTGTACACTCACACACACATGCGCACACACTGTACAATCACACACACACACACATACTGTACAATCATACACATTACTGTACACAAACACAGACATGTACACACACTGTACACCTACACACAATTACATACTGCACACACACACTGTCACAGTCATGCACACACAATCTCACGTACACACTTACTGAACACACACACACGAACACACTTACTGTACACTCACACACTTACTGTACACACATGCGCGCACACACTGACTCTACACACACATGCGCACACACTTACTGTACAATCACACACATACACACTGTACAATCATACACACACTTACTGTACACAAACATACAATTACATACTGCACACACAAACATACTGTCACACACACACTGTCACGCACACACATAATCTCACACACATGCGCGCACACACTTACTGTACAATCACATACACACACACTCTACACACATACACACACTGTGCACAAAAAACACAGACATGTGCGCACACTGTACACCTACACACAATTACATACTGCACACACACACACCTTCTTTAGAAGATGCAAAAGTCAAGTTAAAATTATTAATGAATTAATTGGCTAATTAATTAATTTTGCATGCATATCTGCTACACACACACACACACACACATACACTCTCTCTCTCTCTCTTCATCACACGCTCTTGGCATCTGTGCTGTGCTGTGTAATTTTTTCTTTCCTTCTTTCTTTCCTCTCTCCTTTTTTAAACACATGTCCTCATTTTTTAAACTATCTATCATGTCCGCACCAGTGGGGGCTTTTAAACTGTGCAATTGGCACTTTCTCGGCTGCTGAGCTGGAAAAGGCTGTACTGCTGTGGAAGACACAAATCTGGAAGACACCATCCCCACACACACACACACACACTAGAATAGACAAGACCAAATAAAGCCAATGCTGGCCCTCAAAAGCCCAAATATAGAAGATTCTAAATTCTTTCACCCTATACACAAAATATATATATATTTGCTGCTTGTTATACTACTTATTTATAATGAGGTGAAACAAGACAATTCTTGAGATTTTTTTGGGACAACTTAATGTTTTTATGTTCAATCCACTTCAATTTGTTAAGTTCACTTAATCGATTTTGTGTTGCACTGTGAAAAATATCCATAAATTAGCAGTTTTCCATATTTTGTGTTTCATGTTTTTATTTTCCCCCATTTATTTATGCTTTTGAGTTGCATTATGAGACCTTGACCATTATGAGACCTTGATGAACAACTTTTAACCTTGAAAAGTTTGAAAAAGTGGCTTTTATTAACATTTATTTTATTAACATTAACAAAGTGCTATATTGTCTGGGTTGGTGTTGTATATTACGCTACAAAAACTTGGTAATAAACTGCACAGTGCATTTTCTGTTATTTTACAGACTTATTTCTCTACATATTATTTCTTATATTATTTCAAACTACTAAAATGTCAGTAAAAGTCACTTTATTAAACTGTAGAGTTGAATTTTCAACATCAGAAGTGGACAGAGCAGAGATCAACATCCCATAATGCAATTCACAACCATAAATAAACATTGTGAATCACAAAATACAGGTTCATTAACAGATATTTGTTTACAGTGTGGGACAATATAACTGAATAGTGTGAAACCCTGCATTTTTTACAGTGTATATATTGTTATTTCAGGCTTCTGATGCTACATCTTTTACCGTTATGGCATTTTAGGAACTTTTATGTTAATGTTGTCAATATTACAATGATGGGCCTTGTTTGTGCAGCAGAAATTCAGTGATTTTACTCACTGTCTAGACAAAAGTACACTCAAAACAATATTTTTGCTGCTTGTTCAAACTACTTATTTAAAATGAGCTGAAACAACACAATTCTTGAGATTTTTTTAGGGGGACAACTTAATTGTTTCATGTTCCCTCCACTTAAAATTGAAAAAAAAAAAAAAAAAAACATTAAGCTTAACTTAACCGATTTGAGTTGGGACAACATGAAGTGATTGTGTGGAACCCACATCATTTTTTACAGTGTAAAGAATTTCTAATGTGTTTTATTGATTTTTTGTTATAATGGAGTGTACTGCTTATATAGGAGCGCAACAGCAACTTGTACCTATAGCTTAATTCACGACTGAGCAAATATAAGCACACTGTAAAAAATGCTGGGTTCCACACAATTCCTTGTTTTCTCAACAGTTAACTTAATTGTTTTAACAAATCTAAGTTGATTAAACATAAAACAATTAAGTTATCCCACAAAAACCTTCAAGAATTATGTTGATTCAGCTCACTATAAATAAGTAGTTTGAACAAGCGGCAAAAATATATTTTTTTGAGTGTGGCATGCTGTCTTAGAGAAGGATATAGAAACAGAATAATAGGATACAGAAAATAATCCAGACCCAGAAAAATTCCCCCTCCCCATACCTAGAATGGGACAAGAATAGATTAAGAGTAGGGAGCTGGGCTGAAGGATACCAGAAAACTTCTTTAGGATATAGAGGTGAGTAGACTTTTATTAGGCTATAGAGTGTTTTAATGACAAATCATCAGTAATGATATCAACTATTAGCCCTTCTGCGAAACTTTAACTTGTTTTACATTTCTTCTGAGGGATGTTTAATGGAGAGATTTTTTTTTCAACACGTTTTTTTAACATTATAGTTTTAATAACTAATTTAGTCTGTCTTTGATGACTGTCAATAATATTTGACTAGTTATTTTGTGAGATACTAAAATTCAGATTAAAGTGCAATTTGAAGACTTAACTAGGTCAATTATGCATAATTAACATGTTAATTATGCAAATTTGGTTCATTAATTCATTTGACAGTAGTGGTTTGTTCTGTAGACAATCGAATAATAATAAGATCTTAATTTCATAAAACTGCTTTTATTCCAGCCAAATTAAAGAAATTTGACTTTCCTCAGAACAAAAAATTATTATAGGAAATACTGTGAAGTTTTCAAAATTTAAAACAAAACAACGGCACAACATTTAAAACAAGCCTTTTAGATTTATGTCACTTTGTTTTTGCTCTATATGTTTTATTTTAATTGAAGTTTTGTTTTGTTTAAAGCAAAAATGGCACATTTTAGTAAAACAAGCCGTTGATTTTTAGTGCTGGACATTATTAAAATAAAATAAAATATTATAATTAAAACATATATATTTTTTTTTTACATAATATATCTGTGTGAGGGGCAGCACGGTGGCGCTGTGGGTAGCACAATCGCCTCACAGCAAGGAAGGTCGCTGGTTCGAGCCCCGGCTGGGTCAGTTGGCATTTCTGTGTGGAGTTTGCATGTTCTCCCCATGTTGGCGTGGGTTTCATTCGGGTGCTCCGGTTTCCCCCACAAGTCCAAAGACATGCGGTATAGGTGAATTGGGTAAGCTAAAATTGTCTGTAGTGTATGAGTGTGAATGCAAGAGTGTATGGATGTTTCCCAGTGATGGGTTGCAGCTGGAAGGGCATCTGCTGCGTAAAACATATGCTGGATAAGTTGGCGGTTCATTCCGCTGTGGCGACCCCTGATTAATAAAGAGACTAAGCCGAAAAGGAAATTGAATGAATGAATCTTTGTCAACTGTATCTATTTATTATGTATATACAGTATGAATACACACATGCATGCATATGTATGAGAAAATGTTTATTTATATTTAGATAGAAAATATTTATGTGATACAAATTATATATAAATGTAAATATTTACGAGACAAAATTGTTTTGTATAGTTTTGTTTCTATGTATGTGTGTGTATCACATATACATAATAAATGTCAAAATAAATTTTCATTTTGGATGCGATTAATCTTTTCCCAGCACTATTTATTTTGTTTACAACAAACAGTGGCACGCAAAAAAAGTATGCGCCATTGTGTTTTATTTTTGTGCTTCGTTATGTTTTAACGTTTTGTTTTTG
This sequence comes from Danio jaintianensis, assembly GCA_903798115.1. Taxonomy (NCBI): domain Eukaryota; kingdom Metazoa; phylum Chordata; class Actinopteri; order Cypriniformes; family Danionidae; genus Danio; species Danio jaintianensis. The sequence continues at coordinate 2,621,032 of CAIGQV010019158.1, read as the reverse complement.
TTTTTAAGGCATTTTAATATGTTCCATTGTTTTTTGTTGTTGTTGTGGTTTTTGTTTGTTTGTTTTTGTACTCTATTGAAGCTAAGCTTTGTTGTGTTTGTTTTTGTATTTTTTAAATAAAACAATGGCAGTTAGAAAAATATTAAATGTTATCATTTTTATTAAACAGTTTTGCTTATTTTAGTGCCTGAAAGTAAGCTTTGTTTGGATTTATTTGGCATTGCTTTGGTTAAATGATGAAAATCATCTTTTGTAAGCTGTTTGGACAGAGCTGTGTGTAGGTATAGTGTGTCCACAGTCATATTGGGGTGATAAAAACACAATAAGTCTCTTTTTTTAAATCTCCTGCCGTTAAATTAGGATCCAAATCCCTCCCATTTTGAGGCCGACCGCAACTTGACGTAGGAGTGCGGTTTCCCCGCCCACCAAATTGATTGACAGCTGCGTATTAACATGTCTCCGTAGTAACGCTTATAATCATATCAACAAGACCGGATGTGCGCAAAGCAACCGGGAATAAACGATCTGTTCAGTTCGCTAGGATCATCAATCATCATCAAATGTGATCAAGAGTGAGTTTTACAAGTTTAACACGTGTTTAAAACAGTGCATGTTTGTAATGAATTACCGCGATTTACTTCAGCTTTACTTCATCACCACAGCCGCGTGTCAGTACAATTATAAAAGAAGACGCTTCAATCCCGGGTTGTGGGCGTTACATCAGGTTTATTTTGTACATTAACATAACGGATATCCATACAGCAGTGGATATTCATGTGTATCCTGTCACATTTGGAGTGCAAAAACAGTGCAAAGCTAAACGCGCGCTGTGTGTGTGTGTGTCTGTGTGTGCGCGTGAACTTTGTAACGACATTGTGTGTGACTCATCGTTGCAGCTCCACAACAAATACATCAAATAATCATTGGGAAAGTTTTTACTGTAATATTTCACACAAACGTTACGTGAGATCTGCTTCCTTAATGTCTGTCGGTTATCTGAGGCAGTCGAGGGCGGAGATTGAGGCACACTGACAGGCACGTGGAAACGGTGGGCGGGGAGGACTAGCATTAAAGGCACAGGCCACCAAAACAGCTACAAGATGCTCAGAGCTAAAAATGACAAACTTCTGAAAGGTCTAATAAATAATCTGATGGGTGTTTTGAGCTGAACAGACACATTCTGGAGACACAAAAGACTTGTATTAAATCTGGAAAAAGGGGTCAACTAGGTGCCCTTTTAGTCTTTTTTTGTTTTATTTTTTAGACTTATTGAAGGCATCCTGCTTGCATGTTTCTGTGACTTTGACATTTCTAAAGTGCATTTAAAGTTCATCAAGCAGGGATAAATCAAAAAAGTTATAGTTGAAGTCAGAATTATTAGCCCTCCTGTTAAATTTGAATTCTTTTATATTTTTTCCCAAGTGATGTTTAACGGAGGGAATATTTTTTTTCAACGCATTTCTAAGCATAATTAATAAACTGCTTTTATTCTAGCCGAAATAAAACAAATTTGACTTTCTCCATTAAAAAAATTATAGAAAATACTGTGAGAATTTCCTTGCTCCATTAAATATCACTTGAGAAATATTTGAAAAATAATCAATATTGCAAAGGAGGGCTAATAATTGTGCCCTCAACTGTATATATGAGGAGTCTGACCCTAACGCAAAACAACCTATATATATGTTTGTCCCTACAGTATACGCATTAATCTAATGTCAGGTAAAAACACACAGATCATTATGAAGAATAAGCGAAATCCTGCACATTTCGTCTGAAGTGAAGATTCCCAAAGTTTTCGTCTTGTCGGGGGGCCTGATATGGAGTAATTTGCACCCTGACGGAGTGTAAGAGACGCAGCATCATCATCGTCGTCTGACATCTGTTGACCAGCGTGGAGGTGTTGAGGTTTACAGACCCACACACGCACACGCACACATCAGAGGTGCTCTGTCAACGCTCCGGTCCGGGGCTCTCAGGGGTGTGATTTTCTCAAAACCAACGTCAAACGTGAGACGACGCCTCCAAGCTCAATCTGTTCCTCCGATGAGGCGAAACAAACAAAACCGCGCGTGTATGCGTGTGTGTTTCTCTGTGTGTGTGTGAGTTTCACACCCGTGGGCCTCAGTCGTCCCATCAGCACAAACAAAGGTGTGAGGAGAGCAGCAATCTGGCCAGGAAGAGTCTCTTTCTGCTTCCTCTCTGACATGATCTCATGTGTTCATCTTCATCCTCATCTTCATCAGATCAGACCAGTTACAGGGCTTTACAGGGGACATGAAGAAACTCAGCTCTGTTGGCACAGAATAAACAGTAAATAATCTACTTAAAAAATTTACATAAACATAAAATCAATTTAACGTATGTTTGTGCGTCTGAATTGTGTGTGTGTGTGGTGTATATACACACACTTAAGAATTCAGTTGTCATATAGAGCTTTTTTCCCCTTGACAGCTGGTCTTTTTTGTGATTGAAAATCTAGGTTATTATACATAACCCTATATTTTATTTGTCTAAAAGTCAGTATAAGCGTGTCTGAAAATGTTGTTCTTAAAAGAAAAGAAGAAAAAAGCTCTGAATGACAAAGCTGGTTTTAATTTTGGGTGAAATGGCATAATTTCCAGAGAAACTGCGAATTTTCAAGCAGTCTCTTAAAATTGTCCATATATATATATATATATATATATATACACACACAATACAAAAACATATTTAGTTTAATTAGATATAACATTTTTCTTATGTTTCCTTGAAAATTAGCTTTCCATTAAATTGTCAGAAATGTATTATTTTTGCTGTTTACTGAACACACTTTTTTATGAAGATGTAAATTAAGCAACATTTATTGGAGTGCATTTCACAAGAAAGTGCTATTTCAGTTTTTTTCCCTACGCTAAAATGTCACATAATTCATTATCTTCATGGCCGATACTTTAGTATTTGATCCGTTTCAGAGTAAAACATGTTTCAAAGTAAACCCTCTATGTTGGTTTGTATATATTGGTGTAATTACTTTCATTTAATCAGGAATCAAATTCATTCATTTTCTTTTCGGCTTAGTCCCTTTATTAATCTGGGGTCGCCACAGCGGAATGAACCGCCAACTTATCCAGCATATGTTTTACGCAGCGGATGCCCTTCCAGCTGCAACCCATCACTGGGAAGGAATCAAATTTATATTGTATTTAAATAGACAAACTTGTATATAAAAGTGCACTTAATTCCATATTATTGTATGTATTAGCCTACATTATATTCACATGAGTTTGTTTCTCGAAAGTAGATAGAATAAAATAATGTTTAATAAATAAATGATCGAATCTTTGTTCGTTGCTTGTTATGTTTTCTGAGTGACCCTTTCTGGTGTTGTAATAACGGCGGTCTGCAGTTGCTGGTCAATAGAGGGCGCTCTACACTCAGTTGTTTATGCGTCCTGACTGTTTGTTTTTTTTTAACCTGTCATACGTTTGCTTGTGTGTTTGTTATCCCGTGAACACACGTGCTCTGTTGTCCTAATTAGTGGCCCTGTTTCTCTCCTACGCTTTCTATTTCTTTCTCTCTCTGAAGAAGCTCTTCCAGATAACAGTATGTAAACTGTGCATTACTCATCTCTGCTTTAGATATTTGAGTATTTTCATTATTTGAAATATATAAGGGAAAAAGTCACAGCAATTGAGTACTTTTATGGTATTGGTTACCTTTCATTTTGTTATATAAAATATATGCTATAATATGGAAAATCTGTGAATTAATTTTCAACATTTGACAATGAACAGCTTAGTATAAAGTTTAAATGATTTTTTTTTTCAAAAGAGTTTTATTACAAATAAATCATTGTGAATTTGGTATTTAGTCTGCTGAAAAAGTGCATTCAGTTTCCAGAGTGATATTAGCAATACTTAACCAACAATAATAATCCTATCTTTCAGCAAACTCAGCATATTATGATTTCTGAAGGATCATGCCACACAGAAAAAAAAAATCGGTGTTGCAATTACAGGAATAAATCAATTTTTTTTACAAAATATTCGAATGAAGAAAAGCTCTCTGAAAGTTTTCAGTGATCGTGTAAGCTGAAGTATCTAAATGGGAGAAATTAAATGTATAAACATATTTACATTTGCCTCTAATTTCTCAAGTAATGATCAGATTTTTGGTCCTGTCAGTTTGCAGTCATTTAATCAAAAGCGAACACAACAAACAATTAAAAAAAATGTTAATGTTAACACTTTTAGTGTTAAACACCAATTCTCACTATACCTACAGGGTTCATACGGTCATGGAAAACCTGGAAAAGTCATGGAATTTTGACATGGCATTTTCCAGGCCTGGAAAAGTTTTGGAAAATCAGAAAAACTCCAAAAGTTTTGGAAAAGTCATGGAAAACAGATATCTAAATACTTGAATATAGGTTAGTTGTCTTTACTTCGTTTCTGTCCTTGGCCAATCACACACTCTCACATTATTAGTGCGGTGTAAGCATTATCTAGAGCAATTTTACACAGATATAAATATAAGCTGAAACTAAATAGATTGTTGCGTGTTTTACGATATGCTGTAATAAACTTGAACGTGCATTGTTTTTCTTTTACCGTGTATATGTAGACATTGCATGAAACATTAGGTCATGAAAATTTACTTGAAAGTCTTGGAAAAATCATGGAAAAGTCATGGAATTTTAGTAGTAAAAATGTGTATGAACCCTGCACCTAGTGGTGCATTGCCTGCCAATTATTACAATTTTGGCTGTTTATCAGTACTTAAAGTACTTGATCTTATTCTACATCCCTAATCCTACTCTAAACCCAACTACTATCTTAAAACTACTAATAAGCAGCAAATTATGAGTTTATTGAGGCAAAAGTCACTTATTGCTTCATTAATAGCAAAAATTGTGCCTTAAAATATATTGTGTGACAATGTACATTTTTTCAGTATAGCTCAACTTATGTATCTAACTTGAGAATCAAATGAGAAAGAACAAAATAGACCTTTGTTTTTGTTTTTTAAATAGTGGTTTCACACATTTGCAGAGACATAAAAGTGAAAATTTATTTGAATGTGAAATGCCCCTTTATTAACCTTCAATCATTTTCATTTGACTGCACCTTTGAGAACATGTCTTTTAGTCCTGATTATGATGAACTGACACATTCATCTCACTTTTACATGAAACATGCCGCCTGTATGGCTGGAAACGGTGGGAGTGACGTGTCATTCAGTAACTCAAGGAAAATCCCTCCAGCAGAGTCCCGTGTCTCGGCACATCTTCATATTTACAGCGCAGAGCTCCTCTCGGATATACTCTACCCGTCACTCCACGCTCAGTTGTGTGGTTTGCCAATTAAGGCCTCGCTGACACTCTGAGAATAAAATACGAATTCAACTCTGAAGGTCTTTCCAAGGTAAAATGACATTGGGGGGAAAAAAAATTGAAAATAATCTCCTGCTCATCGTGACCAAGACTACGAGCTCTCAGATATGAATGGAGCTAGACCGAGAGAGGAGTTTGGAGATGAACTGTAGGCTGCGTTTGTCGAATGCTGAATAGAGCGGCTTTCACATTAGTCTATACATTAAAGAGAGAGAGATGGAGAACAATACGACTGAGATTGGCACTTAGGAAGGAGAGAGGAGGTGGTGAATAGACTGTCATTAACCTCCATGCTCTCTCTCTCTCTCTCTCTCTCTCTCTCTCTCTCGTTCAGCCAGAAAGGTGCTTATTATCTAAATTAGTTCATCTTACACTCGGATGGTGTACAGCCGGCGTTTAAATCTATCTTGCATCTTGCGATATGCGAATCTCTGAAAATGTCTCTGAATGTTCAAACCTGGAGACAAAAGTGTTGGATTAAATAAGTACCTATAGAGTGAGGATTATATGACAGACTGAGGACTGAACTTTTAAGTAAATGAGCAAACATTACTTTGATAAAGTTTACGGGTGTCCTTACACAACCCTTTATTGAATTAGGTTTATTGGCATCCTTTTGATTGCTGCTAAAATTTCAAATGGATGTCAGGATCAAAAGGATTGTCTTTTTTCTGTTGGGAGAAATTGCTAAATTTGCTAAATGAATGGATTAGTAATCTTGTTCTAATGATCTGTGAAAAATGTGAGGTGCTAATTGTCATATGACATGCTAAAATGTTTTGTAGAGTGAACTGCATCATACAATCTCTGAAATAAAAGTTAAAAAAAGCTTGGGTGGAACCCTTATGTGCTTTTTAAGTATTTTTAAGGGACAATATGGACCCTTTTATGTACTAATATGTACCTTTAAGGTACCAAACTAGATCCTTTAGGAACTAATACTGACCCTTTAAGTAAATAAAGTGTTTCTTTTGAAAGGGTACCACCCCCAGTGACCCTTATATCTAAGAGTGTATACAGTGAAGATAAAACAAATTTCGTGGCCACTGTAGATGTACGTATGTCTACAAAAACAAAAGATTGTTTGATTTGGAAAACATCTGCTGTGTTCAAAGGTCTGATAAGCATCTTAAAAAGATCTGTTTTTATGAACATTCTAAATCACAAACATCTTAAAGACGTATTCTAGATGTTTATTTAATGTACGAAAATTGACATCTAATAGATGTTTGCAGATGCTCTCGCAGATCATCAAACATCAACTAGATGTCTCTGTGATGTTTTTATAACGGGTCAAAGAGCAGTTTTGAAGCATATTTAATGGGTTAAATATGAAAATAAAATTTGAGAACACATTAAGATCCTCAGAGTTATTCGTGTTAATCTGCACCTGCTGTAATTGACTTAATTATCTGACAAACCAAAAGTTGGTCATTCCAAATCTGTGATTTTTAGAATCTTGCATCTCCACAATGTTATCATTCAAATGCCCACAAAAGACAAATGTAGGAGAGGACAGGATAATGTATGTGGAATCTGGACCGCAAACCTACAGTGACCAAAACTGAACAAGTCAAAAGACCAGGCTAAGAGCGTGTAAATTCTGATGGTTGGAAGATTGTATGTCCACACACGGCACTGTAATGTAATGTAACACAAATTTATGAACTGCCAAATTCCGAAAACAATCTCATGAAATTAAGCGCTATAAACATGGAGAGAGGAAAACATTGCTTTAATTGCCTCTCTCTCTCTCTCTCTCTCTCTCTCTCTCTCTCTCTCTCTCTCT